>CM060953.1:62101742-62554242 GCA_030765055.1 Mantis religiosa | reverse complement strand
ATTAAATTTTTTATCCCTTTTTTATCACTGCAGTCTTCTCAACCTGCTTCTTTGATATTTAAACTTCCTTTGCACTTTGCGTTTTAAAGGAAGCATTTAGCTTTAATGATCGAATTGTTTTATTGGAGTGCACGCACTCTAATTTTAAATGAAAGAGAAGAAAAGTTTTTGTTCTATAAATTCTCTAGTAATGAGCCTCACATTGAGGAAAGAACCAAATCAGCTTTAAAAGGTTTTCTCCGCCTCATGTTATCATTTGTTTGTCGGGAATTTTCTCCTGTTTGTTATTCCTGATACCGTTTAGTAGCAAGACCTCAACAAAATTGTTTCACTAAACACGTTTAAAATTACCTTTCGAAAGATATATTGTTGCTTATGTTTAAAGAACATATGTGAATGAATAAACTATATTTTCAGCTCTCTTCTTCCAGGAAACATAACCCATTGTAGCTTTTAACTTTTTCTTGTTAGGTCAAAGAAGTAACTTATCTTTAAAATACAATCCCCAATTTACCACAGTACCAATAAAATAACTTTCGACCTCTCAGAATGAGTGATGCTCTTTGTCTATCCTATGATGTTGCCTGCTTTGCACAATTTACCTTTAATTTCTCTGCATCCTTTAAAAGAATTCCATAGAAATTTTTTGTGGTCACTTAAAAGTTCTAAGAGACACTCTACTCAACAAGGATTATCTATTTATTTCAGTAATATAGCTTACATTATTTATTTCAGTAATATAGCTTACATTATCAATACCTTCAAGCAAGCTATCAAAATTTAACTTCTTCATATAAATTTTTTCTGCTGTGTGATGTACAATGTTTTTCATAGGTTGTCTCCTGTGATGTTCATAAGCCAGGAGAAAAGTCTCCTGGATTGTCTGTGGGATTGAATTCAGATCTTTTCACAAAACATGAACTTATTATAACTGTGTTATGATTTGCTTTAATTATTGTATAGCCTTCGTCTTCAACAGTATATAGTGCTGTAGAATTAGTTACATTGTGGTAAGGATATAGAGAACGCACTTTTAAAAAATAATTACAAGTACTTTAAATGTATGTTTAAATTTTCACGTACACACACGCTCCCGAATGTGTAGTAGTACACTTGCTAGTACACTTTTATTGTTATTTTGCAAAATTTACACGAACCTTTGTGTCCTGTGAGACATGTTGATGTAGCCAACTAGAGGCACGCCATAGTAGATCTAGAAATTCACAAATTCCACCGTCTAACGAACGACGTTTAAGCAAGCGCCATTTTGTTGTTTATCCCTTAATGTTTACAAGCTGTACAAGGTGATATTCATTTCTTCCAAATGAGGAGATCGTTACAAGCTGTTTTCAGAATGTTCAAGGTATACATTTTAATCAACATCGTTAGTTATTTTCCAGGGTTGGATAAGATTGGATTATACGAGGGCTGTTCAATAAAGAATGATCACAATTGTTCTTTGACAACGTATCATTACTCATCCTCATAATTTTGATGGTGCTTCTCAAAATAGTCTCCCCTGAATACGATACATTTGTCCTAGCGTTTCTGCCAGTCCTCAAAGACATACTGGAAATCATTTTTTGAGAGATCCTTCAAAATTACCTCCACAGCCTTCACCACTGCTTCTAATGATGGATAATGCCTCCCACGAAGGCGTTTTTTCAAGTTAGGGAATAGAAAAAAGTCACATGGGGCTAAATCCGGACTATAGGGAGGGTGAGGGATGCACTTCACGTTGGTTTTTGCAAGATATTCAGCAACAACATTGGCAATATGCGGCCGCGCATTATCGTGGTGCAGCATCCAGCCTGCTTCACGGAAATGTGGTCTTTTGCGCTTGACATGGACTTGCAATGTTTTCAGGACATGCCTGTAGTATTGTCCAGTTAATGATGTGTTTGCAGGTACAACATGCTGATAAACCATTCCATGAATATCAAAGAATGAGATGACCATAATTTTCCTAGCAGAAGCAACCACTTTTGCTTTTTGAGGGTTGGTGATGAAGGAGACTTCCATACATAGCTTTGCTCTTTGCTCTCAGGATCAAAATGATGTAGCCAAGTTTCATCAGCAGTGATTACGTTTGAAAGAAACTCCGGATCTTCCTCTAACATCAACTTTAACTGTGTGTTACCTCCATTGCAGCGGTAGGCGATACTGAACATGTCTGAACTTGCCTAGTTCTCACAGGCGGAAACCAGGAGTACCAACAATGAAACTACTACGGCGTCTTTGCTTCACATTAAGCTAACGGAATATAATAAGTTTGAATTTTAGTGCAAAAAATTATGACCGTGAAAAATAATGATCGTTCTTTATTGAACAGCCTTCGTACTAAGGAGGGAACTCGGCACGGAGTTTGTCTTGGTAAATTGTACCTATGCTCTAAGTGGGACAACCCGGGACGAATGTTGGGGCGAGAGGAGACAAGAGGGTTGGCGCTCCAAGGAGTCACGACTATGCAGAGGGTGGGGTCCTTACAACTGACCAGTTGGAAACTTCCTGGCAGACCCACATCCCACCCACCGTGTTCTTGAAACGGCCCACCAGGTTGGCCTGGAGAACGTGCCACTGAAGGAGGAAATGTTTACCAGGAGTATATCGTCCTGCCATGCAGCGCCGAGACTCCCACCAATACTTCTATCCTGAAGGAATCTTCAAATGTGAGATGTCAAATAACGGAGATGCTCAACATTCACCTGTTGACCCAGGAAACCCCCGAAAAAGCCATGGGACAGGTAGGACGGCCACGGGAATTGAATCCGGACCTCCGGAATGCGGGCCACAGACGAAATCGCCTGAGTCATTCCTGCTCGGTTATTTTCCAAGAAATCAACCATCTGGAAAGTGTTCCTCGTAAAGAGTATTTTTGGGGTGGGGTGATTTTCAATAAGGCATTCGTGTCTTATCTGACCTTATCAGTCTAGTCCTTTTGGAGTAACACACACTGTACCTTTTTGTAAATTTATGTTTTTGATTTCAAATGATGTTAAATCCTCAGTTTCTGAGAAACTTTGATATCAATATTTGGGTGGAATCAGTACAGGTAGAGATAGCAAAAATGTTTCAGTAGGACAGGTATAAAATTAACAATTAGAGTACACTTACGATGTATTGGGTGTTGTTATCCAGGCAACAAGAAGTTATGAAGTAAGGCACTAACATATAAAGGCTATGTTATACTGGAAAACGGTGGTTTATCCTCTTAACGCTAGTGTTTTCCGCGAAACCAGTTTTTATTCTTGTATAGCACGCGAAAAAGACATTCTTAGGGTATAATTCGTCCACTCCTGAAGCCCAGTACGTAATCTTATGGTTATTTAGCACTGTTTAAGCGGAGTGTGAATCTGCCTTTGGTGCTGTGCTATCTCTACTTTCATCAAAACTTTCATTACTGAAGTTGCCAAATTATAGTCCCCTCACATGTGCAGAAAATGCAACAATTGAAATATATAGTTGCTTTCAGGAAAAATCGGAACAATATTTCGTTGTTATTCCTCTGTGAGAGTTTAAGCTGTTAATGAAAGAATTAACTGTTTGGTACGGGTATTCATCACGTTCGTATACCATACATGAATACATTAATTCGTTTAAACAATTGTTTTTTATACACAATATGGATACCTGCTTATAAAGGACACCCAGAGGCGTAAGCAGATTACGTACAAAACAGTTGCAGTGCACACAACTGTTTCATATCAGTGAACAAGTTGAAACGTTTTTATTTGTTTAAAATTTCCAATATCTGTTTTTATTTTGTATTTTCACATACTTACTTGCATGTACACGTTAGAAGTTTCACATTATGGACAAAAAGAAAGGTAGTCAACGCTTTTATGACTTTGTAATTTTGAATTTTCCTGATGTCTTTCCACATGTGGAGGTGAGATTTATTTCTCCAATCATCTGAAAAAAGTCTGATACGTTCAGTATTTTTAATAAAAAGCAACATTTATAACTTCAGAATTCTCAAGATTCCGATCTAAATATTTTATTTCAAAATAACACTATAAAGAGGACAAGTATTACTTTATAGAAATGTTAATATCAGAAAACTATTACGATTACACTTTCTGAATTTTATGGCAAGTGTTCGGGATAGCGATATCATTGTGGAGAGCATTCGGTACGTAGACCACCATGCTGGGCTAAGCTGGCAATATGCGGCCGCGCATTATCATGGTGCAGCATCCAGCCTGCTTCACGGAAATGTGGCCGTTTGCACCTGATATGGACTTGCAATGTTTTCAGGACATCCCTGTAGTATTGTCCAGTTACTGATGTGTGTGCAGGTACAGCATGCTGATAAACCATTCCATGAATATAAGAGAATGAGATGACCATAACTTTCCCTGCAGAAGCAACCAGTTTTGCTTTTGGAGGGGGGGTTGGTGAGAAAGGAGATTTCGACACTGAGCTTTGCTGTTTGCTCTCAGGATCAAAATGATGTAGCCAATCAGCAGTGATTACGTTTGAAAGAAACTCTGGATCTTCCTCTAACTACAACTTTAACTGCATGCTACCTCAATTGCAGCGGTAGGCGATATTGAATATGTCTGAACTTACCTTGTTCTCACAGAATAAAATAAGTTTGAATTTTAGTGCGAAAAATTATGACCGTAAAAACAATGATCATTCTTTATTGAACAGCACATACATACATACATACATACATACATACATACATACATACATACATACATACATACATACATACATACATACATACATACATACATACATACATACATACATACATACATACATACATACATACATACATACATACATACATACATACATACATACATACATACATACATACATACATACATACATACATACATACATACATACATACATACATACATACATACATTCATACATTCAGGGCGCCGGGGTAGCGCGGTGGTTTCGTTCGCGGCTCCCGTTCTAAGGGTCCCGAGTTCGATTCCCGGCTCTGGGGTTGGCGATTTTAAGTCGGCCCTATCCACGCCTTCACCTCTGTCTAGCACACGTGAAGTATCCCCTATGCCCAACGTGGTTCGGAGTCCACGGTAAAAACTGTAGGTCCTCTCACCTCACCGCCATCTTCACTATCACCCTATCATCGGTGGTAATGGACACCGCCCTCTGGGTGCCTCCACCTGAGAAATGGGTCCGGTCATCACTTGGTGGGGTGAGGTTACCCCGAAGGCCAAGGTTGCCATGTGGGGAGTGTTAGTAACTAACTACATTCATACATACATACACACATACATACAGGTCGTTTGGTAAGTGCGATAAAAATCGAAGAAGAATATTTTTTCGTATACATCTCCTCTTATTTGTCGACATAGTCTCCATTGATGGCCGTACACTTGGTACAGCGATGTTTCAGCTTCTTTATCCCGTCGGGAAAATTAGGTTCCATCAAGTTCCGCAAAATACCCTTTGACTTTGAAATTTGATGAAAATTTCTTACCACCAAGCAAAATTTCCAAGCTTGCGAACAAGGAGTCACTTGCGTCTAAGTTTGGTAAACAAGGTGGATGAGGGACCAATTCAAAGCCCAAAACATGCACTTTCGCCATTGCAATTGCTTGTGTGTGCGATGGTACATTATCCTGGCAAAAGAACACATTTTTGCGCTTCAATCTCGGTTCTTTCGAGTCAACACTTGTTGCAAACGATCCAACACTGAAGCGTAATAGGCTCCTGTTACGGTTCCGCTTTTCCCAATTAATAAATGAGGATTATTCCTTGAGAATCCCCCCAAAACAGTGGTCATCACCTTACCAGCTGGCAAATGAACCTTGCCATCTTTGGTGTACTTTCACCGGCTTTTGTCTACATTTTAACTGCCGTTTTGAATCTGGTGTGTAATGATAGATCCAAGTTTCATCCACGGTCCCAAATCGGCGCAAAAAACTTATGGATCGCGATTAAACATCGCCAGACACTCGTTAGAATTGTTCTTCCGGATGCGCTTTTGATCGACTGTGAGCAATAGCGGACCCATCTTGCACACAGCTTTTTACTGCCAATTTTTCAAGCAGGATATTGTGCAGTTGCTCAGTATTCATTACAAGCCGTGTCCGTAAAATAAGGTCTCCAATTTTATTTAATATAGAAAACATGTTTATTGTCAATGAATGTTACATTGATCGAAAGGTGGAGCTTACAGCTATTTTTCAACGTAATCACCATTGCGATCGATGCACTTTTGCATAGGCTGTGGCAGTTTTTGTATATCCTTGTCATAGCACTGCCCCGCCAAGTCGCGCTGGTAGCGCTCAACCTCGTTTTACAAATCATTGTCGGTCTGGAAATGTGTTCCACCCAGATCTGACTTCAACTCCGAAAACAGATGATAATCCCTAGGTGCTAAGTCCGGACTTTAGGGGGGATGAGTGAGGATGTTCCATCCAAACTGGGCCAGTGAGCATTCGGGGGACCCACCTCGCACACACTTTTCCATAATGCAAATTTTGGGTCAAGATCTTGTCAATCGTAGTCTTAGTACTTCAGGATAAGTTCGCACAGCTCGCTGTCACACGCCGATCTTTTAGCACTTCTTGCTCCACTTGAAACCGAAGGCCGAACAGAACACTGTTCGTCATGGACGTCTGTACGTCCGTTTTTGAACCCTCTAACCCACTTTCGCATGTTTTTGACGTCCATACACTGTGGCCCATAGACTTACATAACTGAAGATGAATTTTAATGGTGATAGTGCACTTGGCACTCAGGATCACTGCACGCAACTCGCACTTGGCGGCGGAAGTGATAGGAAGCTCCATCGCAAACGGCTGTCCAGCTAAGACTAATAGTTGCAACAGGTTCGTTATGGTGGGGATTTGAAGGGGTTGAAACCAAGCTACACGCCAGTGTTGCCGAATCTCGCCTAACAGCGTTTCTCACGGCTCCAGCACCTCGAGGACCTTATTTTACGGACAAGTCTCGTAATTTTGATTCGGCGGTTTGCATAACGAGAACGTGGAATTTTCCACTGGTGTCCTGTATGGTGACCCCAATTGGGCGAGCAGAGGGCGATTCATCTTCGGTGCTTCTACGACCACGTTTACATTTATTGATCCAAAAGTAAATAGTCTTCAATGCTGCTGCAGAGTCCACGTGAACTTCATCCAATTCAGTTCTGACTTGTGCAGTAGTCCAGCCCTTCAAATGAAAACGTTTAATAGCAACAGAAACTCTTGTTTTTCCATTTTCAATCGCATCTGTCACACTCACCAATTCAGTTGACTGTCAACAATGAACTCTGTATAGTAGCACATTCACATTTTCTGTACAATCTTTTGTATAATCAAGCTTACCACCAACAGAGTTGAAAAAATTTTCCATCCTTAATTGAAATTTACCAGACTTAGCAATGGACCGTCGTATGTTGTGATGTGATTTTAAAATTCATACATAGCTGAATTTCGTGTTTCAGATGTAGGAAACCTGTATGCTGACCGTACATTTTAAACTGGAAATTGTAGCCCATAAATTGTGTCAAGGTTTAACCTTTGTCCTGCTTTAGTGGAGGTAGTTTATCATATTTCTCAGTTTTTGATTTATTTCCTTTAGCTACAATTGAAGCATAATATCTCTACAAGGCAGCGCCATCTTGCCCTGTTGCCGGAAACCCTTTTCACCTTGCCTCCAGCTTTTCCCCTACTGCCATCTTTCATCTTCGATCGAAGACCTCCGGAATATTTGGGCATTTCCCTTCTCCAAATGCCTCAGGTTATATGGAGGAGAAAGTTATTTCTTATAAACGATTTTCGTAGATGTATAGCTTTAACCTACTTTTTATGTTATTTTAATGTGTTGAGTCGCATTCTTTGACGACTTTCCTCGTGGTATTTTGTTGGAAATAATCTAAGTTTAAAGATGGTCTGGAATTATTGAAATTCTTCATAAAGTCAGACAGTCATTTGAATAAAATATTACCCAGAAGTTTTCCTTCTCTATTTCCTTTACCAAATCTCGTGTAAGTAGTGAAAGTTTGGTATTCCACTCAGAAAATTTGATGTCGAAAGTTCACGGGAATATGATTCAGTCCACCTAAACAAATGTAGATAGATGAGTATGCATTTGTAAAAAAAATGAGTGTAACACCAGGTCTTAACTATGTCCGAGATCTCGGGAGACAAGCCAGGTGAAAATACGATAAGAAATGGACGTTTCGGGAGCGCACTTCTCTCCCATCATATTTTAATAAATATTATAACCACAAATGATCACCGGATTAACACAAATGTAAACAAAAACGAAACACTACCAATACTCGCATCACTGAACAAAAGACTGTTTTCAGTAAATTAAATACCAGGTCAGGAGATGGCGTGAGTATGGAAAATTAATTGGTCAAAAAACGTAACTACTTAACTTAATGATCAAGCTGCATTTATCTGTACGCTCCCGACGTCGATTTCGAATCGTCTTTTCACCTGGCTTGTTTCCCGAGAATATCTTGAACATATTCGTCGCCAGGAAAGCTTCAGGTCTTATTTCAGGTCTTTTTTAGTTCCTAATCTTGTTCTAGACTATCTAGTTGCTGTTTAACCTATGCTTTCTCTAAATTTATTTAATAAAAATGCATTTGTCTAGGAGTAACTGTAAATGAATCGGCGAACTTGTGTACGGGTTAATAGAGCCAATGTTGTTGTTGTTGTTTTCAAATGCTAGGCTTTGGCAATGAAGCCATTAGCTCCCTTGCTCTCCAATATTTCTTTTAAGTAGCATAAATGTAACAGTTTTTGAAGTGGACACCAATTTTTGCTTTAATGGTGGTTACATCATCTATTCACTTTAACCCCCAGTATGTCTAGAGGGCCACACCTGTCTTTGGTTAATGGGAGGAGTTTTAAACTCCATCGACTTTTCTCACAAGCACCAATTGTGGAACATTTGTACGCCGTGACAGGCCAGCGTAATAAAAGCAATTATGGACCTACAGATTTGATGGTCTGACAAACAATATTTATTTTGAAAAATAAGGATCATATAATTTTCAAAATTGTGCCTACCAATTCTGTCATATATATATATATATATATATATATATATATATATATATATATATATATATTTACTTTTTGTGACTGGAAAAACAAGGTCATTTTGGACAATGAATGACATTGGTGAAAATGATCTCCAAATGATGTCCAGGGCCAATGGAGTTTAGAGTTACTTTAAGATGGGGAAATATTGGACACAATAACCGGCAATTGATTCTGTTTCTAGGTTTGTTTCGTCTTCAGATGTTGGTAATAAGTAAAAACATGGTATCCTTGACGACGAAGTATATTGACCGAAGATGTGGGCAAATGTCCATGAAATCGATTTTTTTAAAAAGAAGATAGAAGTATTAACATCAACTTCTTAAGATAAGTGGACGTTAAGTAGAAAATAATTAATAGTAATTAATACTATAATTAATAATAATTAAGTAGTTAATATATCCAATGTGGTGTATGGAACAAAAGTATAAACTTGTAGTAGACGGGAATCTGAACCAATGTGACCCAGTTTTAGGAGGAATTCTGAGGAAAGGGGGGGCAATAGTTTGTGAATTCGAGACATTGTGAAGCGATAAGAGTGCAGTTGGTATTGGAGGAAATTATCCATGAGATTATTCTCTAATTAGAGCAATTTGCTACCATGAACGTATGAGAATATGTGAGAGTTCGGTATGACATTAAAATTATAGGAATATCTGAGAAGCTTAGGAATGACTTTAATTATGGGACTGGTACAGGAAAGTAGAGGTAATGTCTAGAGGAAGATTAAGAACGATTAAACGATGTTGATAGACAACAAATAAGTAGTTGTACACTGTCTTTGGAAATACTGACGTACTCCGCTCAAACTTGTTATCTAACCTCTTGACTAAATATAGTTCGGCGTTAATAGAATTAATATTTTGTAAAATCTCGTTTTCCTTTCGTTATTCATAATCATTTCAGAGTATGCCATTAATGAAACCTAATATTTTGGCTACCTTATGAGGTTGATATTAAACTTATCTAGCGCTAAACCCTAACAGTCATTTTCTTTATTCTTAAAATACCAATTCTTTTTCCACTCTTAAACATTTTATTTATTAGATTGGTTTATTTTTACATTGGTTTTCATATAAATCGTTTACATACATATTTTCTCATTATATGTAAGTAGAAATAACATGTCATCTTTTTCTCCTTTTGAACTCTATTTTACCTCGCTCCCTAGCCTTCCTGCTCATCAGAACTTCCTTATCTTCTAATCACCTAACTCTCCACCTCCCTTCCTTCCTCCCAATTTCTTAACTTTCTACTCTATTTTTCTTCTGGGTATATTCTAATAAATATTCCATTGTTTTGTTCCAGTTTTCCTTATTCCCTATTAGCATCACTGCTAATGTTATCCCATTTTTTCTTCCCAAATTTCTGCTCTTCATTTTTCTCTTCACACTCTGTCAAATGATATCTGGTACTTTCTTCTTCTCCGCATAGCTCACGTATCCTTTCCCCCCTCCTTAAATTGAGTATATTGTGTCTGTTCTCACTGATACGATTATCTCCTTTTATCCATATTGCATTGGTTCAATATTTCTTCCTATGGAAATTCTATTAAACTTATATGCAAAATTCGAGTGAGATCTATTTTCTCAAAAGTACTCTTTATATACTTGTTTACGTTTTTATTACACTATAATTCTCACATTCTTCCACAACAATTCTTTATTTCCTTCATCTTTTTTCCATATGCCTCTCATCCCTATTTTATCCTTTCCTTCCTCTTTTCTCCATCTCTCTCATCCCTATTTTATCCATGCTTATTTCCACCCCTGCAACTCCTCCACTATTATGTTCTGTTTCAGAATTTTTGCAATCTTTACATTACTACCCATTTCCTCCGTGTTCTTTGAAGTTCCATAGTGCCACTTCCTCCGGGGCTGATTGGAGTAGCCCTATCGCATCTTAGCCAAATGACCTAATTCTCTGCTCTAGTTTTTCCTGTTCACGAGCTTCTCCATATTTCAGTTATGTACATAATTTTTGCGTTTACCACGTATCAGTTACTCCAGCGATTTTAGTACTATTTATAAATTGTATTAGCATATTGCCGCGAGCGCGTTGTGGATTCGAGGCGTCGCGGGCAACAAGTTCAAAGAGACGGGCAGTGCAATGCGGAGATAAAAGCTCGCCGAAATGGTGGGGGGGGGGGGGGGGGGAGGGGGAGGAAGACGGAGTTCTAGAGTGTTTCTGTTTCTTCTAGCGTCGTCTTGATTGTTTGAGAACATTCCGGATAGTGAATAATCTATAAACAGGGAGCCGCCGCAGCCTGCCAGTCAATCAGTTGGTAATTGGACGAGTGCGCGTGAACAGCTGTGTGAGCTGTGTTGTGGTCGTTGACCTTGCAAGTTGTATTTTGTATGTGACGTAATTCAGCAACTTTAAAGATTGACAAGGTGTATTTCTACGCAAATAAAGAGGAACTTTTGGTGTTTGTAACCTGGACTTCTAAGTTCACGAACCCACAAAGTCACAATATGCTAATCTCTACCATTGGCGTATTACATTTGTAATTACCTCGCTACTATGAGCTTCATTCCCCATTAGGTCTGAACTTGACACCCAGATAGTCAAATCTGTTACCATCTCTATGTTCTTCCTATCCATATACAATCTTATTTTTTTTAGCTTTATACCTCTTTTAAAGACCATTAATTTCGACTTAGTTTTATTCCCCAGATTTGAGCTCTTGGTCTATTTTTGCTGTAAACAGTAGCTGTGATAACTCATATTAGGTCGTCTGCGTATAGTAGGTCTCGTACTTCTTTTTATTTCTGGACTATTGTTTATTTTTAAACCTCCTCCAACATCACAGGCGAGATCCTTAGTACGTGCTAACAATAGCTAAGTGGATGGAGGGAACACATTGTAGGGGTTGTTAATAGATCAGGGAGAATGCAAAAGAGCAGCAAATAGAAGGTATAGAACAAAAAGAAGCAGAAAATGACCATGGTTTCAGCATTGACTCTCCATCCAGGGTGAGATACAGGCAGTGTTGAAGCAGAAGAAAAGTGAGAAAACACCAGGTCTGGACTGTGTTCCAGCGGAAGTACTGAAAGCAGACTTAGATACTACTATCAAATTGTTGCACCCGCTGCTCGAGAAAATATTGTCGTGAACCCATTGTTGCGACTGGCGGCCGGCGCTCACAAACGGATCGATAGTTCAGAGCGGAGATAAAAATGCTTGCCGAAAATAAAGATAGATAACCAGATGGTTCGTGTTTCATCTGGTGCTGTCTTGTTTGTTACAGAACATTCGAAAAAAATGATTAGAGGTATATAAAGAAGCCGGGACTCGCC
Source organism: Mantis religiosa (assembly GCA_030765055.1). Lineage (NCBI taxonomy): Eukaryota > Metazoa > Arthropoda > Insecta > Mantodea > Mantidae > Mantis > Mantis religiosa. The sequence goes on along the minus strand of CM060953.1, from coordinate 62,541,887 downwards.
AGTACAGAGAGTCGTAATCGGAACTGATAATCGTATGCCTGCAGCTGTGATTTGAAAGTGCCTCTTTGATTGTGGTCGAATGACAGACGACCTTGACGATTGTATTTGTGTATGTTATGTAATCCGGCTGCTCAGCGTTGTGCAAAAAAGTGTCTTTCTACGGAAATAAAGAGCATTTTGAATTTCTGCAAACTGGACTTCTAATTTTACGAACCCATAAAGTCACAATATGAAAAGAGGAGGAAATACCCACTGACTGCAAAAGTAGGGCTCATAGTCAAGTTGCCGAAGAAAGGGGATACAACAAACTGCAACAACTGGAGGGGTATAAGCTTGCTCTCCATTCCAAGCAAAGCACTTTCGCGAGTCATTCTGAGTCGTATAAAGGGTTCTGTAGAAAGAAACTTCGAAAGTAACAGGCGGGATTTCGGCAACATCGCAGTAGTATGATCTCATCAATACATTCCGAATCATTCTGGAGCAGAGCGTAGAATGGAGGAATTCCCTTTACCTCGCATTGGTGGACTTTGAGAAAGCCTTTGATTCTGTAAATCAAAGAATCATGTTGAAGACTCGAGGAATACAGAGTTCCTTAAAACATCATCAAGATCATCAAAGTGATTAACCAGCGGTATGAGTGTCAGGTCCTTCATGAAGGGCAACTAAGAGTAACGATAAACGTCAAGTCTGGAGTGAGACAGTTGTTATTTCCCCCACTCTGTTCCTGTTGGTCCTGGATAGCGTGATGAAGAAGTAATGGCAGAACGGAAGAGGAACGAGAGAGAGGGTTGAAGATCTTGACTTTGCAGACGATATTTGCCTATTGGCACAGCGATACCGGGACATAGAGGACAAACTGAGCAGGTTGCAGAAGGAAGCGGAACGTGCAGGTCTCATAATCAACAAACAGACCAAAGAGTTGAGGATTAATTTTGATGTCAGGACAAGTTTGACAGTAAATGGAAAGGAAACTGAGAGTTGAGTCCATCCTCTACCTTGAAAGTATAGTTAAAACTGATGGGGGAGCAGAGGAAGATGTTCGAAACCGTATTCGGAAGGTAAATGGTGCGTTTGTCCAGCTCTACCTCGTGTGGAAAAATAGGAACATCTTCAGGAAGATTAAGCTCCGCTTTTCCAACAGCAAGGTAAAATTGATTCTTCTATACGGCTGGAACGTATTATGACCTGAAAGAAAACTATTAACACCGCTTCAATCGCTACAAATTCCACTTATATATGCAGTTCCTTGTTTAATTTATATTCTGCAAGGTCCTTCCAATTGCCGTTAAATAAAGAGTTTGCTTTCATTCTGTTTTGCATCGAAAAGTTCGTTCACATCAGTGGAAAGTTACAAAACAGATCAATAATCAGCTGCAGGTGTTACCCGGAGAATTGCAGTAGCACTCCCGGATTAAAAGGGGGAAGTCCATGGGCTTCCAGGCAGACCTCGATTAGCATGTTCATAAATAGATGCCTACGTTGAATAACAAATGTGAGGTGGACGGACATAATCTCTAAGGAAGACCTTTGGACTTTGTCTAATCAGCAGCCGATTGATATCCAGATGAAGGAGAGGGAGTGGCGCTGGATCGGGCACATCCTGAGGAAGCTGGATGGAGTTGTTGACAGGGTGGCGCTAGACTGAAACCTTCAAGGTACCAGAAAGACAGGTCGAAGACCTGGAAGAGGACGATCAAAAAGAAAATCGCAGAGGTTGCCAAGACTTGGAGAGAAATTAAGCGGATGGCCAGGAACCGTACTATGTGCAGAAATATTGTCAAAGCCCTATGCTCCATAGGAAGCAATAGGAGATAACTAACTCCTCCAACACCATCGATAATAGATTAAATATAGTGGGCTCAGTTTACTTCTTTATTTTTGTCCTTGTTTCTGTCCCCGCCTACCGGTAGTTTCCTGATGAGGAAAACGAACTTCAACTTGATAATGCAACAGAGGATATCCCGCCGTTCCCGTCCAGTGAGGTCATCACTTCGGCCGAGATTGGTGTAAGTTTCCCGGTTCCAAAAATTGGCAGTGAATATCAGAAGACTATCAGTGGGCGGACCTACAAGCTTCCTGCTAGGAGGAAAGAGGATTTGCATTCAGTAGCTGCAGCACCACTCGTTGAAGATGGCTAGGATGCTAGCCGAAACATGTCCACAGAATTCAACATCAAATCTGAGTGAGTAATCTTTAACACAAAATGTCATCCACTCATAAAAGCTATAAATGTTGTCTCACTTTAAATGTCTTGCTGGTATTGAAAACAGTTTAAAAGTTGCCCGGAAGGGAAATACTCCAATCAATGAAGTAGGTCGCCTTCAAGTAGCTGCGCATGGTGTTTCCTTTGCAGTACTTTACCTACACCTACTTTTCCATTAACCTGAAATTGATGTTTCATTTCGAAAGAAAATTAGGGAACAGGAAGTAAGCGAATTGAGCTATTAGGTAGCGCAGAATAATTCATTTGAGCGATGCTGGATCCAAAAACTTTTCTTTATACACTTGTTAGTTCGCAGTAATTATTTATATACACAGATGAAACCTTAATACTTTAAAACTAGTCTAGATAATTATCTAGTGCTATTTTATCCAATGGAAGAACAATATAGTCAACCAACTACTTAGTCATCTATTAGGTCAAACAATTACCAACAATGAAACCCATACTTGATTAAACTGTGAAACTGGCACCTAAAGTGCAAACTGTAAGTCGCCATTGGTTTATACTATCGGAAATGAATTTAAGATCATATTGTGGAATATAAAAATGAGGGTGGTCTGAAAAGTTTCCGACCTAATAAATACGAGGGCTATCCAGAAAGTAGATTACGTTTTGGAATAAAAAGTAAACAAAGTATAGGAAACAAATTTTATTATATACAGATGAAAGCCACACTCAAATACTACTTTTCGACATAGTCACCATTCAAATTAAGGCATTTATCGTAGCGATGTACGAGCTTGGAAATTCCTTCGTCAAAAAATTCGGCCGCCTGCGCCTTCAACCACTTCGTTACCTCTTCTTGCAGCTGTGCGTTGTCATCAAAACGCTGCATAGCCAGCCACTTCTTCATTGCTGGGAATAGGTGGAAGTCGCTCGGTGCCAGGTCGGGACTGTACGGCGGATGAGGAAACAACTCCCACTTAAAAGACTCAAGAACTTCACGAGTGACATTTGCCGTGTGGGGCCGGGCGTTGTCGTGAATCAACAAGATCTTAGAGCTCAACATTCCTCTGCGCTTGTTTTGAATGGCTCTTCTGAGTTTTTGGAGAGTTTGGCAATACATTTGAGAGTTTATTGTAGTGCCTCTTTCCAGGAAGTCCACCAAAATCACACCTTTTCTGTCCCAAAAAACAGTCGCCATCATCTTCCTTGCCGACATTGTTTGCATGCATTTCTTGGGTTTTTGGGGAGAACTTGTGTGCCCCCACTGCATTGATTGCAATTTCGTTTCACAATTCACGTGTTTCACCCATGTTTCATCACCAGTAACGATGCGATCGAGTAAAGAGTCACCATCCTTATGGGAAACGTCCAAAAAGTTCAACGCTGCAGCCATTCGCTGATTTTTGTGGTCCTCTGTCAAGATTTTTGGAATCCATCTTGCACAAAACTTGTGGTAACCAAGCTTTTCACTGATGATTTCGTGCAACAAACTTCGCGAAATTTGTGGAAAACTCAAAGAAAGTTCCGTTATTGTGAACCTTCGATTTTCACGGACTTTAGCATCGACTTTTTCGACAAGTTCGGCAGTCACTATGCTGGGTCTCCCACTTCGATCTTCGTCGTGAACATTGGTTCGGCCATTTTTAAATCTGATGACCCACTGACGCACTCCACCTTCAGTGATAATGTTGTCCCCATACACTTCACAAAGCTGCCGATAGATTTCTATCGGTTTACAGTTTTTTGCAGTCAGAAACCTTATTACTGCACGCACCTCGCAGCTCGCGGGATTTTCAATTAACGCAGACATTTCAAACCGTCACAGTATCTGAACGGAGCACAGCACGAACCTCTCACTAGCACGGCTAGATGCCGACTGAGCTGCGCAACGCTCTGACCCCAAGATGGCCGCGCTAGCCCCGCCCCTAGCAGAAACAGACGAAAACGTAATCTACTTTCTGGATAGCCCTCGTATAAGACATTTTTTCAGAATTTTTATTTCTCAACAGAGTCTCCTTTTCTCCCAGGAATGCTCCCATCTCTGTAATCTGTCCAAGTAGTATTCGGCATTTTTCTCTGCAAAATAATTATCTACGAAGGTGATTGCCTCTTCATTTGACGAAAATCTGTCCCCCGAGCGCAATTTTCAGATGAGGGGGGGGGGGGGAGTCGCTTGGGGCTAAACCTGGTGTGTAAAGGGGATGGTCAAGCGGATCAGACCGTAAACCGTGAATTTTTGCCATTGAAACCGATGAGGTGTGAGATGGTGCGTTGTCTTGGTGGAATAGGATTTTCTTTTTCTGCAAATGTGGCCATTTTTCTCGCCAAGTTCTGCCTTCAGCTTGTCAAGTAATGATGCGTATTATGCTCCTGTAATACATTTCCCTTTTTGAAGATAATCGATTAAAATAGCTCCATGACTATCCCCCCCCCCAAAAAAACAGTCGCCATTATTTTCCCAGCCGAAAAACACAGCTTTTGCTTTATTTTTTGGAGCCGGTTCCCCTTTTGCAGTCCGCTGTTTGGACTATACTTTTGTTTCGGGCGTATAATGGTGTACCCAAGTTCCATCTACAGTAATTAATCGGCAACAAAACTCGGATTTATTACGCCTGAACTGCGCCAGCAGAGCGTTGGAAATGTTCATTTGAACACGTTTTTGATCTAACGTGAGCAAACGCGGCACGCAACGCGCGGACAGCTTTCTCATGTCTAAATGTGGATTTAATATGTGACAAACGCGTTCTTTTGACATGTTCATGGCCACTGCTATCGCTATAACTTTAATTCGGCGGTTGTATAGCACCATTTGGTGAACTTTGGCGATGTTTTCATCGAAAAGGAAATCAAAAAGAATTCTGCAGTTTTTAAACGTCCTGAAAGTCCGTATCCCAAGCTCTTACGGCTACGTTTAAATTCAGCTGCCCAAAATTTTACTGTGGTAAATGATGGTGCAGAATCCCCTTACACAGTATCCAACTCATCTTTTATTTGCGCAGGGGTATTGCCTTTCAAAAACAAACATTTAATTACAGCTCGGTACTCAATTTTGTCCAATTTCATAAAAACACTCACATTAACTCACTCAAATGACTGTTACATAACAACTGAGCATCCAAAATGGCAAAAACTTTGGTGAATAACTGTCAACGGATTAACGAAATGACTAACTTTTATTTACGAGTGCTGGCATCTTCATGTTGAGGTCGGAAACTTTACAGACCACTCTCATAATCAGTCATTTGAAGAATTTAACGTCTTGCCATGGCAGTTCAATTGAGTGGAGTAACCACATGGATCCGTAGTTCAAATCTGAACTTGGCATTGAATGTTTCAGTATGAAGTTAACTGCTTAGGATTTCCTATGAGTGTTCGTTACATATTAGTTGGACCTCTCACATTTCTATATGATACTAATATTCCGGTTAAGAATTCAGTTTACTCCGGTTTGTTATATTGTGTTCTGTGAACTGGATATAGGTTTAGAATGCATTGTAAAAGGTTATGAACACGTTGGTGCCTAGGAAGGTCTTTGAAATGTTAAGACGTTTGGCAAAAAGCGCACTTTCGCTGACAGGTGGGTGGAAAGGTCACACTTGAAGGGCAGCATCAGGTTCATTGACACTTTTACAGAAAATGTGTTATATTTTCCACTAATTTTAATTTCATTTATCGTATACATTATTTTGGTGACACTTTTAATGTTTAAAGAAAGTAATACTGAATCACGTTCATTTAGTTTTGAATGAAACGATGAATGAATTCTTTTGTTTGCTATGTACTTTAAATAAAAACAAAAGAGACTCTATACTGTATTAGACACCAAAGATGTTAGAAAGAAAACATTTCAAAGAGAAAATTGAAATATTCAACAGAAGAAAAACAATGGTTGTTTAAAATTAACCTTTTATATCAGAGCAATAAACAAATGATTTTTAAAACGAAGATGACATTTGAATTAGGACAATTTAACGTTCCAATTAAAGAGCCTGCATTGTCAAAGAGAGCGAAAGAACTGAACGCGTAACAGCCAGTTAAATCAATCACCCAAATTATGGTTTGCATTGTGGGCTACTCTGCCACTGTTACGACGTCATTACTGGGGTTTAAATTACAATTGTTAGACAATAAATTTGTGATGAAAGAATTTGGAATGAAGTGAAAATAACAAAAGTAAAGCCCCATTATATAATAATTGAATAAGAAGTGCCTTAAATCGATCCGCACAATAATTAATAACACTTGGCAACAAAAACAAATTTTTGAATGTTTCCAGAACTTAATGAGTCAATCCTTACTAATTTTGGGTCGAGAAAAACGAATATGACAATAAAAGATTTACTTAGCTCTAGTTTCTGTGATATACACTAGATAGAATTATTTCATGTTAACGGATTAAGAGAAAATATACATTTTAATTACATATGCTAACAACATTGAAACTGCATTTGACTATTTACAAGTGATAGTTGCATTCTAAAGGTTCTAAATTGCCGGGAGAATACCTCGTAGATGGTCGTGTCTGAAGAGAATCATATGGTGACTTAATGAGATCGTCGTCTTTTAACTTGCCTCTTGTAAGGGAGTTCGGGAGCATTCCTACATAAAGACCAACAGTTATCTGTAAGCATTGGTTCATTCCAAAGGCCCTGATATCTTAATTCCATAACGGAAATGTCCTGATGGAATATTTCTCCACGTTCATCACTTAAAGCTCCACAACTAGGAAGGCAAAAGTCTAGGGGGGAGTGGAGAAAATGGATTTTAAGGAATATGTTACATCTAAGGTTATGGTACTTTTGCAGGAGCACTGTCACCAAATACGTGTAGTCATCATCTCTGCCTAAAAATCCACGAACAAACTCCTTTGAAGGCTTCTCAAGTTTCCTTTTCCTTCCCCTCCAAAACTTGGTCAAATGCAGAATACTTTACAAGTTCTCGAATTTGTGGCCCGACAAAAATGCCTTCCTCAACTTTTTCATTACTTAATTTCGGAAATTTCCCTCTGATGTACTTCAACACCCATTCTTCTTGGTTCATAATTTCGACAATTTTTTCACGAAACCCAGCTTGATATGCGCGGGGGGGAGGAGGACAGAACAGCCTTTTGGTCCACGAGAGGCTTGATAACGACATTTTTCTCAGTAATGTTAAAGATTTCTTGCAGGCGAGTCTTCTTTGATATAATGCAATTTCCTATTTTGAGACTGTTGACACTAAAAATGAAATGTCCCTTTATCACTAAAGCAAGAGCAATTCAGTCATATATACGGCGATTTTTGAATGCATCAGATGGAAATACATTTGAATTGACTACTTTTGAGCCCGAAACATTTTCATTGTTGCCCAGTGTAATTAGCGAAAATTGCAGGAAACGCATGCTTCTCTGTTACAGTATTCATGGATTGAAACGCTTAAGTAATATTTACTTTCTGGTAGCTTCTTATCTATAATAAGAAGAGGAAGTATGCAGCTTTACAAATATATTCGACACCAAGATTTCATAAAAGATACCCGTTTTAAGGCTCATCAAATATCTAAAGAGGCGTTAGAAAAAAATCTGAGCAACAAGAAAAATGAAAACGGTTAAATAATAAATTCAACCTGTACGTCTTGCAAGGATACGATATAAGGAATTTTTCAGAAAATGTCTCCATCCCGGGCTATCCTTTACATGCTACTGTTTTATGACAAATGACTGGGGCTTTTCACTAAAGTGTCATATACTTATGTTAATTGTCTTCATGAGGCAAAGTGTATACATTGAATTTTCTGATAAAGGTTTGCGAAATTCCTCTTTGTGAGTAGTTTTTGTACCACTGATAAACCGTAAGACAGAAATCAAATCTTATTTACAAAAGCATACAAAGCATACATTTTGTGATATTTTTGAGTAATTTTCTTTATATTGAGGTATTATTTTCTTAAACTTATACTGTCACCGATGGCATTTTTTATGCTAGAGCCGTGACAAGCAAGTACCGGCACGTGCACAAGAAAGAAGGAGACATGTGCGAGCGCTGAACGCTTGCCAAGAAAAAGACAGAAACAAATAGAGAAAGAGAGTGATGTCTAGATAATTGCGCCTTTCTCGTGCCGCCGCGAAAGGTCTTGAAACGTCGGCGGCCTTCTAGAACAATGATTAACATGTTAGAGCGCGGTCAGTTGCTAGTTAGCTGTTAGTTAATTGAATTGCAGCTGTGCAGTGAGAGTTGTGAGGTTTATTGAAATGTACCGCAATGAATTCTTTTATTTGCTTACGTGTGGTGGGAGTAGAGTCGATCTTGAAGGCGGTTGTTGTGTATGTCACGTCATTTTGTCTGCTGCAAGGGGTGTAAAAAGTTATTGTTTCTGCCGTAAAGAGCATTTTAAATTTGTACATACAAGACTTAATTCTACGAACCCACAAAGTTACAATACTGTTTTGAAGTGGCAAGTTATTAGGTTCTTTGTACTTATGCAAAGAGAATGGAATTCCAAAGACATGACATAGCGAAGATTTGGCCATCACTAAAACTTATTGTATTTATCTAAAAACGAAATGTATAATAAAATAATTTATGTGAATGCTTATCTTTTTAATATGAAGCGTATAGAAGAACAACAGTGTGTTTGTAAGATTAACTTGTATAAGTGTGTAGAGAAGGTCTCGTAAATACAGGATGGTCCAGAAGTCCTTATCCATTTCTATTAAATTAACATTTTCTTCGCTGTGGTTCAGACCAATTAGAGCTACAGTGCAACGCTGGAGGTGCAGATATGTTTAATAGGGGAAATATTCATATCAAATATAGAATTTTGTTGAAATGCAATAGTTATGCTATTATATTATAGCCAGTAGAAGAATGCGCACTCAAACGAAGTGTCCGATAAATATAATAATTAGTATTTAACCCTTTAATGCATGGTGTTGCCCTAGAAAATGTTTTAGTGTAGTTTTCTTTGTTATTGTAATATTGTACTGGCCTTTGTCAATTATATACACAACGTTTTGTATTTTTGAAATTTTGTAAATATCGAATTATCTTGCAATGACGTTGTAGTGTTTTTTTACTATAAAAAGCAAAATACAAGAAACTGCAGTCAAATGATCCCACGTCAACATCCAAGCAATCATTATACCAATCACTTAATGTCACGACAACAGGCATAAACGTTTCGGCACAAATAAGAAAACAGTCGGCGGATAAAGTTTCATGGTATTAATGAGCCTTCCTAAGCAGTTAACGATAGCGCGTTTAGTGTAAACAGATATCACCGGCAAAGCAAATAGGCCGGCCCAGACGTTTCCGGAAGGTGATAGAATATTCGGATTACGTCATTAGATGCCTTTGTAGATTCCAGAAAAATCTAGTGATTGTACAGAACAGTCTGGAATTCATGAATAAAAAGAAGCCATGGCTAGTGATGAGTCAGTTGTGAAACAAGAGGAGTTGCAAGTTGTAAAACAGATAGTTGTGAAACATTGCTGTGAAATGAGAGACATTAAGCTGTGATGTCGTAACGAGAGCTAAGGATGTAATCTGCTGTCACTGTTTGTTATTGTGATCGACCTTGGCAGACTGATGGTGTATGTAACGTAATGCTGCTGTAATCTATTAGAGTATTTATACGAAAATAAAGGAGATTTAGAAATTCGGCAAATTGGACTTTTAATTCTACGAATCCACCAAAGTCACATTAACTTGGACCCACCCTGTACATTACAACAGGAACATTTGACTTGAGTTGCAGAGATTCTAACTCGCTACATTTAGCTTTGAGTGGATGGGCACTCCATTATCTATCACTATGACTGTTCGAAACGATTGCGTTAAGGCACCGCAGAAAGCGGTATGAGAACCGGTTTAGAAATTACAGCAGAACGGCTTATGTAGCAGAATAATTCAGGCATTAAAGCGTTAAGTTCATTACCTCACTACTCCTCACACTATACCTTTTCAGTTTCTGATAAATGTACCACCTATCAAAATATAGGTACAGTTTACCACAGCAATGAAAGTCGCAGGGTATAAGGCTAAGGGGAGAAATTGCTGAATGGTAGGGCTGGGAAGTTGAGGACCTATGAATTATCTAAAAAAACCTTTAAAAGGACTTAAAATATCCCATAAAGAACCTAAGATAGGAAAATAGGACGTAAATAAGTTCTACTACAATTAGTCTTTGGCATGTTTGCGGCCAGGCTTTTTACCAACTGTGAAACTACAGTGAAACCATCCTATTCAACCCTACTCTGTGGTCAATGTCAATGTTGCGATGCTGGTAAACAATAACAGGGTATTTAGAGAAGATTTACTAGGTTCTCTGCTGGTGCTAATGACTTCTGCATTCCAGGATGTTCTTAATAAAAAATGGGCAGTTAAAAAACTTGCACAAATTCAAAGGGGATTTCTCCTTCGCATAATTAGAGGATATCGTACAATCTCCACTGATGCAGCTCAGATTATAGCTAACATCGAACCTTTGGCTCTCACTAGTTTATCAAGAGCAACTATTATGAATTAAAGACATGAACGTGAATATGCGTCTTATCTGTCTCACTTAAAACTACAAATCCCGGAGCATCATACCACAGCAGGACACCCATCAAGTTTTGTAACCTGTTTAAAGGAAATATGTAATTTTCATGATTATTACATATATACAGATGGTTCGCGTTACCATCTTGAAGATAATGTATCTGCAGTAGGATGTGCTTTTGTTGTTTATGAAAACCAAACGGAACTAACTCACTCCATGTTTAAATTGTCACCTGAATGTTCTGTATTCCAGTCGGAGCTCTTAGCAATTAAAGAAACTATTAAATGGTATACTGTTAATGGGAACAGTGTCCGTATTCTTAGTGATTCCCAATCAGCCCTACTCGCTGTTAATGATAAATACAACTTAAATTCATTAGCACATGAAATCAGAACCTTGCTTCAAAACCATCTAGGACATATTTGCATGGGATGGGTTAAAGGACACAGTGGAATTTTAGGTAACGAGAAAGCTGATTGCTTGGCTAAGAAGGCTGCAGAATCCAATCTTCCTGTGACATACTCTTTATGTCCTATTTCTACTGTAAGGAGAATAATACATCAACATATTCTTGAAGAATGGAACCAACAATGGCTAACAACTCCAAATGGAAGTTTAACAAAAACATTATTTTTCCCTAGTGTATATGACAGAGGAAAATGTGAAACTCTTGTACCAAATTTTGTTTTGACACAATTTTTAAGTGGACATGGTAAATTTGGTGAATACTTATCACGTTTTCACTTAACATCTAACCCTAAGTGCATGTGTGGTGAAGAATTTCAAACTGTGGTTCATCTCCTTTTCTGTTGTCCCATTTTCTGGAGAGAAAGACAAGGATTAATATTCAAGCTAGACTCTCTAGGAACTGAATTTTCTGCTCCGCTCACATCTTTGCTAAAGAAGCCATAACAGTATAAGTGCTTCATGATGTTTATAAACTCAGTGTTTAAACGTCTGAAATAGTTTAAATTAATATGCATCAGATTATAACATATTTTCTTCCTTCTAGTATTTAAAATGTTTTTTGTTAAAATTGTGTATTTTTATGTATCAACTATAACCCTAATATACCACTGTGTAAAATAGGGTTCATAAATCTGGATAAATAAAAAAAATGACTTCAGTAGAATAGAAAGGGTCCTCTCCCCTGTTACATACTGTAGCCAGTCTTAGGAGTGTATATTAGAAGTTGGAACTTAATCTAGACTCTTAGAACACGAAAAAGATAGTTAAAATAAGTTAAAGGTACAAAAAAGTGTTGTAACGAAACTAAAATGGTAAAAAGGGACCTTTAAATAAAAGAACTAAAAAGTAAAAAAAGCACTGATAAAATCCTCCATTTTCTAGTAGTACTAACCCATAATAACACATTATGTTGGTACTCCTCTTGAGCCACTAGGGAAAAAAGAATTTTTCCTCAGCTTAATAACCCTACTAATTAGACACAGTTCTGCTGCCCTACCTAACTTTGCTTTATGATACTCGGGACAATTCATTAAGATCCATTTAAAAACATCTAGCTAAGATGTGACACCTACTACTTTTGTGAAGAATTCCTTCTCGGTTTTAGTATATATAGTAAACGCTATTTTTGTAGTTGTCAAATTGCCGCCTTTCACGTGAACTTAAGTACTATCGAGTACCTATGCCTGGTCCAAGTACTAGGGGTCCCGGGTTCGATTCCCGGCGGTGGGGATGTGGATTTTTCTCCGACCAAGATAATTCCCCATCTTCCCCAGAGTCTGGAAATATGAAAGTGTGAATGTGTGTGTGATGTAATGATTAAAACCTAATGAATACGAGTTAACATCTTCGATATGTTCCAAAGGAGAACAGCCGCCGATATGACCATTGTAGTTAAAGGCGGGGTATAAATGGAACAAGGAACAATTTGGTCCAGAGTAAGATATTATCTTTGGTAACATAATGGGTGACCTGTCGCTGTCGCGACTTAAAAGATCGGCAATCCAAGGAATCGCAGAAATGACCACAGAAGATAGGGAGGGCTGCGACGTGATTGGATTGTGTCAGATGTGATCCACACAATCATTATCGAGTACCCAAATGATAACATTTCTTTCACTAGCGACATCAGTGAACACGAAGAAAACTTTTCTTATTCTCAACTCTTTTGTTGTTGTAATTTTACGTCCTCCAACGTTAAGTCATATCTGACGGTGAATGAAATGGGTGAAATGATGCTCAAATGTGTAGAGCTACCCGACATTCGTCTTTAAGGATAGGGGAAAACCCCGGAAGAAACATTATCCAGGTAACTCACCCTGACCGAGATTCGAACTCGGGACCTCTTGAACGTGAGGCAGACACGCTGCCATCTACGCTACCGAGGCGGGCGATTCTCATCTTGTTCAACTCTTGCACATATTCACTTTATATTACAACCATTTTGTTTGTCTGCATTTAAAGCTGCATACGCAGTTTTTAATGGTTTTGCTCCTTGAGTAACATGCGTTCTCCGTCACACACAATCACGTATCTTTTCACAATCTTTTGAAAGAGATAACGGTTGCACATTCCGGTCAGGGACTTACATACTGGTAATATATAAATGATATCTATAACTTTAATTTTCTGGTAATAGCGCGTGAAGTCAGAAGGAAATTTATGTAAGATTGCACTGGAGGTAGAATTTAAGACATAAATGAAAATACAGTATATATGAAATGTAAAACTGATTAAAACATAGTTTATTTTAAATAGCGTTTGCTCTTTTTAGTAGTTGTACGTCCTCCAACGTTAAGTCGTATCTAACGATGAAGGGAATGGGTGAAATGATGCTCAAATGAGTCCAGGGTCCATAGAGTTCAGAGTTACCCGACATTCGTCTTTCAGAATAAGGGACAACCCTGAAAAAGCCTTATCCAGGTAGCTCACCCTGACCGAGATTCGAATTCGGGACTGTTACTGTGCATCAGCTACTTCGGAGGTATTCCGAGCTATTTCTGTTTTCAAAGGTTCAACTGTTCAACACTTTAGCCATTCTTTAACTACTGTCAGTCACTACTAGTGATGTCAGAAGGATTGCATCATTTTCAGATCAGTATATAGCTTTAAATTTTAAAGCAGTTTTGTAAAACAATTTCGTTTGTATATACATAACGAAATGTGTAATACAGCTTTTCCAGAAAGGAAGTAGGAAGTAGCTAGGGAAATAAACTCTCACAAAGCTAACTTTTGCACCCAAAGCGATATATGGTAGAAGAAGTCACTTGAATGTCGCTAAAGCATAGCTTTTAGTGAAGTTAAAACTCAAATCTAGTCATTTCTATGCTTATTCAAGGCAGGCGTGTAATATTGTAGGGACTATTCAGGCACTTCTGTTCTCCCTACAGCATGAATTTAATCACAATTTACAGCTATGGAAATTTGACCTTAGAGACGAGAATGTTCCTTAATAACCGCAGCTTAACGTAATTTAATCTGCCAACTGGCTTTTGGATAATGGACATAAATGAACCTGGGTAAGCAAGACTGATAAATCCACAATCTAGTAGCATACGTTCTAGTCTGAACAAGATAACATTTCTGGGAGCACTTTACTTTGTATTAATTACGATGGATTATGTAACGTTAGGAGATTTGCGAGCTCTTACGAGGGGTAGGGTACATCATTATTTATTTCGTCGACTGTTAATGGAACTGCTGTTACACTTTTATAATGCGAAATCTCTCGGCAAATTGCCGAGGAAGTTAAATCTCACTGTCCATTAAAAAGAGTAGGTACAACCGAAGTCAGTAGTACGTGTGTATATTTTTAGCCAGCGGAGGCAGCAAATTGGGAAACTGAGATGGGAAGAGTAGTTTCGCGGACAAAACTCCCTCGTGAGTCGGGCTCTGCAGTTCTCCCCATTAGCATCTAGCGCGCGCGTCACGGTGTTGCATAGTTAGCGGTTTGAAGTTGCAAGCAATGCATCGCAAGCTTCCATGTAGTCACAAAAGTAGAAGAACTAAAGGATATTTGTGAGAATTCAGCATCATCAACAGAAATTAGGTTTAGAGCTGTTAGTCGTTTCGACGTGAAAATATGTCGTAACTTACAAACTTACACATGAAGTGTTGACTGCCTTAAACGATGTCATGTAGGTGGAATTTTTTGTGATCTAGCAAAGGCTTTTGACTGTGTTGATCATGACATTCTTATAGAAAAATTGGAATTATATGGGCTAAAATGAACATTTAAGATGGTTTGTATCATATCTAAATGAAAGAAAACAGAGTGTTGAAGTAGCTGTCAGTGATACTGGTTATGAAAGACAAACTTCGAACTGGGCCTTTATTATTTCTGATCTACATAAATGACCTCTCACTTTATATAAAGGGCATTGCAAGTAAAGTTCTTTTCGCCGATGACACTAGTGTCCTGGTTACCAGTACAAATTTAAACGAGTGTATAATTAAAATGAATTATGTTTTCAACTGTATGTCATGCTGGATTAAAGCGAACAAATTATCTGTGAATCTAGACAAAACAAAAGTGGTCAAATTTATAATCTGTCGTACGTCACATACTCAAATAGAAATCGGGATTAATGATATGTTATTAGAAGAAATTGGCAGCATAAAATTTCTGGGCCTTCAAGTGGACAGATGTTTAGATTGGAAAGCTCACATAAAATATATGTTACCTAAACTCAGCTCTGCCTGTTATGCTATTCGAGAGCTAGTTAATGTGAGTTCTATTGACACACTTAAATTAGTATATTATGCATACTTTAACTCTATTATGGAATACGGAATGTTATTTTGGGACAACTCAGTAAAAAAAAATTCTTATGCAAAAGAAGGTTATAAGAATCATTGCTAACACCCACAACAGATGCTTCTGTAAAGATATTTTTAGAAGATTGAATATATTAACGCGTCCTTGCATGTATATATTCTCGATCCTAAAATTCTGTGTATGCAATCGTGCCTTATTTACAACGAATAATGTAATTCACAGAATAAACACTAGACAAAAGTATAATATCCATTATCCCAGTGCTAAACTTTCTTGCTTCCAAAAAGGTGTGTATTATGAAACTATAAAAATATTTGGCGCACTTCCTAATGTTCTTAAAGAAAAAATGATAATTTCGGTGCTTTTAGAAAGCTGTTAGAGAGTACCTTTGCTCAAAATCTTTTTATTCTGTACAA
Source organism: Mantis religiosa (assembly GCA_030765055.1). Taxonomy (NCBI): domain Eukaryota; kingdom Metazoa; phylum Arthropoda; class Insecta; order Mantodea; family Mantidae; genus Mantis; species Mantis religiosa. The sequence continues at coordinate 62,526,037 of CM060953.1, read as the reverse complement.
GATTATCTGAATGACAAATTATCCTGATAATGCTTCTGTAGCTCTATGAGTAGTATCTAACTGTTCCAATGGCAAATCATTACCAATAAATCTTTGATGCATGTTGAAATGTTATTTTTAATGTATATGTATTTGCGAAATAACAAGAATGGTATCCATTGCCAAAAGTTTGAGACGTACTGGCATAAGCCAAGTGAAAGCTGAATTAAAAAGTGTATGACTTTGTACCATATATAGTTACCCCTGCTTTGTTTTCCGTAATGTTCATATTGCCTGTATACTATAATATGTGTATTATGTTAACCTTTGTACATATATATCCTATTAAACTTTATACCTCTGGACATGTTCAATGTTCACAGCCTTTTCTGGCTACAAGTGAACGCAAATCAATCCAATGTAATCTGTATCTTACCATCTTTTCGATCAGGCCCTCTGGCCTATTTGTAGGCGTTCGTGGGGAATCAATGTTCTTTGAATCTTAATCTTAGTTTATAATACATGTTTTGATATATTTCATTTTCTAATTAAGGCTGAATACCTTTAAAATTTTACTTTCTCTATTATAATGTGTATTTTTAAGCACTCCGTTAGTTCGCCAAGTTGATGTGTTAACTTTATACTGTACGTTGGGATGCCAATTTAATGCAATTCATTGAAACTTTTTATTCCTCTTTCCTCGGTCTAGCTGTAGAAGGCAAGCAGTTAACTATTTTCTCCCAGTCGTGCTCTCGTATCGATGATTCACGTTATGGTTATTTAAAATAATACTACAATTTAAACATTTTTGATAATATTTTACGATAAATAATTTACAGTGATACAATAGACATTTTAACAACTTCTTTAAGTACATGTGTCTCATTTTGATGATGTAATCTGTTCAATTGCCCCCACCTTTTGTTTCGGAAATCCCTCTTCTATCTTGTAATTTAAAAATTCTTATACGAGGGCTGATCAACAAAGATAGATAGATTTTTTCCTGTAGCTTCCGTAATATGTTTCGTATCTGTAACATAAATATTTTAAAAGAGCGGGGTGTTATGTATAATGTCGGTAGGCGGTAGCACTCTCGTATTGGTAGGTTGGTAGTAATGCTCTATTTTGTAGACCCTAAGCGCATTTCGCATACTAGATAGTGGAGATGACACAAGAGGAGCAGTACAGCGCACTCAAATTCTGTTTTCGTTTAAACCATACAGCCAGCGAAACTTATGAAAAGCTGAAGCAAGCGTACAGTGATGATGCACTACCTCGTGCAGCAGTATTTAGATGGTTCAAGGACTTCAAAGAAGGCCGAGTTGTCAGCGTTAAGCAAGGTAGGCCTGCTGTGACTGAAGTCAATTGTTACAGCAGCATACTACACACAGTATTGGATACACTGAGGAAGCACATTGCAAAGAAACGACCAGAGCTTTCTCGAACTGGGTGGCGACTTCATCATGACAATGCACGGCCTCACATCGCAAATCAAGTCATTCAGTTTCTGGCTCGATTCAACATTACCTGTGTACCACATCCACCTTATAGCCCCGATATTGCACCCTGTGCTCAAGAAGAGTGAGGTGATTCTCAAGAACCTGACAAAGAATGGTCTGCAGAGACGCTATAAAAGATACATTGAAGTAGGAGGGGACTACTTTGAAAAAGATCATGTAAATATTGAATTGTTGTGCAAAAAAATTAATGACACAAAGCTTTCAGAATTCGAACAAATTAACATCAACAAATATACATCATTTACATACTGTGGTTCGATGGCCTAAACATGCTTCTACGGTGTAATCTAATTATGATTGTATAGAATGCAATACTTCTTAATATCTATAGCTAAATGGTAGATAAAATAAAAGTATTCCTGAATTAATTTGCCAGAGACTGTCTCGAAAATGAGCGAATACACCTGTACAGACTACCAAAGATCCATTTTCCAAATTATAATCGGCTGTCAGACTGACTCTATTGATGGTTGGCTCATTTAGGTCGTAAATGGCACCCTTATAAACCGGATGGAACAGCGAAAGACCATTATCAGCGTATGTGTGATGAAAATTAAAGGTGAATATGAATCTATTAGTATGGATTCCCGTTGTAGGATCGTTTCACAAACACTGCTGAAATGATTTTTTTTCCTCTCTCTAACACATATATAGCAGTTATGGAAGGCATTTCACTCCATTAAAAAATTTGATACAGAGAGTTCAATGGAAATATGCGTTTTTAAGTCACCTGAACAATGAAATTTTTTTTAGAAACGTACCTGCTTGTGAACATTATATCTCAAAAAATCGAAAAGCCAGTTAAATACCAAATTTATGTATGTTTGAGGTCTTCCAAGAAATAGTGATGTCCATGCATCTCCTGACATATATTTTCATTTTACGCCAATTCTCTCGGCTGTAGTCAGGGCTGCGATCATGACCAAACCGGAATCCGTACCCGACATGCTTCTTCCAATGGAAAAAAGGCACAGTAGATTTGTTGAACTCATATTTGTGCTTATACGTAACTGCGTAAGTCCTTCATCTCATTCTCCACTCAGTATTACAAATCAAACACTTGCCTTCACACCTGCTTCCCTTCTATAACGGATATAATAATTTTCATCCGTTCTTCTTTTTTCCCCTTTAAAATAGCAACCATTCGTGATATCAAATTTCTCAACTACTTAGGTCATTCAATAATTAATGGAAACATTTGAATTGATAACAAATGATAGCGAAATTAAGAATTTCAATGAATAAAGGATCGTAATGGACTTCAAAGGAATATAGTATATTTGTTAGGGCACGGACAGGTGCGGGAGCTTGACTCTGTTTGAAAAGGTATTCTTCGGACTCTTAATAAAGGCATGACCGAGACTAATAATCACAATGGACAACATAGTCACAAAGGGAATCTTTGTGTGAAAAGAGGGCTTCCAGAAGTGAAAGTTACACACACCCACGCGCAGCTGTGAGGACACTCAGTCAGGGGCTTGAGGTCGATTAAGGCAGTTATCTGGTTCTGTTTTGGTCGAAGGCAGACCAGAAGCGATGAGAGAAGATATTTGTCGGTTCATCTGTACGTGAAGAACGAATTAAGGTTTATAGAGTAATAAGCATTTCACATACAGTAACTCTAAACAGTGATTTTGGTAACCCTTGGTCGGCAACTTCGAGTTTAATGTTATGATAAAAAGAAGCAGTCATTAAACCAGTTTGAAACTTGTATGGTAAAGTCTACCACAAGCTTCCAATAGTTCTGTATGACATTGTCGAACATTGATAACTCTGGCTACCTAAATTTTAATGAAGCATCTTTGTTATTTACTAAATATATTTAGACCACTAAAGATAACAGCTTAAATTTATAAAAAATATCTTATTAAATAACAATATTGTCTTCAAACTAGCAGCTAAAAACATTAGACACTCTTGTTTTTCACTGTTATCAGCTTACAGGATTTACCGCTGATAGCGCCAAATGCAGGCAGTGTTGCCACTAATTTTTAAATGACCCATGAATAACTCAGCTTTCAACTTAATACTTACACACGACTAGCATGAAGCAACAGAATATTGTTTTTCTTACTAAAACCTATACTAAAATCTGTATAATTAATGCCTTCCATACTGCCCTTTAAACACAAAGCCCTATGGCTTGGTGCAATGTCAAGTTTTCCACATTACTTAATTAAACATCGCCCTGAAAATTTCGTTAGAATGAGATTTAGAGTAAGTTCTTTCAAAGAGAGTCAGCAGATATGCAGCACGTGATACACTCTATAGAACCTTAAAACAAATGACGGGCAAACCATTGGGAACAGCACTTGTGAAAAATAACTGGCCAGTTTCGTTTACGCCATTTTTAATTCACATAAGTACCATAAATAAAGATACGAGGGCTGTTCAATAAAGAATGATGATAATTTGTTTACGATCATAATTTTTTGCACTAAAATTCAATCTTATTATATTGTTAGCATAATGTGAAGCAAACACGCCATAGTAGTTTCAATGTTGCTACTCCTGGTTCCCGCCTGTGAAAACCAGGCAAGTTCAGACATGTTCAGTATCTCCTACCGTTGATGTTAGAGGAAGATCCGGAGTTTCTTTCAAACGTAATCACTGCTGATGAAACCTGGCTACATCATTTTGATCCTGAGAGCAAACAGCAAAGCTCAGTGTGGAACTCTCCTTTATCACCAAACCCCCACAAATAGCAAAAGTGGTTGCTTCTGCTGGGAAAGTTATTTTCATCTCATTCTTTGATTTTCATGGAATGGTTTATCAGCATGTTGTACCTGCACACACATCAGTAACTGGACAATACTACAGGGATGTCCTGAAAACATTGCAAGTCAATATCAGGCGCAAAAGACAACATTTCCATGAAGCAGGCTGGGTACTGCACCAAGATAATGCGCGGCTGCATATTGCCAATGTTCTTGCTGAATATCTTGCAAAAATCAAAGTGAAGTGCATCACTCACCCTCCCTATAGTCTGGATTTAGCCCCATGTGACTTTTTTATATTCCCTAACTTGAAGAAACCCCTCGTGGGAGGCATTATCCATCATCTGAAGCAGTGGTGAAGGCTGCGGAGGCGATTTTGAAGGATCTCTCAAGAAATGGTTACCAGCATGTCTTTGAAGACTGGCAGAAACGCTGGGACAAGTGCATCGCATTCAGGGGAGATTATTTCGAAAAGGACTATCAAAATTATGAGGACGAGTAAACGTACGCTGTCAAAGAAAAAAAAAAAGATCATTCTTTACTGACCAGCCGTCGTATTTACTTTGTTAACGACGCCGTGCAACGAAATTTAAAATGGAATAATGCTACTCTGCACCACGTTGAGGCGACTTTTGTGACAGAAACTCAGGTTGGGATGCTGCTTTCCCCTAGCAGTTGTTGTTGTGACCTGTCCTTGGGAATGTTGCCAATGTTCCTGATCTCAAAGTCGTTTTAATCTGAGCTTTTACTCAGGTCCGGCGTCTAAGGATGAGAAAATCCTTTAGATGTTGTCCACGGCTGCTTCAGTCGAAGCATGAATACCCTTTATCTTCGGTTGGTTCTCGGATGGGAATGGGAACTAATTGCTAAATGAACTAAAATAATCTTTCAACTTCTTTTTAAATATTCAAATATTTAATGTAATATTAAGTTAAAAATTGTTGTAACATAGGTTTGTAAATCACTTTATAAACGTCGGTTTCTTTTACAATAGCAACTTGAAATCTAGTTCTCTCACACTGATAAGGTCTTGCTTCTTAACTCCACGACTTCCATACATGGAATGATGCTAACTCTGGCTAATCTGAAGTAATTGAATTGGCCGTTTCTATGGCAATACAATAATTTCTCATTATTTCACGTCATCTTTAGTGAACCAGTTTTCATTGCCATATTGGGTAATTCACATAATGCTTTGTTTAAATCATATTTAAGCTATTTAACATTCAAATGGAATTTTTTTATAATTTTAGACTACTATTATCCTCGTTAAACACATTATTATTTTTTTTCCTTCTTTTCTACATATTCAATCAAAAGTTTACCTTCAATTGTTCTCAATATCGTCCACTTCCCACTAAAGATTTTCACAATTTCTAATGAATTCTTTTCTTAATAAATTTAAAACAAAATTGAACTTTAAACAATGCTTAGGGTTTTAGAATAAAAAGTAACTGACAGCTGTCAATTACCAAGGTCATATGAACGCCACCGGTGTGCTGTAATTTCATGTAGAAGCTCTTCTTTACGCTAATGAATTGCCTTTAAGCACACATAAAACCATGGATCTGAATCGGATTTGAACCCAAGACCTTGGAATCAGTAGGCAAACGCTAACTCACGTGAGCCACCCAAAGAAGTGCCATGTAAATATTTATGTTGTAATGAGAACGTTTGAAAATTACAGATCGCTAGCGATGTATTTCTAAAAAATTTGTAGATGGATGGAAAATTATATTATTGAAAGAAAGGTGATTAAAATTTTTCACTTCATTGAATTATCAAATGAAAAGAAGGCTTGATATTTTTTTAAAGAAATGAATGCCTTCCTACTATTGCGAAGATATTGTTACCTGCTGAATGTAGTAAATAATAAAACTTGTGCTCCCTTGACCAATGTCTCCTCTTAACTTTCGAATCATTCTTTCATTTATTAAATGTTTTTATACTTGTTTTAATTTAAAGGCATAAAAATTCAAAGAAATAAGGAAGTATAAGTATATATGTTAATTTCAGATACATTAGTTTACAAGTTTTTTGATTGGTAGGACAACGTTTAAGCAAGCGACTTGGTTCCACGATAGTGTGAGATTTGCATTCAGGAGATCCTGTGTTTGGCTTAAATTGGATTGACCCTGGGTTTTCTCGTGGTTTATCAGGTTCGATAGGTTAATGCTGAGTTAGTTCCCATACAATCACGAATTTCCTATTACCTGTCCTCGGCTGCACCGTTCACCTATTTTAGTGTCACAGGACCAGGGACGGCGGTTGGTGTGTTACGGTAGGACCGTGGAAAAACATCTCGCTGGCGCTACAGGGGCTAATTTCTCTTTTAGGGGGCCTCCCAGTCCGATGCAAGTTAAGGCAGGTACCATGTGGAAGTATGACCCTTATATCGCGCACATTGTCGTTTGCATCTGGTCAACATTTGGATCTCGTCTTCGTCCCTATCTTCATAGGTCGTGTAACGTTACTGTGCTCCAGCTATTGGATAGCACTTCGTCTGCCAACTCCTAATTCCTATGCCCAGCTATAAAGACGCACTGCAGGTACTGCAGTGATAATATACTGTAAGCTACAGTTGACTTCATAAAGTAACCTTGGGACATTAATTTGATACTGCAGGTACATAGTTCACAGTAGGAAGTTTAATTAACACGGCAAGGTGTGCCTTTAATACACTGAATAGCCCTTCAGTGAATCAGAGTAAGCCATACCCTTGCTCTAAATTATCCACAGGTGCTTTATTTGAAGTATGACGCTGTAAAGTTTCGTACATAATGACTTAAAGGTAATGTATGTTGAACAGATTTTGTAATAAATTGTAAGAGTAGGTCTGAAATAGTAAATTTATTTGTAGGCAAAATTAACCTAATATATAACGCAATGATTTTAAAAATTTACGTTAACCAACGTTAAGTCACATGGTCGAGGAACGACATGGGACTATAGGCCCTGGGTCCATAGAGCTTGGAAATGCCAGATATGCATATTTCAGAATAACAGAAAACCCCGAAAAAACCTTATCCAGATAATTCATGTTGACCGAATCGAGTGGGATCGCTCAGGCGATTTCGTCCGTGGTCTGCATTCGGGAGGCCCGGGTTATTTCCTGATACATGGTCTCTTTCGGGTGTTTTCCCGGGTTGCTAGGCGAATACTGGATAGGTTAATTACATCCCCCGAATTTCCTGTCCATCTCCATTATCATTTCACATCATCTCTCATCTGGTGGTCTGTTTCAGGGTAGAAGTGTCGGCGGGAGTCTCGGCGGTGCATGGCAGGATGATATACTCTGAGGTAAACTACTTCCGCCTCCTGTAGGTCGGTTGCCGGTCTCCGCTCCTCTGTTGGGACCATTTCGGGACCGCCAACCAGGGACCTACTGGGCTCGGCTGTTGGGCTCGTTGCCGTCCCGCATTAGGGGAGCGTATCTGTTGTCCTGGCTTGTCGGGGAAGTATCTAAGTAAACTGTAGGGGCCTTGCCCTCTGTACTGTCGTGACCTCCTTGGATCGGTCGCCCTCTCTCCTCTCACATCCTTCTCGAGGGTGGCCCACTTAGGGACATAGGCATGGTGGCCTGCATACCGAATCCCCTCCGTAGTGAAATTCTAATCCTAGTTCTACCCTGACCGAGACTCAAACTTGGGTCCTCTTGAACGAGAGACAGATACGTTACCGAGGCCGGCATGCTTGGTATGTATAGTAGAAATTTTATTTTGACATATTTCACATTTTTAATACGTACCTATTTAAAGCATATGGTGCACACAAAATTTTAACAGTTTATGTCAAAGATTGCTAAGATCTTAATAATTAATCACTTTCCCATGGGCTTCTTTGTGCAACCGTTTCTTAATTTCTTAGTTTCAGAAAAAGAATATTGCAGCAAATTTCCTCATCCACTTGCGTGTTTGCACTTCCGTTGGTAGAGTTCCTCTCGCTGTTGCTGCTGATGGACTTAAATGAGGAAGAGCTGCTAATATTGAAGGGGGGTAAAAAGCCTGCAGTAAAGCGACAGTCTTCTATTTTTGAAGCTTAGCGTCGAGGTTAGAACATAGTACTTACCACTTAAACTGGCAGTTTCTTCTGTGCATGCGCAATAGTAACAAGATGGGAGTCCTTTGTTGACTGGTGATGATTTTACTACAAAGTCTTAAAAGTATGGGAGGCTGGCTTACAGGCCGTGCAAGAACTCACTTCTCCTAAATCTAAAATTGAGGTATTTTCATTGGATTCCTCTTCCTTTATTGCATTTTATGGGCCTAGGTACTGCAATTAGCCAAAACTTGACTACATTTTATTAAACCGCTGCACTGTGAATTATGAAAACAACTAATTTTAGCTGGGTTACTTAATCAGTGCAAAAGTAATCTAAATTTTTAGGTTATTAAGCTCTCCTGAACATTTCAGTTAATAACTTATAAACTTTGCTCCATGAAGCTTTTTGAATTGTGAAAAAAGGAATTGAGAAAAATGGAGTTTAAAGTTCAAGGCGGTGCTTCATCTAATTGCAATAGGGTCAATTAAATAACCATTTGTGCCATTAAAATGATAAAAATCATTTATTTACCTTGCAAGTATTCAGTTATAAGTATAGTAATGAAGAATGATGCTCAAACTTATCGAAAGAAGAGAGGGAGGATTTGCCTACACCTATAGTACGGCAAAATATGTCGCATTCATGGGACTCGACAACAAACCTCTCTAACGCTTAGTTGTCTGAGTGAAGAGAAAAAGCTTCGTTCACAAAACGAAGGAAGTGGGGTATAGCAAGGCGATGACGTCACTAGCTTATAAGGAAAGACCTTGGGTATCACTGTTGATAAAGATAAAACGAAAGCTAAATAAAACAGAAGATATTCATTGCCAAATTTTACAGACACATTGACTTATTAAAAATGTATCCCATCTGACATCTTACATCGATTTTCATCATGGTCCTGTTGAATTTGTACTTTGTTGAGCGTTGTAGTTGAAAGGGAACTTCAAAAGCACCTTCCTTTTTAGTCAGAGAAATCAAGTTTCTTCTGCTCCCTAGGATACCTCAGGGTATCTATATACACAAATCGTCAGAGACGGTCACACATTGTAAACAAGATGGAGAGTTTACTTTCTCCACTGGAGGCCATTGGCACAGCACACGAACAGTTTACTTTGAAGGGCTTCATGGCTCTGATGAGTACGCAGTGAACTGTTTGATACTGGAATCAACTTTTTGGTTTCTTTTTGTAGGCAGTTTAGAGAGTAATTCCTACTCTATTTGTTCAGGGGGCCCTGAACCTCCCATTTGTCCATAATACGGCCCGCAGTCCCCAGGGAGATCAGAGTCTGGTTTAATTGTTGCAGAATTAATGAGTTTGTCATTGAACTACCATATCACGTACATTTACTCCAAACCATATTTCTATTTCCCAAAATGTTCAAAGTGATATTTTTCCCTTAAAGCAGTCAAAATGGTGATTTATATAATAGCATGTAGATAGGCAAAATCAACTATTTTTGGCGTAACTTCCACAGAGTGAAAAAATATGTGGGCCTGAATAATTTGGGCCCGACATCAAAACTCAAAATTTTCATGTGTACGCTAATTGCAAATAGTTTAAAGTATTATCGAAAATAATGATGCATATAATATTTAGGCTAAATCTTATTTAACCTACATTTTGGACTGCAAATTTCAAAGAATTGCCCTATTAACTATTTGGCACATTGTATTGCAATTTGTACCAAGCATTTGCAGATAAATGAGCTTTATTTTAATACAGCTTATATAAGGCATAACTATTTTGTTTTCAAATTCCTATACCATTATTTTAAAATATATGTTTAGGCAGTCTATTGAAAGACTTGTAGTTGTTGCTCTCTAATGCCATGAATTTTAGAATTCATCCATTTCCTATCTGATGTCCCAATAATAGGATGTTATTCATTTTTTTGTCAGGTGCTCCCATTTCAATGCTATTTTTGCTTTGAACAATTTCATTACCGTCTTTAGAGATATTTTGTTCATTTGTTCTTTTTTTTAACCTGGAGACTATAGAGAAAGTGAAGACAACATACATGAAGAAAATTCTGTGTTTATCCAAGTACAGAGCTTCAACACTAACATACGAAATGTGCAGAGAGACAATGTGGATAGAATATCTCAAACTACAAATGCTACTTCCGGTAACAGAGGCGTACAATGAAATTGTAAAGGTACATCGAATGAAGAAAACTGAAGTCTGGGAAGATTTCTACAGCACAGACACAATGACCAAGGAAGACTGGAAGGGCCTAAACTACGAAGTAAGGCATTTTGCAACAAGATATGCAGCACATGATTTCCACTATTTGATTTGTAAGGAGAAAGGACACCATGATAGGGACGAGAAGTGCGTGTGCGCGTTGTGGTTTTCTTTTCTTTTTTTGTAATTTTACGTCCTCCAATTTACGTCCTATCGGACGATGAATGAAATTGGTGAAATAATGATCAAATGAGTTTAGGGTCCATGTACCTTAGAGCTACCCGACATTCATCTTTCAGGATAAGGGAAAACTCCGGAAAAAGCCTTATCCAGGTAACTCACCCTAACCGAGATTCGAACTAGGAACCTCTTGAACGTGAGGCAGACACGCTACCACCTACGCTACCGAGGTGGGCAATATATAAGATGTTAATTGAATATGTTCTGAAGCTGGAATTTCTGGTCACAGTGGTAGATAATGACGTCCGGTAGCTTGCAAAGGGTTGGTGAATTGTATTTATTGTATTATGTGTAGCGCAAGCTACTATGAGCACTTCAAATACTACGTGGCAGATTGCTACCTGTGTACTTATTCCCGAGCACAGTCTTTAGGCACTAAGGACTACCAATAATCGATGACAGTAAAACAGTTTTGTTATAGAATACAGTAAGCGTGTAAAACACGCAAGAAACAATTTAAAAAATACATGCTCTTTTATCAACTCAAATCCCACCTACTTAATACCAGATTATGTAAGTTCCTATGAGTATGTGAACAAACATTATCCATGGCATGTATAATACAATTTGTTAAATTTTAAGAATTATTATCTTCTAAATTTCGAAACTATCAGACTTCTGTGCTTTAATGTAAATCTCTGGCTTGTTAAGGTAAGTTTTGTTTAACTGAACCTAAGCAAATCGATTCACTGTTGGCTGAGTTCACCGGAACGCCCAATTGCTTTATCTACTATCACTTATTGCTTTGCATCATCACAGAACTATGATCAGAATGTAACTCGTACTTCTTATACATGCATAGATTTTTTATCTATGGAAGTTAATTACTACAATTATATATGTCACTGCCATTTATCAGTCAATCCGGTATCAATGGGTTTCTGAATTGACTATGGGTTAATGTAGTAAATGACTCTGAATGTGCTACTGGTTACAGGCATCTGTAACCATTTTACCTTACCGTTAAAATGTGCTTCTTTAATCAAATTTATCTTAATCACGATAGAAAGTTCACCTAGAAGTGATTTCGTAGTAGCTTTAATGTCCCGTATATTTTATTTCTGCATGTTTACGTATATGATGTGCAGGCGATAGTGATTTAAAATTTGCATTAATTGTCAGTTTTTTTTATACAAAAGCACTGTTGAAGATGATGTACATGGAAGGCAAATGATGATCTATAAAGTGCTTAAGCATCTAGATAGTGAAGAAAGAGATGTAGCAAATATAAATGTAATTGGAGAAGACCAGTGGATTATACATTATAGAGATTTGTGGTATAATAACTCTTTGGAAGAAGAAGAAAATGATGACCTTATATGCGGAAATGTGGATAGAATTACTTTAGAAGAATTAGAAATGGCATTAAAAGAAATGAAGAATAGGAAGGCCACAGGAGAAGATGCAATAAATGCAGCATTATTGAAATATGGTGGACCGATACTAAATCAAAGAATTTTGAATTTAATTAATAGTTGTTGGAATGGATGCCAAATCCCAAGATCCTGGACACATGCTCGAATTATATCTATTTTTAAGAAAGGTGCTCGAAACAGATGTGAGAATTATAGGGGAATAAGTATTTTAAACACAGGATATAAATTATATGCAAGAATCTTAAGTAAAAGGCTACAAACCATTACAGATTTTCTACTTTTAGAAGAACAACATGGTTTTAGAAAAGGACGATCCTGTACAGATGCTACCTTTACAGTTAAGCAGATAATAGTTAAAAGAAGAGAATTTAATCTGGAAACACAAATAGCTTTTATTGATTATGAAAAAGCGTTTGATCGTGTAAACAGGAAACAATTGTGGGAAATCATGACTCGAAGAGGCTACCCATATCATCTCATTAACGTTCTGAAATCTATATATAAAGATACAACAATCAACATACATATTGGAAATGGAATGTATAGTAAATTGATACATACAAATCAAGGTGTAAGACAGGGTTGCAGTTTGTCTCCTATCTTATTCATAATTTATATGGATGATCTGATTAGAGAGTGGATGTTTAAGATTAACGGAGGCACTCATCTTGCACCAAATTTTATTCTTAAGACGATGCTATTTGCAGATGACCTAATAATTATAAGTGAAACTGAAGACGAGCTGCAAAGAGCAGTATATATTTTACAGAACTTATGTAAGAATTATAATTTCAAAATATCCACAAATAAAACAAAAACAATGGCGTTTCGAGGCAAAGGCACTATTAGAAACAAAATAGTAATTGATGATATTATCTTAGAGCAAGTTACGGGTTTTAAATATTTGGAACATATGTCAGTTATAAATATGAAAATGATTTTAAAAATAAATTACCAATGTTTCAACAGATATGCGGCATAATAAATAGAAGCATAGAAACTAAAACCAGAAAATGAAATTTTGTAAAGTAATGGCTGTGCCTGCTTTTCTTTTTGGTTCTGAAACATGGACATTAACAAAAGCAGACAAAAACAAGATACAGGCTGCCGAAATGAGATTTTTAAGAGCAGTAATGGGATGCACTCCTTTAAATAAAATTCCAAATGAAAAAATAAGAGAAGATTTAGAAGTAAGTTCTCTAGAAGAAAAAATAATAAATTATAGAAATGAATGGAGAGAGCATATTGAGAGAATGCCGAGAGATAGGATCCCAAGAAGTGGTATAAACTATAAATCTAGAGGAAAGAGACATCCAGGAAGACCACGAAAACGATGGTCAGACATGTTTTAAGCCGAAACAGGCAGGATTGCCTAGCCCTTGGAGTGAACAATAAGAAGAGGAAGTAAAAAAAGATCACCGTTTTAAGAATTACAATATATTTATTATAAAAACGACCTTCGAAAATGGTTAAAGCTCAAGAGATCTTTAAACTCATACTGGATATTTAATGAAGTCTAGCGTTTCTCATATGTACAAACTGAACGAAATAATTCAGAATGAAGAGGATTTCGAAGGATTTTTATAGAAAAGTTAATGTGTATGCCCTTTGGGCCAACATTTAAAGCGTATTTTTAATCAAAATTTCGAAAGCAACAATCATTTTTCTACTTAAAGTTGTTTTAGGTTGAGAGAACTTTCGTCAAAATCTTCATATATCCTTGAGAGATGTTAGGATTAAACATGCAGTTTGATATTCATCTAAACCTGTAATTAAAGAGAGCGTAAAGGCTATTGAATATCTTGAAAAATTCAATCAAAATCTTCTCTTGCTACCATGATTATTCATATACGGATTCTAAATTTCTTACACTAAATTCTGCGAAAATGGTTTAATTGTAGCAGCTGCAGTATCTGTACAGTATGCACGATATAAGAAGAGCGATTGGGTCCCAAGTCCTCATTCGGTAAGTTTCGTTTATCTCCGTAAACATAGATGACAACTTTGAAATTTGAAATGCACTATACCCTGCCATCTAGTGGCTAATACGCTAAGCTTTATCATGTCCGCCATATTTCGTTTTGATCAGTTTTGAGGTTAATTAGCTAACCAGTTTACAACAATCGTGTGTTAGAATTAGAGTTTCAGTTTTACCTTGTCAACATATACATGTTATTAGACACGTAAAAATGTATAAATACAGTATATACATAAAGTCAAATTGATTACTTAAAATATTCACATTTAGCAGATTTTCTATGGTTTCATGTGGTATTTGCATAGACTAATTTACTACAAGAAATGGCATAGTATGAAAATTACAGGTTTGTGAATGAACTATGCTCCCAGTGCTCATTTACATGGTTATAGTTCTAAAAATTCATTAACCGTATAAAAACAGTGTGCATGCAAAAATGTCTTAACCTTTTTCTTAAAGTGTTTTAATGATGCAGCTTGTTTAAATGAATTTGGAAGTTTACTGTATAACATCATCCCTTTGTAGTTAAAGCTTCTTTCATAAAGGCTCGTTTGGTGCGCTCGAATTGTCAGTTTATCCTTGTTAGAGTGTGGTGGTAATGTACATCAGCATTTACTTGAAAATGATTTATATTTGTATGAACATTTGTGGATCTTATTGCTCTCGAAAGGGGACACATTATTATTCGTGTACCTCCGTATAACTGTGATCTGAATGCAATTGAGCTGGCGTGGGCAAAACTAAGGAGTGTTTACGGAGGATGCAACGTTACTTGTGATATCTTCGCTTATCTTACACGCTATTTTGCTGAACTATGTTTTTCTAAGTTGAATTCAGAAACAAAAGAGCGTTAGCTCTCGCTTCTTCCCCTCTGCCCGCACCACACTGTAAATCCAGCGCTCAAGAAAGCATGCGCCTACTGTATATTGCCCCCTATAAGGGATTTTGCGTTATTTTCATTAATATATTTTTGTAAAGGTAGAATAATCGAACTGAAACATGCAATGCCTGAGTGGGAACTTGAACTCATATTCAGTTTTCCGTCCGGTTACTCCAACCCAGTCATCTATCGTGGAAACAACACACAGTTCAACTGATTCGTACTATCCCTGGTAAACCAGATGCCGTTATCCTAAATTGTGAGACTTGCACTGGAGATAAGTGGATTAGGGCATAATTTTTAAAATTTAATAAGTATATGCAAGTATGATGCTATAATACATTGAATAATTCGAATATAAACATATAACTGTCATATAAAACTGCTGCTTTCAAGTGTTATAAAACTTGCAAGTGGTCCAGTCATGGAAGAGGGGTAATATTAAAATAGGAGTTTAAAAATAAACACGTTAGATGACCATAACATAGAATTCGGGCAGAAAATTACTGCCTTTTCGTTTAGAACTGCAGAGTGAAATTGACAATTTTGAAAGGTGGTGTCAGAAATGCTAGAACAAAGGGCAAGTATTTGTTTGGTGTGCTAAAAATAACTCATCCGATAAATTGTAAAATATTTGCTGCTGGTACTCCAACCACCGACAGAGCAACCTGCCTTGTCGGTCGAAAACGATTCCGTAAGATGATCTGCACTGCCAATGCGTTTATCTAGATCATGGTGTAATCCATACTAATCCGAAAATTGACGATATATGTGTATTCCTTAGTAGAAACTTGGGAGTCTTTTTCCTAGTTTTGTTAAGATGCGTCTGTCGCACCTACTCCACAATATACTAGTGTGTAAATAGTAAATCGTTGAAAAAGTTTAAAATGAGAAAGAAACATTTAAGAGACTCCTTGTTGTCACAAAGGTAAACACACTTAGCTAAGATACGTTTCTCTTCTCTGTTGATAGTCGAAATATGTGGCAGTGGCTGTAGTATTTTCCTTACACTCCAATGAAATATTAAAACTTGCAGATAAACCTCACTTAAATGTTTCCTCAGGGACTTGGTTGCTACACGGTGATCATTAAAGATCGAAAGCTTTCCCACTTATTTTTTAATAACGCAGCTACACATGATGAGCTTGGGAGGGTTTTTCAATACAAGCAAAATCTGCGGGAGAGAAAAAAACAAACAACGTAATGTTCCGATTACTTTTGTTTAATACCTTTTCCTATTTACTTTTTCTACCGTATCTGTAATAAGTAGAGAAATTATATTTGAACTAAAATGTTCCATTTACATATTTCAAAGAATTTGAGATCCTTCGAACTGAACCGAGCGGGATGGTTCAGGCGGTTTCGGCCACATTCGGGAGGCCCGAGTTCGATCCTCGCGGCCAACTTACCCGACTTATGGTTTTTGTGGAGGTTTTCCCGGGATGATTAGTGAATGCTGGCTAGGTTAATTATATCCTCCGAATTTCTTGTCCGTCCATTGTCATTTCATATGAACCCTCAACTGGTGGTTTCTTTCAAGGTAGAAGAACCGAGTAACTCTTGTAGATAAACCGTATAAAGGACAAACCGGAAGGACCATCGCTACTAGAATAATCGAACATAAACGGAGCATTCATTTAATGCAATCTTAGAAGTCTGGGCTGGCAGAGCATTGTTTTGATAACGACCATAGAAGCAATTTTCGGGAGACGACCATCTTGGCAAAATGAAACAGTTACTGGGAGCGGAGAATTAAGGAGGCTTTGGTGATTTCCTCTGAAAGGAACACGCTTAATCGTGATGCTGGATTTCAGTTCAGCTCCTCTTGGAAACCGTCCTTAAAAATGGAAATCCGTAGAATTAAGAAGCAAAGATCAATACAGCTTGATAATCAAGTTAAGTAGTTACGTTTCTTTGACACAATTTTCTATACTCACGCCATCTCCTGACCTCGCATTTAATTTAATGAAAAGTCTTTTGTTCTGTTTTACGAATTTTGATAGTGTTTTGTCTTTGTCTATAGTTGTGTTGTATTCAGTATTTCATTTGTGGTATAACATTTTATAAATATCCAGAGGATGGGAGAGAGGTACACTCCCGAAACGTTGTTATCTAATTATCTTTTCACCTGACTGGCTGCCCGAGAAGAAAGTGAGCGTATTCGTCGCCAGGAAAGCTTCAGGTCCTATTCAACCTCGTGACTGTTTTGGGGCCACGGCAGGGGGGATGGCGACTATCCTGCACCTCATGGGAGTTTCTATGTGGTAAAGTAAGTAGGGACCTCAACCTCTGTACTGTGGTGGCTCCTTGGTGTTGACTGCCCTCTGTCTCATCTCACCTCATTTTCCCTCACGGGGCTGTCCCACTTGGGAGTATAGGTACAAAAGACCAGTCTGATCGTACAGTCCAATTTAATCCTTTAAAGGGAAATAATCTTAGAAGGTGAATATGTATGAAGAGAGAGAGAGAGAGAGAGAGAGAGAGAGAGAGAGAGAGAGAGAGTGAGAGAGATGGATGAAGAGAGAAATGGGAGAGACGGTCCGATGAATACTATTCTTCCCATAAGTATCCTTGCCCAGTATCGCTTCAAGGATGCTGGGCGAAGATACAATCTACTACATTATTTTGGTATCCTTATTTTCTTGTGTTGCGTTAAAAGTGCTTTTAACTAATTTATGAGAATATCGTGCAACGTGGTGCTGAACCATTAAATAAAATTTATTTATATAACTATCTATAAATACCTAGCAAGACATCTTCATTCCTTTTGGATTTCATATGACTATTACAGATATAACAGTTACAGATCAAAATTGTGCTGTCTTTGAAGCATTTTCCGTTTCTCGAATATGTGTCTATACGTAGACGATCTATATAAAAAAATTATATTGGTCAAACTATACGAACGTTGGAGTAAGAGTGACTCCACTACTTCTATGAGCTCACGAAGAAACCAAAGTCAACAAGCAAGAAGAAGGATAAATTGCTGCTTCTTTATAATGTACATGACCAAGTTAGAATCGCCAAAAGTTTAAGGCTCAAGCCCTGTCTTGAGAAACTTTTAATTGAAAATTCATGAAAACTTAAAGCTGTTGATGTATTGAACAATAGAACATCATATCACCTTTAACCTATTTCAAATGGTGTTTGATTAATTAAGTTTACTGGAGTAATTTAATCTTACATAACATTTTTAAAAGTTGATAAATTTGAAGAACTTTCCTTATAGCATTTTTTAAAGTTTATATTGTGGTTAAAATTGTAAGGTAGATTTGAATGCTAAATGAGTATCTTAAAAATCACTTGTAAGCTTGTATTATTGCATTTCATAAAAATAGAACTTTTGAAAGGATTTTTTTTTTCAATTTTTTTAAGTGGAATTTTAAATAATGCAGTATTGAAAAAATGAAATGCATGTTTAAAAGGGATGGATTAGTATTTTCTTTTGCTGGTTAATACGAACTAAAGTCCTATACCTAGCGAAAGTCATACGAATGTTACAGATTAGGATTTTAAAATAGTTGGTTAGAAACTGATTACAATTTATTTGCTTCTTATTTCAATTGTACATTTGTACAAATGAGAATTCTGAATAAACTTTTTGTCGTACACAGTTTAAAACGGTTTACGAATGTGAATAATTTTCTGTGCAATAGCGCGAAATATTTGTGGTTTTTATTGCGAGGGTTTTGAATTTAATTCCTTAGTGATTAGTAACGGAGTAACTCTCATGACATATAACACTGAAAAAAAGCATGACTGAATATGTAATAACTATGAAACTTAGAGAGCTAGAATCATATGAAAATGTTTGTGTTATGGCTGTGGCATTAGCCATGGATTTTCAGCTTATCGTGCCAGTTATCTATCAAGATAAGCTACCACGGCAACGTGTCACTACTCCATTAAGTTCCCTGACATTTTTCCCCGACAAACTGCAAGGCGTTCTGAGATTCATTATAGTTTAACATATCCATTATGTAAGATTTTATATTTTAACTGTCAAGTCCGAACTATTCTGCATTTCCTTTCCTGTACTTACGTCTCATGCTAGTTAATTACCAGACGTCATAATTCACCTTTAGTTTATCAATCTGTAAGGTAATTAGTTGGTCTTTCAAGTATGATTTTCTTTTTCATTGCGAGTCTATCTTTACAAGTTTAGTTTACACACGTAGTGCGAAGGAATAATAATATTAATCCATTAAGAAAGTTATTATTAAGGAAATTAAGAGATAAGGGTAGTGTTGGATATTCAGAAATTTTATTGTGGCTAAAAGCTATATTTTCAGAGCGTTTGAGGCGGGGAAACAACCAGAAGGTTTCCACTGAACGTTAGCGCTTATCGGTGGCCAGTGAACGACATATCTACTTAGGGTTTCCACTTCCTGACAACAGCCGTTTCGTCACAATAAATTGAGTTAGGACTTCATTATTAGAATATGAAGTGCGTACATATATTAAATATTAAAATGAGTATTATTTGTAATTAATGTATTAATGGCTACCCTTTTAATGGTAAGTACGTTTACCTGGATTTCCGTTTAATATGTACATTTACTGCATAAAAATGGCTCCTTTACTTAGATGTATTAAAGTTTTCACATTTGTCTAACCAACTTTGACTCCACCCAATTGTTATCCGTTATATATGTGACTGCCTGAAAACCATTCACCGAGACAGAAACAAAAGAATGGGACATGTTATAATCGATGTGAAAGAAGGCGTGGTTCGGATAGCCTCTGTGAAGGGGGTTTCGCTACAGTTGGTACACAAATAAGGGCTAAAGCAATAAAAGGGTTGGGACTTTAGAAGAAGGGTTGAAGAATTATTTACGTATCACTAACCATTTATGACTGCGTTCATCAGTGGCTTGAAGACGATTTCAGGTAATTGCCACAGTCAAATCCACATAAAATGCTGGCAAAGCTGCCATATTTTTGCAGCATAGCAATGTTCATTTATGACTTACATCTTAAAGAGGTGAACTTGCTGCTCTATCCCACTAATCCATGTATTTTCCTTTCATTACGGAGATAACCAAGAAAGAGTGTCCCATTGAGTCCACGAAGGCACCATAGCTTGGCCAAAAGTAGGTGGAGGCAAAACTGATTTCCCCTCTTTTGCATAAGGTTGAGAATTAGTGGGCTGCAGTTTTTCCTCGAGGAATTGAAACGATTCTGTTGTCAGAAGGCGAGATGAAATTTGTCATCTGTATTACCAGCATGAACAACTGCGTTCATTATGTAGTAGTAACTTAATAAATGCGTTAGTATATGTATATTGTCGCTGCAACGGACATTAAAGTTTCGGCACCAATAGATAACAGACGGCGGATGTTTCAGGGTAATAAAGAGCTTGCACAAGCAGTTATCGATAGCGCGGCTAGTGTTCACAAAGAGCCGGCAAATAAAGACAGCTAAGATAAAGGACTTGCCGGCACAGATAGGATTTCACGTTTGGAAGGTTCTAGCGATATCGTGATTGACAGAGAAAAGTTGGTTTCTTATTTGTACTCGAAACCTCTCGAATTTATGAATGAGATATATACAGCGGACAGTTGTAAAACAGTGAGGCGAGCAGTAAACAGCTGTAGAGTGTTGTTGTAACGACAGCTGTTGGTTATTGTCATCGACCTTGGAAGATTGTGTTGCATATGCGATATCATGTTGCTACGTGAGAAGTGATCAGTGTATTTCTACGGAAATAATGAACATTTAGAATTTCAGAAAATTGAACTTTTAATTCAACGAACCCACAGTCACAATATGAAGTGCCATTTAAATGAAATTATAAGGCACACTAACTTTTGTTACACATCAGTTGATGCACGGACCTAATACACAAGATAATGCTCAGGTATATTGAGTTTCGCTGCTTTAATAATGGGATGGTTGTGCGCTTGTAAGTGTACTCTCTCCGATTATTGAAGAAATATCGCGTTTAGAATACAAGCTTCTTTCTATAAATTTCTTAAAATTATGTTGAGATAACTTTTTACTAAAATAAAGATAAATTTACTAATTCTGGTAGTGCTTTTGGAATTATTTGCCGATAATTTCAGCACGTATTCCAAACATTTTCCGTGATATTAAACTATGATTAAAATGGTGCTTTTGTGATCTCCCACGTAATTTAAGTACTTACATTTGTATAGGGTTCCAAGCAATGAACAACGTGACACAAAAGCAGCTAACGGAATTGCAGTAAGTTAAATCTGATTAGATGAATAAAATTCAAACCGTTGTTACCATTGTTCTCAACAGAATAGAAATTAGGCAACTGAGAATAATTTATCTAAGATCTCTGCAATTAGTATTTTTTTCAGGAAGAGAATCTTTATTCTTTCAAAGAGCCATCTTCGTTAGATAAACTGACAACACATGAAGTTTAAAATTGTGACTACTCCAGTTTTCTTAAGTTTTCTTCAAGATATTTATCATTCCCTAGTTAGCATCATATCTGCAAGAAGAACGTTTTCCACACCAAGACAACGGCAGTGATAGATAACGAGATTTTGTTTGGTGTTTTATCGACCTCGTGCACGTCAGCCTAAAAGAATTATCGTGCAACCACAACAATGAAATACATACTTCATAAATTAATTCTTCTTTCACACTGGCCATGTCTAGGCAAGTATGGATAGTAAGAGTCAAACTTAAAAATTCAATGCCATAGCCGGGATTTGAACCACGGATATTCTGGTTTCCGTCCAGCCACTCTAACCCTTGAACTACTATGGCCAACGTGCCAACATGACATTAAATCCTTCAACTGACTTGTGTTTTTACCGGTAAACCACTTGGGAGTTTTTATAAACACATGAGACCACTACCTGAATGGCGACTTACAACATGTAAGTACCCGGGCTTTATAGTTAATCACTATTAGGTCAATTAATGGAAATTAATTGTTCTTTCACACTGGCCATGTGTCATGTCGGCGGGTTGGCCATAGTAGCTCAAGGGTTAGAGCGGCTGAATGGAAACCAGAAGATCCGTGGTTCAAATCCCAGCTATGACATTGAATTCTTCAGTTTGACTCTTACTTTCCATACTTTAGCCTACATACGGCCAGTGTGATAGAACAATTAATTTCCATTAATTGACCTAATAGTGGTTAACTATAAAGCCCGGGCCTTACAGTAATTACACGTTGTAAGTCGCCCTTAAGGTAGCTGTCTCGTATGTTTGAGTACTCTTAAGTGGTTTACCGAGAAAAACATGAGTCAGTTGGACAATTTAATGTCATGTCTGCACATTGGCCGTAGTAGCTCAAGGGTTAGAGGGCTGGACAGAAACTAGAAGATCCGGGGTTCAAATCCCGGCTATGGCATTGAATTTTTCAGTTTGACTCTTACTTTCCACATATTTCATAAGCACAAAAGTTAGATCTGTCTTACTACGGCGGTCTTCCAAAATGAAGAAAGCTCACTTACAAAATTGGAACTTCCTTCATTTTCGCCCTTATTTTAAGCATTTTTCTCATGTCTGTCCATGAACTTAAATTCTAAAGTGTTATAGTCAGCTACCACCAGTCCATTAAGCAAGATCTTTGGATACAGTTTATCCATTCAAAAAATACGAAATGTTTGAGTAAGAACCTTTAACTCTTCTAGAGTTACATACATGCTGTTTGTTGTTTGCTGATATTCAAACCATTCATCGTCATTCACATTTGTTCTCCACTGTTAAGATATCACACAGTTCTCTCATTTATTATAAAGTAAACCTCAAGGTATAATATATATTTCGTTTTATATAAAAATACCGCCGATATAAGAAAGTATTTTAATCGAAAGTCTAAGAGCTGTTTTTGAGAACATAATAATTTTCGAAAATATTTCCATTTCAAGTTTAGTTTGCGATGAAAAATTTCCTTGCAAATGTTAGTGTCGCATCTTTGGAAAATGTTATACAACCGTGATAATTAACCAAATTTTCGTTTTCGAGTAATACTCTTTAAGCATATGGACACATAGTAGGGCACATAGTATATAAGAAGAACTTACTTTATAAATACGTCTCTTTGTGTTCTCAGTGAATTCTCGGTATCGAACTTTTGAGTGTTTGAAATAACGTTCTACCTACTGTGTAAGTGGTAGAGAAACCTATAAAAAGTAGTTTATGTAACATGTGTTGATGTAGCATAAGGAGTTATTATTTTAATATACGAGGGTGTGTCAAAAAGTAATGCCTCCTATATATTTTTTCCTCTTTTAATTGCCAAGAAAATTGAATCCAATTTACCTAGCTTGAAAACTACAACATTGACGATTAATTTGTCACTATTCAGTATAATCTCCGTCCTTTTCCAGTTTTGGTCCACCTTTTAACTGGGGCACGTATTCCAGTGTGGTAAAACACACGGTCTTGCTTCCTAAGCCACTGACGCACGGACGTTTTCACAGCCTCCTCATCTTCAGAATGAATCCCACGATGAGCTTCCTTTAGTAGCCCGAACAGATGGAAGTCTGATGGTACCAGGTCAGGGCTGTAGGCTGGTGAGGTAAGACTTGCCATCCCAAATTCTCAACTTCTGCAGTGGTGTAACGGCTGTCGTGTGGTCTTGCATTGTCATGCAAAAGAAGAACATCAGCCATATTTTTTGTTGGGCGAACTCGGCGAAGACGTGCGTTCAGCTTTTTGAGAGTTCTGACGTATTGGACAGAGTTTATTGTGCTTCCCTGCTCCAAAAAATCAATCGTAAACACACCCTCTGCATCTCAAAACACTGTCGCTATAACTTTCCCTGCCGACCGCTAAGTTTTGATTTTTTTTTCTTCGGTGACGTTGGGTGATGCCATTCCATTGACTGCCTCTTTGATTCAGGTTAAAAAAAATGAACCCACGTTTCGTATCCAGTAACAATTTTTTTTCTAGAAACTTCTCTCCCTTCAAATTGAAGCGCTGCAAGTGCTCATAGGCTATTGTTTTCCTTGTTTCTTTGTTTTGTGCGGTTAACATTCTTGGTACCCAGCGTGAATAAACTTTCGAGTAACCCAGTTGTTGAACAATCGTCATCACACTGCCTTTACTGAGGAAGGTAATGCGACACAATTCACCTGTTGTTACCCGGCGATCACCACGAATGATGTCGACTCGCTGAATGTTGCATGGAGTTACTGCAGTCACCGGCCTGCCACTTCGCTTTTCATCTGCCAATGGTGTTTGCCCTTCAGCTTCGTTACAGCGACGAACCCATCGTCTAACAGTGCTGCCATCCACCGTTGCATCACCACACACAGTTTTTAGCCTTTCGTGAATGCGAATTGGCGTTTCACATTCCGCAGTAAAAAATTCAATCACAGAACGCTGGCTAATACGAATGTCGATGTCAGCCATTTTGCAAGAGGATGCAGTGCTGCCACTTGTTGACTTTGGAAGTT
The DNA here is from genome assembly GCA_030765055.1 of Mantis religiosa. Taxonomy (NCBI): domain Eukaryota; kingdom Metazoa; phylum Arthropoda; class Insecta; order Mantodea; family Mantidae; genus Mantis; species Mantis religiosa. Next base: position 62,501,728 of record CM060953.1, on the reverse strand, counting down.
ACTGCTGCAGGGGATTTGAGAAGGTTTGAGGAATTGCGCCAAATTCAAAGTTTTCACATAACTTACTTGTTTAAGGAAAACAAATTAGAGGCATTACTTTTTGAACCACCCTCGTAAATTCAGATTTATTTTTTTCAGTTTAAATTATTTCTAAGTGTTTGCAATTTCTAATTATATATGTCCTTTTCGTCCACCGCAGTAAATAAAGTTCTGTATACCTTCCTGGATGTAATTAGCTCGTCGTAGTTCACAAACATGACTTCAAAGAAGATGTGAAGAATAAATATACACATAAAAGTCGTGAGTTATGAAGCAATATTACTCACTTGGTGCCAGTGGTAGCTGATAAAGAGACACCGCCCGCCCTCTGTTGTATGTTCAGAGCGCCCTTGTGACAAGGCTACGCTAACGGTTATCAATAAACTGATCCAGACATGATATCGTTAAAATATTCAATATCCTGCTTCGCCATAAAGTGTGTAATCGGAATTTAGCACATCATATCTCAACGACTCTCCAAGTTCATTAACATTTTCTCTCGTTAGCCTGTCAGATCCAACGCCATTAATACGAAAATGCACCGGAAGATTGATTTTGTTAACGGTAAAGCCAATGGATATTTGCTGACTACAAAGGAGTCATAAATCTACTCATCCTCAAAAGCATTTTGGGTTGGAAAATTGAATGAGATTTGAAAAACTTGGTTTGGTATTTTGCCATGGTGGTTCAGTTTGGTGAGAGATGTACGAAACAGAATATCTGTGTTTTAAATCTACCTATGCCACTGAATTTTTCAAATCTGATATACATATTAAACAAAATATTTTTTTCTGTGCTCTTACCTGAACAATTTGAAAAGAAAATTATTTTTCAAGCAGGTTTCAATAAGCTGTATCATTAATGTTTTGGAGTTCTTAGTATTTTTTTGCTTTTAGGAAAAAGCCATAAGACCATTGAAGATTATATAAAATGATTGGTAAATGAAAAGGAATCACGGAAAATGATGCCATAAAAGGGTAAGAACAATAGAAATCGACTATACGGATTCATTAACGGGGAATTTGGAAAAGTAACCTGCTTCATACAAATTTTGAGACACGAAAATTACCTACTCCGCTGAGAATGATCACACTCTTTCCTTTATGAAACTGTTCAACAGGAATGTGATTCTTTTCTACAAAAGTGCGAAAAAATATATGAATCACGCGTCTTCCGGTCTCTTTCCAGCTAATCTTAACCATTTAGTTGCAATGACCAACTTGCCAGCATGTCATTAAATTATCCAAATGACTCATGTATTTTCCGGTAAACCACTAGGAGTTCTCATAAACACATGAGACAATTACCTTAATGACGACTTACTATGCTGTAAGTACTTTAAGGCCCGGGTTTTATAGCTCGGATTACTATTAGGTTAATGAATGGAAATTAATTATTATTCTTTCACATTGGCCGTAGTTCAAATCCCGGCTATGGCATTGAATTTTTCAGTCTGATTCTACCTTTCCATATTTTGGTCTACACGCGGCTAGCGTGAAAGAAGATGCAATAAATTTCCATGACTATCCCGTTTTTCAAATGGAAAGAGTTCCGGAATGCGGCGAATGAGATGTGTTTGAGAGCTCACCGTTGCCGCTTCGTTAACCTCACTCTTTTCATATTTCCCCCTCTCTCGTACACTACCCTAGAACATCCAAGTTTCATTTGCATTAGCCTTAAAGGAACCCAAACTGAATTTTGAAACCTTTATAATATTGCATTGGTTAAAATCAAAATTCAAAAATGTATACTCGTATATTCCGATGTTTTAAATGGTATAATTACAATTGTAGTTTATAAATTACGTATTTTTGTAATCCAATCGTACTGTCAGTGGCTCAGCCATACAGCTGAGAGATATTTCGTCATTGTCACTGCCTTCATCGCCCGACTCTTGTAAATTTATGAGGATAAGCTCCAAAATCTCGTCTATTTCGTCTTTTTGTCTTTTTTTTCTGGACGTTTATGCAGTTATCCCAGCTTTATTTATACCTTGTTAATTTCCCCGTGAATAACTCGTCCAACGTCAGTCAGTTTAAAACTATAATTTGTTCCAAACCCGTTTTACTCGAGCCCACATTCACTATAATTGGAGCAGGCAGCATCCATAATAAAAACTTCAGTTTTCTGATTCTTATATGTAAAATATTTATTCCGTTTAGGCAATATTAATTTTATTTAGCTCGACGTTGCCGTAATGCTTTGTTTACTGATTGACCATCTTCTACTTTATGCAGTTTCAGATGCTTGAAACGGAATTGCTTGATATGTATCGATAGAGCGATGCTGCTGATGCTCTCGAAGCCCCACTTTGGTAAGCCATATGAAACGGAATAGTTTCACATGTAGGGGTGAGGCGATGGTCGTGATGTGATGCAGTGATCCACGTTGATTATCTAAGTTGAATTCTGGAACTTACCACAGCTGCTATCGTTTTAGCATGGAAATCTGTTTTTCAGTTGTAGTCACAGATGAGAAGCGATGATGGATTTATAGGGAGATAAAATAATATTTATAACTTAGTTTTCAAAATTACATTTTAATTTAATGAGACGATTAAAAACCCCATGAAACACTGAACAATTAATCACTTTTGTGAACGTAGATATTACGTATTAAAATTGTATTACTTATACAATGTTTTCTGCACCGTATCCTTTTGTGCATGTTTACCACTAACACACACGTCCGATCTCTAAGGCGGTTAAATGCAGAAGAAGATCGCTAGCTTCGGCGAATTTCGAGTTACTCTTCCTGCTATTGCTATGGCAACTCAACGTCTTTCTATTAGTCCACGTGAAATCCAATTATAACAACGTTCGTTGTAATATTTAATAATACTTTCATAAACAAACGTAGGCATTCAAAGCTGGCGACTTGTTCAGTACAAGATTCCGGGCTGTAAGGTCGTGGACCACTGGGCTTCGTAACCGCAGTATCAGGCAGCGTTTAGGAGGCGGCGAATTAATCGAAATCAGATAATTAAAAAAAGAAGATAAATTAATAAATATGGTTTGCTAAACTAATATAAATTCTTATTATACTAATATGAAATTAAAATGGATTGAGTAATGATTAAAATAGCGCTTAAATTAAAGAATAAGAAGGGATATAATTTAATATAACATATATACTAGCATATTCTTGTAAAAAATTGTACACTTCGGAAAGACAGGAAGGGAGGACCGTTATCTTCTTTGTGCTAGTAAAAGTTCAATATCTGGGAACTATAGAATGCTCCCAGCCAGGAATGTGTTGGAACAAAAGGTTTTCCAAAAAATGCGGCGGAGCATGAACGCTAAAGTGATTTGCTTCGCTGATTTGATAAAGATGTATACCATTACAAACAACTCAGGGTAGGCGTTCCCCAACTCAGGGTGGGCTGAACGTCATTGAATTAAATGAGTTTTGCAAACCAATGCGAAAATTCGAAATAAATGAGAAACCAATAACAATGTAACATTTGAGAAGGGTGAGCTAGTTTTGTCATGTGATAAAGTTAGAGAGGGGGTCAGAATAAGGTTCGAACTGAATCATGAAGTAAGTAAAACTGACTTAAAAGGTTATACGACGACAGGAAGGACGTGTTCATGTGCATTAAGAAGGAGAAGCGAAGATTTATAAGTCTGAAACGTAGGGAAGTTAAGAATAGCGCAATCAGCGTAAGTGGAAGCAGCATTAGACGTTTATTAGAGCAAAGTAGTCAACGTATAAAGAAGAAATAGAAACCGCACAGAAGTAATCCAGGGTTTCAAGTAAAATTGAATTTATATTAGGAATTTTACTAACAGGTGGTCACCGATACAAGTCGATAAGCAATCTTAGTAAGAATTAAACCAAATAACTTTGCAACGAACCAAAGTATTATTAATATGACTGAATAGCCAACAGCCACCAAAATCCATTTCCTACAACCATTCACCTGAGGACAAGAGCACCCATAGCTCCAATTAGAACCCAATCAATTTAACGGACGTTGAGTCCGTTGAGTTAGTTATACTAGATGTGGGATGTTTAACGACAGGTTTAACCAAACTGTGATAATGTCTATATTTGTTTTAGGTACAATTTTCTAGTATAAGTTCAAATATATGAGAAGCAGATCATAAGACATTTTCTCTTAACTTTAACTCTGAACACCAACATATTCATGAATTCTTTTAAATAATTGTGACACAAACGATAACTATATTTTAAAAAATGAAAGGAATAATTTTACCAGTATGAATATTGCATGTAAAACATCGAAACGGAGTAATAAATTCATTAACTAACACAGAAATATGTATATCAGTAGAATTCATTTTAAAAGGGGTTTTGTGCTGCTATAAAACGCAAACACAACAGGAGTTTGTACATCAGTTGGTATTTCAGTTTTATTCCCTTTTTACCAACTTCATGACATCAAAACTAACTTTGTGCGGGGTGCTCTAAATCTTTAAAATAGAAAGGGATATGCAAGCAGCTTATGCAGACAAATCACAGATAAATATTTACTTCGCGTGAAATGGATTAAAGTCACTTGCCCCCCCCCCCACACACACACAAACACGCAAGGTAACTACACTAGATGCTGTTTTGTAACATAGGAGTCCTAAGTTCATGGAATAGGGTGTAAAATAAAGTGTGAATTAAATGACAAATAATGTTTTAGAGGTGTATTTGTTGATATTAAAGATACACTAAAGATCCCGGAGTAAATACTCAGATAATATCTTTTTGTAACATTCATAACTGTTATTGAAAAATAGCAACGTAGGCCAACTCTGTTGTACACGCAAAAAGGAGGAAATTCCACAATTTGAAAAGCCTACCTTCAGATAAAATCAATATCAGTTAAATCGATGTCACTGCTGTTACACAACCAAGCACATCCTTACAATACACCAAATTTTGTGCATCAGAACACCTGTGTGAAAGGTTCTCGGATATAACCTCCTATTTCAAGCAAAATAGTTTGCAGTGAAATAACTGGCTTCTATATTGTCGCCAACCCGTATTTACGATCGCGCGCTTGTTTACACAAAAGGAACTGATAGGCGGGCAGTGTGAAAAACAAGAGTCGGCACACAAAGATAACATGCAGATAAAGGTCTGCCGAAACAAACAAACTGAGATAGATGGAAATTTCTAGTTACTTCTTGACTGATAGAGACTGTTGGGATTCTGGTTTATTTTCGAAAAATCTAGAAGTTATCCGTGAGGTATTTAAAGAGGCGACAACTCGCCAAGAGTTGAGTTACAAGTTGTGAAACAAGAGTTGTTGTAAAAACAATGAGGCGATCAGTAAACAGCTCTGAAGTGTGTAACAAAAGTGTTGCTGATATTGTAACGATAGCTGTTCTGTTATTGTTATCGACCTTGGAAGTTTGTGTTGTATATGCGATGTGATGTTGTTACGTGAGAATTGAACAGTGTATTCTACGGAAATAAAGAACATTTAGAATTTCGGCAAATTGGACTTTTAATTCTACGAACCCACAAAGGCACAATATACATATGTGCTTAATGACTGACAGCTCGACGTTCCATGCATAGAACTTGGAAACTCGAATGATTTTATTTACTTCAGTTATTTCATCATTCTTCATGATATAGAACATATTTTTGGTTAATCGTTCCTTTGATTTCTGAGTTGTAAATAAATAAATGAATGAATGAATGAATAAATGAATGAATGAATGAATAAATGAATAAATGAATAAATGAATAAATGAATAAATGAATAAATGAATAAATGAATAAATGAATAAATGAATGAATGAATGAATGAATGAATGAATGAATGAATGAATGAATGAATGAATGAATGAATGAATGAATGAATGAATGAATGAATGAATGAATGAATAAATGAATAAATAAATAAATAAATAAATAAATAAATAAATAAATAAATAAATAAATAAATAAATAAATAAATAAATAAATAAATAAATAAATAAATAAATAAATAAATAAATAAATAAATAAATAAATAAATAAATAAATAAATAAATAAATAAATAAATAAATAAATAAATAAATAAATAAATAAATAAATAAATAAGTAAATAAGTAAATAAATAAATAAATAAATAAATAAATAAATAAATAAGTAAATAAATAAATAAGTAAATAAGTAAATAAATAAATAAGTAAATAAATAAGTGAGTAAATAAATAAGTGAGTAAATAAATAAGTAAGTGAGTAAATAAATAAGTAAGTGAGTAAATAAATAAGTAAGTGAGTAAATAAATAAGTAAGTGAGTAAATAAATAAGTAAGTGAGTAAATAAATAAGTAAGTGAGTAAATAAATAAGTAAGTGAGTAAATAAATAAGTAAGTGAGTAAATAAATAAGTAAGTGAGTAAATAAATAAGTAAGTGAGTAAATAAATAAGCAAGTGAGTAAATAAATAAGTAAGTGAGTAAATAAATAAGTAAGTGAGTAAATAAATAAGTAAGTGAGTAAATAAATAAGTAAGTGAGTAAATAAATAAGTAAGTGAGTAAATAAATAAGTAAGTGAGTAAATAAATAAGTAAGTGAGTAAATAAATAAGTAAGTAAGTAAATAAGTAAGTAAGTAAATAAGTAAATAAATAAGTAAGTAAGTAAATAAGTAAATAAATAAGTAAGTAAGTAAATAAGTAAATAAATAAGTAAGTAAGTAAATAAGTAAATAAATAAGTAAGTAAGTAAATAAGTAAATAAATAAGTAAGTAAGTAAATAAGTAAATAAATAAGTAAGTAAGTAAATAAATAAGTAAGTAAGTAAGTAAGTAAATAAATAAGTAAGTAAGTAAGTAAATAAATAAGTAAGTAAGTAAGTAAGTAAGTAAATAAATAAGTAAGTAAGTAAGTAAGTAAGTAAGTAAGTAAGTAAGTAAGTAAGTAAGTAAGTAAGTAAGTAAGTAAGTAAGTAAGTAAGTAAGTAAGTAAGTAAGTAAGTAAGTAAGTAAGTAAGTAAGTAAGTAAGTAAGTAAGTAAGTAAGTAAGTAAGTAAGTAGGTAAATAAATGAATAAGTAGGTAAATAAATGAATAAGTAAGTAAGTAGGTAAATAAATAGGTAAGTAGGTAAATAAATAGGTAAGTAGGTAAGTGGGTAAGTAGGTAAGTGGGTAAGTAGGTGGGTAAGTAGGTAGGTGGGTAGGTAAGTAAGTAAATAGTTTGTAGCCATATTTCTGCCTGCCTGTTATGCTACTATAAAATAAATAATTATACTTTATTAATTCAGGAATTACAAACAATTATGTAAAAATTATATCAATAGCACTATCTGATTTTATAATATTTATATGAACGTATCACATATATAAATTATGTATAAAATGTTGTAAACCTCGAAAATTATAATCAAGAAAATACACAGGCGTAGTTTCTCTTGATTGTATCTTCTAGGTTTCGGGGCAACTAACGGTACAGCTTCCGTTGTTGCTACCCTCTTAGCGTCGCCCATAAGGGCTATTGGCCTTCCCTTTTTGTATAGACAAAGAAAGGAATTTACCGTTTCTGGGGAGGTTAGAAAAGGGGTGTTGGATCCGAATCGAGGCAGTCTGCGAAGTCTGAGCTAGGGAGAAGTGTTAAGCCGTAGTCGCATCAAGCAACGTGAAGTGTGAGGTTCATCCGATGTTATGTAGATTATATACATAGTTATGAGTAAAATCCGCGAGTGCCGCCTAAGTTACTGAAACTTGCAGACATCCGAGTAACTTGACGCCTATACAGAAGTATTACAAGACTTTCTGTTTAAAAACTCTGGGGGGGGGGGGGGGGGATCCAGTCCAGTTATTCAGTAGTGATATAGATACTTGTCGAGGCCTACCCTGATATAATTGCGCCTCCTGAGCCACAACAGCGACGAGTAAAACGAAGTCAATAGACCGTCGCTTTGAAGCCCGACGGAGCGAGGGACCTACGAGATAACGCGACAAAATAAAACCACGAAAAATCTCTTGATATTTACGCAAAAGGATGTGGAACATCAGAAAATTTTTAGATCTTCATTCTCCACAAAATTTTTCTGGAAATGTATAATATAAATGCCCTTTCGTGGTATAATAGTTATATGTGAGAATGGTCGAGTAATTTGTTAATCACACAGTTTATACTTTGATGGAATCTCTTTAGTTCTTTAAAGTTCTTACATACTACATACATCCCTAACATGCTTGGTTTCATCCCTTCAAATCAACATCACAACGAACCCGTTGCGACCATTAGTCTTGTCTGGGCAGCCGTTTGCGATGGAGCTTCCTACCACTTCTGCCGCCAAGTGCGAGTTGCGTGCACTAATCCGCTTTTTTTGAGTGCCAAGGGCAATAATCACAGTGAAATTCATCGTCAGTTATGCGAAGTATATGGGCCACAGTGTATGAACGTCAAAAACGGGGAAAGTGGGTCAGAGAGTTCAAAGACGGACGTACATGACCAACAGCGTTCTGGCCAGCTTTCGATTTCAGCCGAAACAATTGCAAAAGTGGAGCAAGAAATGCTTAAAGATCGGCGTGTGCCAGTTCGAGAGCTGTGCGAACTTATCCCTGAAGTCAGTAAGACTATGATTGACAAGATTTTAACCGAACATTTGCATTATCGCAAGGTGTGTGCTAGGTGAGTCCCCAAACATTGCTCATCGAAGACCATAACTGGCCCAGTTAGGATGGGACATCCTCACCCATCTTCCCTACTTAGCACCTAGTGATTATCATGTTTCCTGAGTTGACGTCACACCTGCGTGGAACACATTTCCAGACCGACGATGATTTGAAAAACGAGTTGGCGGGAGAATGCTATAACAAGAGTATACAAAAACTGCCAGAGCACATACAAAAGAACATCGATCGCAATGGTGATTACGTTGAAAAATAGCTAAGTTCCGCCTTCCCATCAATGTAACATTCTTTGGCAATAAACATGTTTTCTATATTAAATAAAATTGGAAATCTTATTTTATGGACACGCCTCGTACTAAACAAAACAGACGAAGCTGGTGATATGAAGTTTTTCCACTCCCAGGCCACCAATTTTACGACATTGCAAAAAGGTGCATAATCGACTGTTGTTATAAAATAATTTTCTGATTGCTAATTATATAACTCAATTTACTGATCTGTAATGTTAAGTTGACACAACTGCTATAGAATTATTTGACATATCTTGAAAAAACAAATTCATTACAATATACAACAAAAAGGAAGCAAAGGTATTTCATTTGAGAATGATTAATATAAATTCATATTGGCAGTTTCGCTTTTGTTGTTCTGTGTTTTATTTGCTAAATCGTGGTGTCTAAATATCTTGCTGGAAATGGCATCTACGTGGTATTTGTCTTACTTTAGGCATTGATTCTGTGGAACAAAAAATTATTTTTTGTTTCCTTGGAATTCTCAACTAAAAGTCAGACTTCTTTGAAAATATAAAGCTTATTATCTCCAATTTCTTCCTAATCAAGTACAAGGTTTTTGTAAAATTATCTTTAATCCTTTTATATTTTTGAAATTAAACTTTTCGTATTTTATACACCATATTGGTATAAAAATTGGGCTTGTATTTGAAGTAAACATTATCAAAATTAATAGCATAGTGTCATTCTCTTCTTTTATCACATTAATGTAATTATCTACTTGTTCTGTATGATACAACCAGTGATGTAAGTTCGGGATCTAACTGTATAAAATCCTAACACATGCGGGTTGAAAATTAACGTCGATAACCCATTTTCGTTGTACCACTCAATATTGAGAGACTGAGCACACAGAAGTACATACAAACAGCTGCACTGACATCAATTGGTACATATCTTTATCCTTAGGTTCCTTCGCTACCTCTTCAGTCGATTTCCGATTGTTTGCAAGACTTGATCGATGTCACCCTGTGGCGTATGGAGCAGGAGGAGCAAGCAAAACCTCTTCAGAGTTGCAGTGGGTAGAAAATGAGAAATGCGCAGTGCCAGAACTCTATCAATAGCTAAAACTTCACTTGCTGGATCTCGTGAAATCTAAGGAAGCCAATGAATCTACTTCTCGAACTTTACCGCTTAAATGTGTGCTCAAGCGAAAGCATATCGGCTACGTTTTCTATGCAAATAACGTTAGACTACCTCTGCAGTCTCATAGTTGCCAGACTCATAGCTGAGTCCGCAGTAAGGTTATTAATAAAAATACTGTAGACGTATTAAGGATACTTGCATTAGGAATACATGTACACGGTGTTCATTTTTATTTATTTTCCGCCCTCCCATTGAACAAGAATGACGTAATAGTTGACTGGTGAGTCTATCTTGAAATCATAGTGCCCTCTACGGAGGGCAAATTACAGCGCTCTGAGTGTGGTTGACCTGATAACTAATACAATCAGCCTCTCCTTTCACCCCTCTTAAGTTAATCGTGATTAATATTCTAGTACATAAGTAGCACGTTTCTACTCTAAGGTTAGCACCATGTCTATAAAGACAGAGCACCGGGTTGATGTTGAATGCTATTTTCCTATCGACATTAAAATCGATGCAACATATAAATATAATTTAAACCGCTGCATAGAGGAGTTTATGTAACGCTATCCGGCATTCAGACAAGTCCCTCGGAGCATAATGTTGTCAGGTGTCCAGATACCGTCAGATTGACATAGTTTTGTTTGCAAGATAAACGTCTTATGTTTTATCAGTATGTGATATAATTTTTTGTTACTCCCAGGCTTAATTATTAATGTTGATATCCTTATGTCTTTTAAAACGTCTTTCCAAGATACAGGCTCAGTTACTCGCAAAATGAGAGACACTGGATGCTATAAAGTGACTGGTCCCAAGCTAGAAGTAATAAATACAATAAATAAATATTATAAATATATAATATAAAAATCTGTTTCTTGCCCGCCTCCGTGGTGTGAGGTAGCGTGTGCGGCTCACATTCAAGAGGTCGCAAGTTCAAATCTCACTAAGGATGAGTTACATGGATAAGGTTTTGTTCCAGGGTTTTCTCTTATCCTACGAAGACGAATGTCGGGTAACTTTGAACTCTAGGCGCCCTGGACTCATCTGAGTATCGTATCACCCGATTCGTTCGTTCGTTCCTTCGTTCGCCCACCCGCCCGCCGTTCCTTCCTTCCTTCGTTCCTTCACGCACTCATTCATTCACGCACGCACTCATTCATTCATTCACGCACGCACGCATTCATTCATTCACGCATTCATTCACCCACGAATTCATCATTAATTAATTAATTAATTAATTCATTCATTCATTCATCCATGCACTCATCGTTCCATATGACGTGCACTGTTGAGAAGACCAAAAACGTCTGTTTCTTTACTGAAATGTTTTGAAACTGATACTGTTATTAATTTGAAATTCATTTATTAAATTATATTAAGTTATATATCTTCACAGAGAAACACCAAATTGCAAGATATTATTTATTTTTATCCGTCATTTAGTGTTCACACTCAAAAACAAGCTACAACTGTTATCATATCTACGCACCAGGCGAAATTACGCACCTTTATATTACGCGGGCGGGACCCACCTCTCAAATAGTATATTTAACTGCTGGTAGAGGGAGGCCTCAAAAATGCTTTCAGCACAACAACTACAATCTCAAGCCGCTAGGGAAATCGTATATAAACTTGCACCGTAAGCGATGCTATTGATGACGTCAAATTTTGCGCGGTAAAGACACAAATAAAAATGAGCAGTGTATATCTTTAATTTTAGAGGAGAAATTTTGTAAAATAAACTTTGTACAATGTTGTTTAAGTGGCAAATGTTAAGCAATGGGTGGTCATGCACTATATACAAAATTGGATCCCCTTAACAGACGCAAAAACAATTTTAGAGATGTATGTTATGAGGTTCGAAATACTGTCAATCTTCGTAAGTCCTGTAAATGTGAAGCTACTTTTCGCAATTACATGGAAAGAGTAGACATTTAAGAGCAGTATATAGCGTCAATTCGTTAACTATTTGTATATTTTTGTGCCCTTTTTAGCCCAACGCGATGTCTAATGCATGTAGTTATTGCTGCAAAGTTTATGTCGAGTACAGTGTGGTAGATAAAAGAATAATCTTTTGTAAGGAAAGATTAATAATTGAGAATAGAGAAAGTTATGTGAATTTAACATTCCAGACTTTTAATTGATGTGGTTAGGGTAAAGTATTGTGACTTTGTGGATTCGTGAAATTAAATGTCCAATTGCACAAACTCAAAGTGTTCTTTATTTCCACCGAATTACAGTTGGAACACTTGCCGGTTACATAGAATTACGTAGCGCACACAATTACAATCCACCTGTTCGTCTGTCACAGATCCACTCCACACTCACAATTACGTACAACTTCTCTGATACACGTACAGTCTTCCAGTCAGTTCGCTAGCACGGCGCTCCTCACGGCTGCTCGCCAAGAACTGAACTGACTCGTCTACTGCAGCCCTTATATACGCAGATCGCTGTATCTAGAAATTTCGTGGCTCAGTGAATCATCCCGATAGTTCCGGACGTCAGGGGGAGGGGAAAGAGATGGTAAAGTGCCTCGTGACACTCCCCTAACCATCCCCTTCAGTGAACGCCACAAGATAAATGGGTAGGCGTGGGCTAAATGCCTCGTGTTGCCCACCCAGCTGCTAGCTGGTCGTGCCTTCCGATAATTAGGTGACAGTATCTAAGATTTTCCAAAAAATGTGAACATTTTCGATATAAGACATGAAGTGTTCCTGGCGACGAAAATGTTCGAGATCTCGGGAAACAAGCCAGGTGAAAAGACAATTAGAAATCGACGTTCCGGGAGCGTACATCTGTATCATCAGGATATTTTAATAAATGTTATTACCACTAATGTATCTCTAGATATAACACAAATATAAACAAAGACAAAACACTATCAATACTCGCATCGCTGTTCCCGTAGCTCAGTCGGTAGAGCACGTGCTTGCCGTGCTGGGGGTGCCGGGTTCGATTCCCGACGTTGGAGGTGGGTATTTTTCTCCAATCAAGATAATTCATACTCCCCAGAATCTGGAAGTATGAATGAGAGTGCGAACGTGTGCGTGATCTAATGATTAAAACCCAACGAACACGAGTTAACACATTTAGTATGTTCCAAAGGAGAACGGCCACCGACATGATCATTGGAGTTTAAGGCGGGGTATAAATAGAACAAATGAAAAAGTACTCGCATTACTGAACAAGACTGTTTTCGGTACATTAAATGTCAGGTCAGGAGATGGCGTTATATGTGGTGTGTTATACACAGTAATTAATTTGTGGTTCTCGTAACCTTTATTAATATATCTGGATGATAGGAGAGATGTACGCTCCCGAAACGTAGATTTCCAATCGTCTTTTCACCTGGCGTGTTTCCCGAGAAGATTTCGAACATGTTCGTCACCAGGAAAACTTCAGGTCTTATTCGACATTTCGCTTTTTGCATATTTTTTGTACATCTTTATAACCCTTAAGTTTAAGCTACGCAACTGTGTAGCACCAACAGCTTTAAAATCACAAATGACAGTTCAATTGATTCTATACTGTTTTATTAAAGTGCTGAGTTTCAAAGACCTTTTTTCTCACGCTGCCCTTCAACATTCTTTGTTATTTACTCGGATTTCAGGCAATTATTGTATTTTTATGGCAACATTTCGGTTCTTTACACTGAATACCATCTTCATGGTTATAACGATGTATTCCTCAGTACGAATGAAATCCCATGAAGTTATAGGAAAGGAAAAGAACACGTTTGCTGCCCGACAATTTCATAAAAGGAACCAAAGGAAAAAAGGAACCTATGTCAGGTAGAAAACAATACTTGGTTAAATAATGCTTATGAGAAGGCGAAATAAGTAAGGTCGACTGATTGACAAAAACATCTCTTGAGTAGGTGAGTGTGTCCAATAGTCTAAAGCATAGTCCCTAGAGCTAGAGAGCAGAACTGAAATTCTAGATTCACTGGCAACACTTTTCCTCTCAAAACAAACAAAATCTATACTTATGAATAAACGTGTTTGAGTGGCATATTAAGAATTATTGTGATAAAGTTGCGAATAGGCTAAGTTTCTTTGGAGTAGAAAGGAAAATAAATTAAATATTACCATCGATACAGACCTCTATCCTTTACTATCGAAAGGACCTCATCAGTAAGAGAATGACAAATTGGTCTTGGACAAACAGGTAATCCTATTTAGATATTTTTGTTTAGCTTATACTTATAAAATAGGTGGTATATAAATATTTTTCACAACTGTAGAATGGATAGCAAGCAAAAATATATTGGTTATTTTAAATTACAGCAGGATAACTTATACGAGGGTGAGTCAAAAGGTAGCGCCTCCTATTTTTTTCCCGTTAAATAAGTAAGTTATGTGAAAACTTTGAATTTGGCGCAATTCAGCAATCTTTCTTCTCCAGTCCCCTGCAGTAGTAACTTCCTAAGTCAACAGGCGGCAGCACTGCATCCTCTTGCAAAATAGCTGGCATCGACATTCGTATTAGACAGCGTTCTGTGATTGAATATTTGACTGCGGAAGGTGAAACGCCAATTCGCATTCACGAAAGGCTAAAAAAATGTGTATGGTGATGCAACGGTGGATGTCAGCACTGTTAGACGATGGGTTTGTCACTGTAACGAAGCTGAAGGGCAAAAACCATTGGAAGATGAAAAGTGAAGCGGCAGGCCAGAGACTGCAGTGACTCCATGCAACATTCAGCGAGTCGATGACATCATTCGTGGTGATCGCGAGGTAACAGGTGAATTGTGTCGCACTACCTCCATCAGTAAAGGCAGTGTGATGACGATTATTCAACAATTGAGTTACTCAAAAGTTTGTTCACGTTGGGTACCAAGATGTTAACCGCCCAAAACAAAGAAACATGGAAAACAATAGCCTCCGAACACTTGCAGCGCTTCAATTTGGAGGGAGATGAGTTTCTGGAAAAAATTCTTACTGGAGACGAAACGTGGTCTCAGTTTTTTGAACCTGAATCAAAGAGACAGTCAATGGAATGGCATCACACAACGCCACCGAAGAAAATAAAAATTTCAAAACTCAGCTGTCGGCAGGGAAACTTATGGCGACAATGTTTTGGGATGCAGAGGGTGTGCTTATGATTGATTTTTTGGAGCAGGGATGCACAATAAATTCTGTCAAATACGTCAGAGCTCTCAAAAAGCTGAAAGCACGTTTTTGCCGAGTTCGCTCAACAAAAACTATGGCGGATGTTCTCTTGCATGACAGTGCAAGACCACACACCAGCCGTTACACTACTACAGAAATTGAGAAATTGGGATGGCAAGTCTTACGTCACCCCCCATACAGCTCTCACTTGGCACCATTAGACTTCCATCTTTTCGGGCAACGAAAGGAAGCTCATCGTCGGATTCATTTTGAAGATGAGGAGGCTGTGAAAACGTCCTTGCGTGAATGGCGTAGGAAGCAAGACCGTGTGTTTTACCGCACTGGAATACATGCCCTAGTTAAAAGGTGGACCAAAACTGTTGAGAAGGTCGGAGATTATATTGAATAGTGACAAATTAATTGTCAATGTTGTAGTTTTCAAGCTATGTAAATTGGATTCAATTTTCTTGGCAATTAAGAGAGAGAAAAAAATGGGAGACATTACTTTTTGACCCACCTTCGTATGGGTAATTCGAGAAGATTACTTTACTAAGATACATCTGTGAATGGCGGACGCGGAGCCAAAAGGAGAGAAGTAGCGGTCTCTCTCCCGCCTATATATAGTATGATGTGCACTATACCTGAGCCACTCTAACTACGTAGCCATGAGTCCTCTGAGGATACCCGACGCTGGGATGGGTGAAACGTCGGGTACTTTAGCTTTATGTACTAGACCACGGCCAATAAGCCCGGAAACCACTTCATCTGATTGAATTAGCAAGATACGTTGCTTAATACATCTGTAAATCATATCCATTATGAAAAAAAAGTATTTTAAATTTCCTTTCCTGTCTAGTGATACTGCTATCTTACGAAAATACCTAATATTTTTCCTCTGTAGAAACTAGTAATTAAATCAATTTAATGAGCTCTATATATGAATATATTTAGGGCAAAGAATAAAGATAAGATGTAAGCAACTGATTAAGTTGCATCACATGAATGCTATTGCTCTCTAGTGAAGTCCAATTTTAGGAAAATATATTTTTTTTAAATGTTAATAATTAAACAAATACTAGAGAAAATCGAACGAAGTACACATGAATTAACTCCAACATATTAGAATGAGGCTGTCAATTATAAAAAATATATATTTTAGCAGCATGTCGCGCTAAAGCATTACAGTTTAGCCATCGTATTTAGTATACCTCTTCTGCGCTGTGTTGTATCTCAAGGGTCAGCTTCGGGTTACAATTTCATGATATGTAACTGACAAATGGTAAAGTAACAAACGCCATTGTTAATATAATTTTACATGTATAAATAATACTGACTCTATATTAAAAAAGTACTAAGTTTTTGCGGAAACTCATACTTGCTTGTTTGTGAATATTTATTTGTGAATATTTATGAAGATTGTTCTCCAATTTTTACATATGTTTGAGACATTTACAGACAAAAAATTTTATGTGGGCCAATCTGCGTTTTCTCTACATTGCTTCGTAGGCGGCAGTGTTCACTATTTGAAATTTCTAATTAAATTCCGGGTCAATGGAGGTCTCAGGTTCAAATGGAGAACTCACAGAATTCTACATCAACAATTTGCAAGAAGTTATGAATACTCACAGTCTTCTTCAGTCTGGAAACGGCTGACATGTTGAGAGCAGCTACAATAGCCATAAGAGAGTTAAAGTTGCCGATGTTGAAACACTCTCTGGCAGTTTCTATCCAGTACTCCACCACTCTCGCTCTCTGCTTCTTCTTCATGTTCTGTAACATTCAATCTCAAGTTAACCCCTAGAAATATAATATGATTCAACAGCAAGAATATACGCTATGTGATAGACGATCATTTCTTAGTATCTTCATGGATTTATTGTCTGATATAAAATCAAATATATGCATTCTCTTTTACTTTGTCTTAGGACCCCGTTTTTATATGTACTTTGGGATAAGGCCTAATGGGGAAAAATTCAACAGACTAGCACTGGAACAAACTTAAGAAATATTTCCTTTATAATCTACAGGACTGAGCTCCTGAGAGTTTTAGTTAAAGAGTTCCAGATAAAGCGAATCAACATCATCTTAACTATTGAGTCCATGAACTTGTGATTTGGATTTGCAGTGATATGTACAAATAATAGAAATAAATTTTAATGAAAAAGTGATCATTTATTCAAAGAAAGTCTCATGGTTTTAACGTAACTTCAAGGATTGGCAAGAGATGGCAGAGAGATTGATGCTGAAAGCTGTGATATCTGCTTTTCGAACACATACCGTTACCTATCTAAAGATAGTTAGCGATTATAGGAAATTGGCATTTCAGTAGCTTAAGCAAAAAATACATTCTTCCTTTAAATGGTACAAATACTGTAACTTTAAAGAGAGTAATAAATAAGGGCAAAAATGGCAATTAGATGTAGAATAACTGAGCGATAAAACAAGTTCTGAAACTCTTTCATTGCAGATATTTTACGGGTCAGAAGCCTTGTTCAGAATCAACGATATAGACCATATTCAAGCTATATTCCATATTCAACCTATTTCTCTGAACAGTAAATAGACCACTATAAAAAGATGACACGAAGAAACGTCGATAGAGATTAAAGCATTTGTCACAACAGATACAATCTATTAGGAAGGGAAATTACAAAGTAAAAGATGTTTATTCAATGCTGCTGCTGTTATTGTTTGGCATTCCATTGTATCTTAGAGACTTCATTCTCCATCTGCTTCCCCAGTAATAGGTTGTTAGTAGAGTCTGAATATCTTTCTTGAATTTTTATAATTGCTGAACATACTAAATCTTCCTTATCCACGATAGTGCCTGGATGCTTGCAATGGGTGCACTGTGGTGAATTGTATATATTTATTCTATTTTGTTCCTATGAACAGAAACTTTGAAATTACTTCTCATTCAGAAAGGCATATTTTTGTAAAATAAAAATCATTGACAAGGAGTATTTCGGAAACGGTAAAGTTGACAAAAATATTTGTCATTAATTGTGGGGTTTAACGATATATACAGTTCTCATGCAGTAAGACCACTTGGTCTTGGTGATGCAGTCTGTGTCTTTTAGTTTTGCTGATTACGCAAAATTCTCCCAGAATGCAGAGGTCCTCACAAGCTATATCTAGAAAATTCAAGATGTATATAATTTGTCATAAATATCTTAAACACATGTATCCTATGCAAAAGTTGTTAGAAATATTTGCAAGAAAATCAAAATATTTGGAAAGTTTTCCATGTAAATTAAGTTTGGAGGATGTTGATCTTAAATATAAATTTGATATATCTAGGTCATTTGATAAGTCTGGTAAAAACAAACATACATTTTTTACGTGAACATCTCATCTTATTTCTCGACATAGTGTCCATTGATGCCTATACACTTGGTCCAGCGATGTTATAGCTTTTACATCTCGTCGGAAAAGTAGTTTCCGTTAATGTCTGTAAACAGACAGTGACTACCACTTCTTCATTTGATGTAAATTTCTTACCACCAAGTCAAATTTTCAAGTTTGAGAACAGGGAGATGGCATTTTATTAATTACGAGTAGCTGGCATACTTTAATTTGTATCTTACCCCTGTCATTGTCACCCTGCCATTACTTATCACTTTTCTGGCTTATGCGGCCCACCCTCTGCTGCTGCACATCCTTACACCTAAATAGTCATACTCCTTTACCATTTCCACCTTTTGTTCTCCTATGAAGCACTCCTCTCCTTTACCCAGTATCAATCTTCTTTTAAATGCCATTATTTTTTGTTTTCTGTTTATTTTTAATCCTCAGTCAGCGCAAAACCTATGAATTGCCTCTATTGATTTTTGTAAACCTATTACAGAAATTGCCCCTACCTTTAAATCATCTGCATGGAGTAATCCAAGGATCTCTCTGTTCATTATCATTGGGAAATTGGCATCGCTTTCCTTAACTCTCTCTATTTTGTCATCTATAAATAATTGAATAGGATAGGACTCAATTTTGCACCCCTGTCTCAAGCCGAAGCCCTTCAATTATAACTACCCAATGTTGATATTCATTTTAGGCATTAACGTGTTCTAAAAACAAGCTATTAATTATAAATTTAAATTTACTCCATTCCTCTGGAAATTTTGTATTTGTTCTTGGCATGTATAAAAATTATGCTCCTTCAGTTTCTTTCAATATTTGTTTCTGTAACGCGCTCATGTAGCATATTTAGGGAAATGTGTCTTAGCAAGCATTGTCAGGTTAAATGATTTGGTCTTATATATGGTGAGAAGCGACATTGATCTATTTATACTCAAAGAAATGCTCTGAAGGTTCTACTAAAGGAACAGCTGCAGGTAAGGAAAAAGAGGAGCTTTAAAAATAACAAAAGTCTATATTTTAAGAGTATGCCAAAAATTATCTCCCCCCCTCCCCATTGCTCTCAGTGAAAGATAGTGTTCCGTCAGGCGGGAAACTATAGAAAGACCATATATAGCTTTTTTTTTTTCCAAAACGTAACAACTTTGCCCTACTCCTACCTCAAGGGCGGCGTTAATTTTAGGTTTGGCTTTACAAGTTATGTATCAGCAGGAAATAAAGGAATCAGAAGATTGGCTGCAATGCCTCTCGCGCTATTTATGATGGCCATAATTTGTTGGTTAATGGTTACAACTCAGGAGTAATGGAGCGCTGTTCTCTTTGAACTTTGTTATTCTCGTGACCTTGAGAGGACTTGCCTGAAGGAAACCGCCATACATACAAATTATCTGGTACATAATACTACACACATGAAGAACAGGGGTTTTCATGCTCACCTTGCAAACTTCCGTAGCCACAAAGAAACTGAGACGATTGAACCAGGACACGTAATTCTCGAAATTTCGCGTCTTCTTCATATCCTTGAAGGAGATATCGATGTTGGGATTTTCTTTGGCAAAGGCCTGGACAAACTCCTCGGGACCTATGTAAGACAGCCTCTCCAGTTCGATATGGGTCAGCTGTTGAGCCAGCACTGCCGGGCTGGGACACAGTTCCGTAACGTCTATCTGTAACATAAGACACACATCTTAGGTTCCGTTCGTATAGCACCGGTCATACAATCATCAACATTACACAAATTTCTTTAATTACTACTGATACAACAATATTACATTTTCGGCTCTATTGCTTTGAGACATAATCACATAATGATGGATGATCCAACAGATATTTTCTTAGTGGTTTTTCTTTTTGTGAAATCATACCTATGTATTTGGCAACTGACCAAGAGAGATGTTGGCAACAAATTTTGTCTGCTTGTGAAATCCGACGCTACTCTTAGATTGTCTCTTAAGTAATGTCTGTTTTTTGATTTTGGTGTTTATGAAAATTAATTGGGTTTCTTTGGTTTGGCAAACCTATTTACAGGATGACATGGCTAGTGTTGCGCACACTGTGAGCATGTATCAGTATATACCTACTCATATCCGATTTCACCAACAGAAGTTAAGACTTAACACGAGTTTAGCAATAGTTAAACAAAAATTGCATTTCACCAGCAAGTGTTAGCGTAACACTCGTGTTAAATCTCTTGTTAAACTTACACGCCAAATTTATGATGTTAAGTCCTTAAGAATTGTAAATAGTCAAGATGACGAGCATAAACTAAGCTGTTGATGTCGATTTTCTATATTTAAGACCGTTAAATGGCATTCGCAATAGAGTACGGCCTATGAGAAGAAATGCTTTTGAGAAACTATCCGGAGAAAATTTTTTACGGAGGTATAGACTGTCGAAACATGTTGCTATGAAGGTTACTGCGGAAGTACAAGAGAGGTTAGAACATGCATCGAAAGGAATATGGCGATCTCGCCTATGCAGTATTAATAACCTTGCGATTTTATTGTTGACTGAATTATGTGGATAATATATTATCCATCTCGCGTCTTGAAACATTCAAGTAACTTGCCCTTCATCGCTGCTCGTTTTAAACTTACGTAACACTGAGTTAGAACGTGCATCGAAAGGAATATGCCGATCTCACCTTTGCATCAAGTATTAATAACTGCGATTTTATAATTCACTGTGGATCACACACTGACTACCTTCCGTCTTGAAACGTGCAAGTCACTCGTCACTTGCACTTCTTCGCACCTCCTTTTAAATTTACGCAATACGTTTCGTTTGTAGTAATGACACATGCATTTGAATTAAGTTTGTTTCCAACTTTTCCCCGTGTGACATCTTTCTCTTTTACATTCACCGCATCCGTCCTATTTTCCACGATATAGTTATACTTCGTCACCAATTCACAATCCTTTCTCCATTTAGGAGAAATTTGTTTCATGGCTTTTGTTTATGATGTTTATCCACCATTTTTTTAGCTGTGTGCAGATTGCGGTGCAGACGAAATTGAAAACAAAAGCGCATCGTAGTACGTTCAGAAAATAATACGACTCATCCACAGCCTTCTATAACTGTAAAATTTACAAGTTTCTTGGCGTTAGCACGTGTTTGTTAACATTTTCAGAAAACAGGTTGGCGAAATGCTAAAAATTGTTAGCGCTATTACAATTGTTACGTTACATTTGTTAACGTCGATTTTAACATCTGTTGGTGAAATGGGGCCTCAGTTGTTAACAGCCACAAAATGGAGATGACAAAGTTTGAACTTAAGTTCTTCTAAAACACTACTGAAAACAAAATTATAAAGCCGCTCCGTAGCTTAAAGAAATTGTGAAGTGAAAGATATCGTTAGTGAACGTGTGGCACAACAATGGAGACGAAAACTTTGAAGATTTACCACGTTCTGGAAGACCTAATATACGGAACATTGAGAATACACGCTAAATTTTGCGAGAAAGTCCGCAAAAGGTACCTGAGGCTTCCAGAAGGACTTTGTGCATCAAAAGATACCATATATCGCCGCATTAAGACACTTGGAAAATTATACAGAAGATGTAGTTTTGTACCTAATGAACTGGAACCTCAACAGGCTGAACGTACAGTGGATATCTGTCGTCACCTTTCCCTAATCCCATGGACGATAGTTTAGTCATGATAATTGTTACTTGTGATGCAAAATAGGTATGTTACGAAACCCTGATGCCTCGAAACAGTGGCTTGATCCCCGCCAACCTGTTAGTCATTACATCAGTTCTATCCCAAAATAATGTTGTGTGTTTGGTGGAATTTTTAATGTGTGATTCGCTGGGAGTTTGTTCCAAACGGGTGGGCGATTCATGCGGATCATTATTTTTGTTGTAATTTACGTCCTCCAACGTTAAGTCATATCGGACGTTGAGTGAAATGGGTAAAATGATGCTCAGATGAGTCCGGCTTACATAGAGCTTAGTTACCCGGCATTCGTCTTTCAGGATAAGGGAAACCTCGGAAAAAGCTTTATCAGTTAACACACCGACTAACTGACCGAGATTCGAACTCGGGATCTCTTGAATGTGAGGCAGACACGCTACCACTACGCTACCGAGGCAGGCAGATCATTATTCTCAACAACTGAAACGAGTTCATGAAATTTTGAGATGGAGATACCCAGCATTATTTAACCGAAATACAGTTCAATTGTAGCAGGACATTGCACGAGCAACCATGGAAAAATTCAGGAATCGGGAGGAATCGAACCGATACCACACCCAGTATACAGCCCTGATCTCGCATCATCAGATTATAACCTATTTTGATTCCTAGCTCCTTTCTTACGTTTAGGAAATTTTGAAAATTTTGAAATAATTCAGAAGAAGGAACGAGTTCATATTCTCTGACTTGAGGAAAATAACATGTACATTGCAAACAACAGCAAAAGGTGTGGAGAACCTAAAAAAGAAACCATTAATTTCCACAGAATACAAACCTAACAATACAATACAACAATACAAACTACAAACAACGCCTCTGGTCTGGAACACTTGTGAGGCATTTTCACACTGGGAGTCTTTATATCATTCTGATACTGCCATTCCTCTCCATCCAACTTTAAGCTATCAACATGTTTACACGAACACTGATATGCACGAAAGTTGCTACGGCAAATTGAAATGCTTGAAAATATATGATAACAGTATCAAAACTGTCTGTATGTGGATCTCGTACAAACAAGATAGTCGCAAAAGTATATCTTTAGGGCGCCAGCAGTATAACTTCAGTATATTGTGTGCTCTCTAAGATTGCTCCATTGATTACAAGCAACATAAACCTCTCCCCTAACACAAGTTATCATTTTCTTCTTGCTCAAGCATTGACTTTAAAGTCGGTTCCGTCCCAAGGCTGTCTTCCTAACATAATATTGGGGTTCCTGTTGATCTTAGAGCTACTGGAGTGTAAAGAAAGACTTGTTTTGTTAATATACTTGAATCTGCACTTAGGATGTATTCATACCATTATTTGAAGGACTAATTTTTGTGATGTTACTATTGTATGTGTGCCTTCTTGTGGTATATCTCAGCATTTATTTTAGAAAATTCGAAGGCTCAATTCTCTTTATTAGTAGTCCAGAGGTAGTCCTGGTCGGGCAGGGCAATTTTTCTTTTTCCCCGTCCGGGTGTCTTGTTCCGCAGTACCTAACCGCTTTGCGGCTTAACCTGCGAAGTGTCAGGAATGTTTTTTATTGTTCTGCTGGGGGTAGGTTATAGTTTTGTTTAAACATTTTTGTTTGGATGCCCTTGAGTAATCTCAGAAGGCAGCAGCTTAGCGGTTTTATTGCAGTCTCCCATTGGGGGGAATCGGTTAAGTGTTTTGCCCCGTTTTGATTACGGGTGGCCTAACGCTTGAGCCAACTGCAGCCCCTTTTTATAGCAATATCGCTGTTTCTGGAAGTCTCGCGTTTCAGTGAATCACCGCGAAGGTTCCAGACGGCAGGGGGAGGGGTAAGAGACGCCAGTGATGCTTTTCCAACCATCCCTTCGTTAGCGCTATAAGACAAATGGGTAGGCGTGGGCGAATGCCGCCCGGCCCTCACCCAGCCGCCAGTTGGTCGCGCCTTCGATAAGTGGGTGACAATATGTGTGTATGTGTGTATACGTGTGTATATATGTGTGTATATATGTATATATTAGATTATTTTTCGTCGGAGTCTCCATATGCTCTTCTCCATCTGTGAGATGAATTTTAATAGTCCCTTGTAAAAATTCTGTCTTTGTGTTCATCGACATCTTCAGGAAGTGTTTGATCTCCTCTTGTGAAGCGAATCGTCGACCACCTAGGTGCTCCTTCAAATGAGGAAAAAGATGAGTCACTTGGAGAGAGATTCGAGCTGTAGGGAGAGTGGTCGGTGATCTCCCAGTGGAACTGCTTCAACAGCGTGGCAAGCTTCTAAGCTGTATAGCGTCAGGCTTTATCATGAGTCAGGATGACGCTGTTCTCGAGGAATCCTGGCCCTTCTTCATTAATTATTTTGTGGAATCGTGTCAAGATCTCGCAGTATCAGTCAGCGGTTACCATGAGTATGGCACGGAAGATGTCTCGTAACACTGTGGCTATTATCTTCCTGACAGATGGCGTCAAATAACCTTATTTTCTTTTTGGAGAGAATGGGTGTTTTCCACTCCTTTAACGACAACTTATTGATAGGGGTGTAATGGTGGATTCAAGTATCATTACTCATGTTGTGAAGAAAAGTTTCCTTCCGTGGAAAACGCAGACCTGCTCCTGCACTTCTCCTTAAGATGATTGGAAAGATATAATGAAATCCATCCAAAAATGTTTCCAGTTTTGTAGAATATTTTAAACAATATGACAAACGCTTCCAAGTGATATTCACAATTCTACCATCAGATGCCGTAAAGTAACGCTCTTGTTGGTTTGAATCAGCACCTCCACGCGTTTGTTTCAAATGAATGATGGGTCGGCCACTGCGATCCTCATGGTCGAAGTTTTCTCCACCGACCACAAACTTTGGACATTCTTTGACATATTACCTAAATATTAGAAACTTTCTGTATACCTCTAAGCGTTGCTGGTACATTTATACCGGAGTTACATTTTCCCCAATAGAAATCGAATAACTGAGCGAGACTTTTCTCGCGAGACCAGATTTGCAAACGACTCGACATTTGCATTCATCCATAACTAGTATTGTATTTGCTGTAAAACTGAAATTCTACACAGTTGTAATCTGCACGCATTAGATTTACTGAATACTACTAATTTCTCCATCATTTACAAGGGTCTAGGAATATTGGATCTTTAACCTTAGTTTCTGATCACCTTTCACATATCGACATTACGCGTATATAATCTTTGTATTAATTAGAGGTCTTTATTACAAGAAATTAAATATCTCAGATTAATTAAATTGGTTAATTTTCTCAATTGTACTCTGTTTAGTTTGGTTTCGTTCTAGAAAGGTACCTTCTCTAAAAGTCAGTAATTTTTTGCGGTATAATAATCCATGAGGCAGAAAGAAGATTAGAGAACTCAAATAGTTGGTGGGCAGAGATAGGAGGAATTATGGAAAAAATAGGAATAGGAGGTATATGGAGATTAGAGGAAAGGAAAGGAATACATGCGCTGTAGACAAATTAGTAAAATGCAGAATAGAAGATATAAAAAGACAGGAAATACGGGAAAGTCTAGAAAATATGAAATCATTACAATTTTACAAGCAAATAAAAAGAAATTGGGGACGAAAAGAATATGTAGATTAGTGCAATAGGCAAGAGAGAAAAGGGTTAGCATGGATGAGAAAAGGAATAATATTTCTAAAAGGGATAAGCAGTAGGAAAAGGGAATTTGTGAATTGTGTGGAGGAGAAGAAAGCATAGAACACTATGCAACCGAATGCGAGGAGGTTGCAATATGGAGAAAAAAGGTTTGGGAAGAATAATGGGAGAAAGTAGAGAAGAGGATAGTGGCTATAAAAATGTTAACGGGCAGGGAGGAAAATAAGGTAAGAAGTATTGGTGAGTTCTTGCAGAAAGTAAAAGAAAAATGGGCCATAAATGCAAAAAATGTAAGAAAGGAAGAGGAGAGGGAAGAAAGGGGATAATTAAGTAATCAAGGAGGTATGGAGGTTAAGAGCTACCTGGCAGAGCAAAAGACCAGGGTGTCATGCAAGCCAATGTAGCAACAAGGTAACGACATTAACGCAAGAGGTTCAACTCCCATTAGTCCTGGTCCCGTAGGACAAGGATCCGGGCCTCCTTGGACCAGGAAGTTACCGAGCTGTCCCAAAAGGGCGCCCGGCGCCTCCATGGGGCTTTCGGTAGGGCAAGACGTTAAGCTTTACCAAGCCCCCCGATCTGGTCCTGTGGATTCAAGACGGGATGGAAGTGGATACGCCACTTACGCGCACCAACACCAAAATGGCAAGGCTAGCGCTTACGCGCGCCAACACCAAAATGGCAAGGCTACCGAACAACCTCGGTAGGGCCGCCTGGTGATCTAGCACACCTTCTACCAGCTATGCTGGCTAGTACGCGGGAATGTTAATGGCTTCCCTCAACCCCGTCCGGAGACGTACCCGATCTCCCACGGGTATCGGGAACCACTGCCCCCTCGAGTCCAACCCAATCCGAACAACTCCCCAGCAAAGAGGGGCTCGAATGTTCGGCCCGAGGTTCCTCTAGAAACGACAGAAGTACCACGAGTGCTAGGGGTCCGCAGTGCCCGCACCACGGCAGATGAAGGGGCCGGATCCCCCTCCCTACGGGGAAAATAAACGTAACGACAAATAAATGTAGCCAAAAGTTATAAATTGTAAAATTTTGTATTATGCACAATAAATATATCATATCATAAAACTCCTGCGGGGGGCGCTGACATATCCTGGCAATTGACAACTTCGTTAACAAATAACATATTATTTTACACCTACAGACAATTCGAGAGGAAGTTAGGAGCAATTCTTGTTCTCATAGAAACTTTTTATTCGAAGTCTACTAAGAATTCAATTATAATAGTTCTCAACATAAGTTTCCATTCATTTCCTCAAGTGTTATTCGGTTAGCAGTATTCGGCAAGAGATTTCTGCCTCTATTATTGGACATTAAGAATATTTCTTTTTGAGTTGCATGTTTTTATGTGACTTTATTTGACAAAAGTAGTTTTATGGTATGAGGTCTTTAAGAAAACACATTATTTTGATAATATCGAATAATGCATCTATGCTCATATGTGTAATACATAAACATGTTCACATCACCTATTAAAAGTTTCACATAGGAACAAAGGGCTGCAGCATGATGCATAATATCAGTAAGAGCAAGCTTAGTTTACATCATAGATCGTCACGCTGAGGTTGAGCTGGAATTTTCGGATTAATGCATGGAATTGTAACACCAAGAAGCACTTATGCTATTGCTCTTTTGTGATCGTTACTGTGACGTTTAACAAGGAAAATTGTGTGGGACATAAATGATGCGTGATATCAGACGTTGTAACGCACGAATTATTAACCCCATCACTCAATGTTGGCCTCTGTATTGTATATAAATTGTCCTTTGGTTTACTACAAAGTGCTACTAAGCTCTCATACATAAAATAGAAGACAGAAGGACGTATAGGGTGACCTGCAATTATACTGTTACGCTCAGAATTCTGGGGACCTATTGGCCTCTTCGGCTTCAAATTTATTCTCACCATCTCATCAGTAGGCGGCCAGCATTTCTTTTCCTGCTGATTTATGCATCAAATCGTCTTGTGCTTCTAGTGCTTCTCACACGTTGGATATACCAGCTGCGGTAATAAAGAAACCAGTTTTATGCACCTTTATTGAAGAAAAAACCGAGACAATGGCAATGTTATCTCCTTCAATGTAGACTCCTCCGCTTCTCCATGTAAGGTTTCCACTGTTGGAAGCTCTGCTGGAGGTGATTTTATATTACATTGTTTAACACAGGTGTCGCTTTTGCTTCCACTGCAACCATGAAATAGGAACCAGGTTCCTTTGATCCAGACTTTTGGAAACAAAATAAACTCACCCGATGCTTCGTTCGCCAAATCAGGTGGGGAAGAATGATTTTTTTTTTTTTTTTTGCAGAATAGTTTGACAAATTGTCCTGGTAGAGGTTTCAGAAGGCATTATTTTACAATTCTGAACTGCTTAATTGCTCCCTTTGAAAGGGTGTTTTAACACCATTTTGTAATAAATCTGATTAGCATTCTGATCTAGCGACAGTCAATGCAATAAAGCCCTAGAAGTATTTAAGCACTCATTTCTGAGAGCTTGGGAGCTTTTCCAACTCGTAGATTGTCACTTAGTTCCTGGATCATTTTGAAGAATGAAAGTTTCGCGCCATGTAATTAATTTTTAATAAATTAAGGTCATTTTCAAAGCATAAAAGAATGTCAACATAGTAGTTCAAGGATGGTTTTTCTGCACGAGTTAAGGACCTCTAGCAGAAGTTTAGCACACATCTTATTCATGCTCAGGTCGTCTTACAAAAGCTCTCTTAACACTTTCTTATCTATGTTGACAATCTAATGCTCAACCTGCAGTCTCCTCGACGAATATCGACTTTTACACATTCTTTAAGTTGTAGTGGAAAGGCTGGTGAAGAAAAACTGGATGGTCCCCCATTTTCCCCTCACCCTTCTTATATTTCTTAAACAGCCTAAAACATACACACAGATAATGATGTTGACAGTGATCGACTGTTTGTAACTACTGGAATATATTTTCCAGTTTTGTGAGGACTTTGATGCTAACACGTTCTGTTTTAACATTCCGCATTATTCCAATGGAAGTTGAATGCAGAATTTGCTTTTGACACGCTCACGACTGAACTAGCCACTGCCATAAATTCCTAAAAATTCTTATGAAGTTAGTGGAAGTCCATTTGATCATTGCCATACCAGTTCGTTGTTCTCTAGGTGGTAGGAAATTAGAAAACATTAGGTTAACCTTTATCACATTTCGTAGGGTGAATGGTTCACTTATTATTTGTACAAACACAATATTTAGTACCTGACTGAAATTAGTATTATTATTGTTATTTATTATTATTTATTCATTATTATGATTATCGCGACGAGCCACAAATATAGTACTAGTGAGTATTAGGAGAGAATTCTGCACATCGACCAGACGAGATGTATTTTACGTATGTCGTTAAGTGGTGCGGGAAGGAGGATGAGATGAGAGCAGACAGAGGGTGGCCGATCCCAAGGAGTCACTACAGTACAGTGGCCGAGGTCTGTTGTGGATAACACTTTACCAGATGGAAACTTTCCGGTCGGTTTAGGACACTTGGGTCCAGAGGGTCTACTCCCATCAGTCCTGGACCCGTAGGACCAAGACCCGGGCCTCTTTAAACCAGGGAGTTATCCGAGCTGTCCTAAAGGGCGCTCGGTGTCCTCCGTGGGGCTTTCCATAGGGCAAGACCTGGGTTACAAACAAGCCCCCCCTTCTGGTCCAAGGACACAAGACGGGATGGAAGTGGATACCCAACTTACGCGCGCCAACACCAAAGGTGAAGGCTACCGATATGACGTCGGTGGGGCCGCCTGGTGATTTAGCACACCTTCTACTAGCTTTTCAGGCTAGTACCCGGGAAAATTAATGGCTTCCCTCAACCCCGACCGGAGACGTACCCGATTCCCACGGGTATCGGGAATATACTGCTCCTCGAGACCAACCCAATCCGAACAACTCCCAGAGGGGGGGCTCGAATGTTCGGCCCAAGGTTCCTCTAGTAACGTCAGAGGTACCACGAGTGCTAAGGGTCCGCAGCGCCCGCACCATGGCAGCTGAAGGGGACGGGATCGTCATCGCACCTGCCGTGGCCCGAAACAGTCACGAGGCCGGTTCGGAGACCGGATGCCACCTGGGAGACCAAAGTCTGTCCCGGCGGAGGGGAAAACGCTTTTCCTGAGAGGCTCCCACCGAAACTTGTAGCCTGAAAGAAACCATCAGGTTAGAGATGACATGAAATGATAATGGAGATGAAATGTAGGGACAGGTATTTCGGGGAATGTAATTATTCTACTCAGCATTCGCCCAGCGACCCGAGAAAACACCTGAAAAAAGCCTATGGGTCTGGTAGGTCGGCCACAGGAATCGAACACGGGCCTCCCAAATGCGGGCCACAGACGAAGCCGCTATTCCGTTCGGTCTGCAAATGAATATCTAGGGGCAACAATCCATGTCCACATCCATGTGGTAGAAGTGAAAATGCAATCCTCTTGTTAATTGCAGTAGTTGTCCCGCACACTATATTTTAATGAACAAATATAGTTCCGTATTTTTATAATATAAATCCAGTATGAGACGCTAATCATTGAGGCCTCTAATTTACAATATTTGGATCATTGCTGCATTAGCTCATTTTACTAAAGGCTGGAAGTCAATAATAATATATAAGGTCAATATTCTTTGATCTCTTATCAACAGATAGTAGTAAACATCAGTAAGCTTTAGATTTATAACTTTCTAACAATCTGTAGCAATCTTAATAAAAGAACAGCAATGGATAGGAATAAATGAAAATAGGAAGGGAAGTGAGGTTTCTGTAAATGTATTTTTGTTTCTGTACTCTACAAGGTTTTCTGAAGTAATTTTCTATGAAGTTTGAAAATTATTAATAAACCAACTGCCCTCAAACATCTGTATTTCGCGATCTCCTTGTATTAGATAGAAAGAGGATAGATAATAATTCACTAGACGAGAGGTAACTCGAGTTGGCAGCACTGGCTATCACTGCAGCCGTAATCCGGGTCACGCTTTCTCTCTCAATCTACAGCACCCTCCTCAAAAGGGACGCGTCCCACAATTTGAGAATCACAATCAGAATCATTAAATAGTATATAATGGAGAGTAGCGAGAATTCTCTGCTTTATTATGATATGTGGTATACGTCAAAATGTGCATACACCTGGCCTTCGTTTCCTAAATCTATGTTGGTAAGAGTACATTGAATTGAACTTTAAGCGTAAAAGGTAAGCAGCTTCTTTGTGCTCTTCCTTTGTCGTAACTATCAATGCCTCGATATGATATATTTTATTTTGTCCGTTAAGTCCCCCAATGGAGTCTGATGTTTATTTAGCTCCAAGTTTTCCACGCTCTAATAACTCTGGGCAACCTAACCAAATTTTTGAATGTTTCGAGCACTTCATGAGTCAATTCATACGGAGATGATATCGAATTGAGAGAAGGTTATTTCCAGCAAGATGGAGCACCGTGCCATACATCTAATGACACCATGAAACTTGTAACCAGTTTATTTGATAATTGAATAATCTCAAAAGGTCTGTGGCCCCCGCAGATCCCCTGACCTAACCTCACCAGGTTTTTTTATTGTGGTGGAGTGGTTACCTAAAAAGAGAGTGTACAAGAATAGGCCACGAACTACTGATGTTCGTTCGAACCGAAATAAGTAACATTGTTGGGGATACTCTCCGTAAAACTTCAGAGAATATGGTGAGACGAGTGCAAACATGTATAGATGCTGGTGGAGGACACCTGCAACATTTTCTCTGAGATGTTAATAGTGTAGTGCAATTTCCCAATTGTGAACTATATTCTCCCAAAGTTGCACGCGTGTCCTATTATTGGTTAAAAGGTTATGGCGTATTAAAATGGTTCAGGTTTACATGGATTGCACTATAGTATATACTGTAATGCACTTGATTAAATGAATGAAAAGTGTGGCTCAATTTCCAGCTATAGGGAGGCAATTGTGCCTCTTACGTCCACGTGTGAGGTGCGAGTTCACGATAAAATGTCTAGGTTCTCTCGTCCATCGTCATCTTCATCTTGCCTTTGGACATAATGGGTTTCAATCATAATGCACCTCCTAGTTAATGACCCTTTCATCGCTGTTTTAGTCGAGTTTCTCGAAAAGTATAGTAAGTCATTTATTCAGCCTTGTAATGACTGCATATTTTATTTATGAGATCTATAGTAAATTCTGGAATAATTTTTATTTTGAATGGAGTAGTACGTTCGTATTCTGGCCCTTGATGTTGAAGAATTCGTTAGCACTATACAACTTTACCAGAAACGACCTCATAAACATGGTTCATTATTAAACACAGAGCAGAATATGCAAAAAATAAAACACGCTGTCAATATAACATCAAACAAAATAACCCAGTACTATAGCATTTTTTATGCTTGTGGCATCGTTGTGTTTTAGCGACAAACTATTGATGACATGGTTATTAACGCTATAATCAACGCACCAGCGGTAAGTACACGATTTATTCTGTTTGACTACAACAAATAGAGGTAGCTATGGACATAAAAAAAATCGGATACATTTTGCAAGCATTTTAGCCATTAAACAAAGAATTTTTTAATTTACTATTTTTGCGGTATAGGCGTTCTTGTTGGAACGTAACCTACCTACATTAGTATTAATCAGACGCCACTCTTTACAGTTTACAATTAATTAATTTCCCATTTATTTCTACTGGCATTAATAACTGAAGATAGATAATATGCAACTTCAACTTATTCCAATGTTTACGATCTCATAGCTTAGTTATCCCTACCACTTCACTAATGTGAACTACTTCACTCTTTCACCGTCACTTCACTTACGTTTTGCTGTCACTTCACATTTTTATCATCAAACCGTGAAATTAAATATATACAACTTAGCCTTTTCTGCGGCCTACTTTACTTTCTGGGGAGTTGAAGACAATATCTTTTCACTCTCTCGCAGTCATCATATCGTTAGGGGAAATTCTTGGTGCATCAGAAATCCATCCAGTTCTTTATTGACTGATCCGAGAGCAATCCTGACAACAAGTGGAAATCATTTGCTGACCTTTTTGATTCCAAATGGTCGCTGTAGAGTACGAAGTAGTCTAAGATCTCCAAATAGCGGATGATACGTTAAAAGCATTGTTTGAAATATTGTTTCTTAAACGTAATCGTCGTTGTCAAAGAGTATCAGTGCATCATCATCGTCATAATCGATGTCTTCTACTGTTCTACTGTTGCTGTTTCTGCTATGTTTTTCCCAAGTTTCCTTCTTGAATTCATAAAGTGATGTCTTAGAGCATGGCCCATAGGTTGAGTGGAATATGTTCTAAATGAGGTGAATCAGGGACAAGGAATACAAAATACCTAAACAAATAAGTCCTCCTGCAGAGTATGAATGGGAGAGTAAATGTATGTAGATGTGTGTGCGTCTGTGTGGATTTAATGTATAGAACTGCGCTGAGTGGTCCTCGGCGATCTTGAAGTTTTTCCCTGTTTGTCACAACGTTGCAACACTCTCTGGTCTGCTCCGCTGTGCATTTCTGAGCGCTCCCTTTACCGGGACTCGTTGCCGCTTGCTGATTGGCGTGGCGGTGGTGCCTGGCTGGTCGGTGATTGAGAGAGTTCCTGGTGAAGGGTTATTGTCGGTGAGCTGGGAAAGAGAGAGTGTTTGTGGCTGGTGCCTCGCGGGACCTTGGGGCTTTATGCTCTTTGTCTACTGGGTAAGTTGCCACAGTTTTATGCCTTCCTTGAGAGGTTTTACAGCAGAATTATAGCAAATTAATCTGTTAGGTTTTCCGGATCGGAGGTTTCCTCCGTCTTTAATATCTACTAGGGGAATTTAACTTTTATACTTCTTCCTGTTCTGGTGCCACACATTTTTGTATATTTATTGTAACGGTATCGTGAATATCGAATTTTGATCTGCCTGGTACAAGATTCAGTTAACTTGGGGAGAGGTATTTATGAAGTATTTGGGCGTCTGAGTGTAGAATTCCAGTGATAAAGTGAAATAGGTTTTACATTGAATTGTTTTCATATTTTAGATACAGTTTTATATAGAATTTCTATGTAGTATTTCATACAGAATTTTTATGCAGAATTTTTATAGAGAGTTTAATAGAAGTTTATATGAATTTTTATAGAATTACGTTTTATTATTTCCGTTTGTATCTTTGTTTAGTGCAGTTAGTACTTTTGCTTTTATGCCTGTTGTTAACTACATCCTGACATTTCATGTTTGGATAGTTCGGCATAACATTCGTCATAAGGTCTGCCCCGTTTGATTTGCTATAGCCCAGTTTCCCATTGTTATTTAATTTTTCTTGAATGCTAGCTGTTTTGTTAATCTTGTGATTTACTTTTAGGTTATTCAGTCTTTATATGGTCAGACGAATATTGTGATATACTCACGTTGTGTAGTATTATTTTTTACTTTTAAAGATTATTATTGCGAAATCAAAACAGTTTTGTAGCGGTGATGAGGTACATTTAGTAAGGTCAAGGCGCCGCCAGGCGTCCGGCTCCTTATGGCTGGCTGGAAATCTTCGCAGTAGAGTTTCTACGAAAACAACTGGTAGCTGTGATCTAGCCAGCCATGGAAGGATCTGGAGCTGGCTGGCCGGGAGATATTGGATTGACCTTCGCTTTTGGTACATCTCTCCGCGCCTATGAAATGTTGTATTGTGTTTAGTTGTTTATAATTTTTGAATAAAACAGGTATGTGGGTTTCAGGAAGAATTGTGTATTTGATTGTGAAGTGTCCCGTATCTTTCAGGTTTTAGTGTGGGTAATTTGACCTCTCACTCTCCGAGTTGTGTTCGCCAGCGGTATCCTTGGGATGGTTGAACCATTTGGTTCATAGTGGCATGTTGAAATATTTCCAGGGATATCATAATATAGTGTTTATTTTGATGTGATCTACAATATTTAGTTTCATTAGCTTTTTGTTACCTTTTGAAGAGTTTATTTTCCTTTGGGAATACGTAAAAGTAAAGTTCCCAAGGAGGTAACAGCCAAACAAACAAAAAGAAAGAAAACTTTGAAGTAGGCATATGTTTATGATGTGGGTAAAGTTCAACAAATAAAGACTTAATATAGCAGGGAACTGGTTGTTTATACATTTACACCCGTTCTCCTGTATTCCTTCCTACAGTGAGAGAACCCGCTTGTTTACATCCTTACGTTATTTGTGGTTGCAGTCGTAAGGGGCAGGGTACGGGCTCAGAACCCAAAGAAGTAAAATACTGTGCACGAGGTAATACAATTGCTTATTTAGCAATATGTTTCAAAGGTTATATGGCTGCTAAGAACAAAATGACACATATAGAATTGGAGTGTTAATTTCACAGGGAACCTTTTCGTTACAAGTAAAAGCGAGTAATCAAGAACTACCCACCCTTTGAAATAACATAGTTATCTTTTGTATTTAGTCCCATATACATAAGAGAATTTAGCGATAAAGTATCTGAAGTTTTCCTGTATTGGACTCAAAATGTTGACAAATCTATAGTGAAGTGTTAAGCGAGTAAGTCTTTTGCTGCAATAGGATAGAAAACCATTAGAAACAATGACAGTCAACAAGTTGGCAGCACCCATTTATGTACAAGTAGATTAAAGTTTAACAACGCTCCAGAATGGAAACTTCCAGAAGGGTTTGCTTTTCTGATAATAGCTCTTCCAGTGTTTATGCGGGGGAGAGCGCTACTTATCTGTTTATGACTCCGACTGCCAACTGCTACTCTCTGGATACATTTGGGCCACAGCCGCAGCATTATATTACATGTAAATTTAGCTAACTACAGATTAATTCTATATTCACATAGATATTGATTATTTACATGCCTATGATTCTAATTATGCTTTAGTAATATGTCATATGATGTGTGTTTGAACGCTTTATAGATAAATGTTTGTACTAAGTAACTAACGGTTTTTTGATAAATATTTGGAATTGGAAGGTAAAGTTTAAGGTAATTATTCATGGAAGTCACAGTACTATGTAAACTTATCAAGCTATTTCAGGATTAAATCTAAAAGAGAGATAGAGCGTGTAGGATAAAACAATATAGAAAGTTTGGCTAGTGCTTGCTTTTCTGTGCGAGAAAGTTAATTAAATAAAAAGTGGGTGGAGGGAGGGAGTGATACTATTGCTATTGATTCTGGTTCTCGGTGACATTCATCAGGCGAACCAACAGCTTCATCTGAAGTTACTTCCTTCATAACTTTGATAACATTGTTTGGCGAGGTTGGCAGTACGTGATGCGATACTTTTAGTGTACAGTGAAAAGAGTGTCTCCGAAACGAAGTTTAAGATGAAGGCGAAACTTTCGAGTCTACTAATGCCCGCACTTCTGCTTTCTGAACACAGCCACCACGTGAAGGGCTGTTGCTCATTGGCCCATAGCGATCAAACTCAACTTCTTCAATTCGAAAATCCTAAAGGATTTCTTTCACTGTGGTTTAGGTAATTAACTAATTACATGCAACAGAAGGTACTCTTCGGTTGTTAGCTTTCGTCTTTATTCACGTAAAGGTACTTCAAAGAATATAATTATATCTATATACTGAATAACCTGATATATAATTGCGTTAACTGTAATGTTTGGCATTTTATCCCCGTCTGAGGTTCTTCCCATCTGAAGGTGAGTTTTCTCTGGTCGATGGTTGGACAAGGTTTCTCATCTATTACGATTTCCATTCTCTTGTTTCTTTGTAATTCCGTTTTCCTTATCCATTTGCAGGCGTGCTTCTAGTATTCGTGCTGCATGGCAGTACTGGACAAATGACGCGGGTGCTTGCTCCCGGAACACTAGAGGGTTATCTCTCTGTACGGTCTTTCCAGGGCAGCTGTAATAGTAGGTCACCTGATCGGTCTAGGAAAACCATCACTTTCAAACATCTCTATTGTCCCTCTGCCTGCAGCTTTCAGATCTCCTGTTCCTTCACTTCATTCCTTACTCATAGGGAATACTGTCTTGTTCTTTAGGATGTGGATATGTTATAGTAGGTAATGGTGGCCTGAGTGACGTCACAGGTGGGTTAATGTGGGAAGACTACTGTGTGTTTGAAATGGGAAGGTGTTTGTCCTTGAGCAGTACTAGGTGAGCAACCAATGGGATTCCTGCGGTGTTGTCGTATTGCATTCCCCCTAAATGGTGTGTGGCGAGGGCCAAACTAATCAATCTCTAATACATACTATTCCCGCTAAGACAAAAATTCATATTTTGCAAAAACTGATCCATGAGGAAGGAGAGTGATGTAAAAACCCCATATTTTTAGCTCAAATAGTTTTCCAAATACAAATATATAAATTAGATACCATTATACTATAACAATGCATTGCGACGTAAGCACTGTAATGAATATAATTATTGGTTGGCATGTATGCGTGAACGTATATTTGAAATTACTCAGAACTGTAACGTAAACATTTGACATGACGTGATAAAAGAAATATGTAGTTTGAATAAGCCAAGGTTTTTGTTAAATTCGATGACAGGAAACGATACACTTCTTGTTAATCTGGCAGAACGTGTCTGGTGACATCTTTGTTTATGAGTGGTTCGCCGTCTGTTTCATCTAGAGTTCAAAGCAGCATTATTCGGTTACTCTTCCATGAAAAAGTGTATCAACTGGATGAATGAGACGCGATGCACCTTCCCCCGCTTACTACTGCTAGAACAATCCAATAGAGTTGATGTGGGCAAGTTATGTTGGAAACCGAAATAATATTTTTAAATTGACTGACGTTGAACGACATATGTATTCACGAAGAAATTGACAAGGAACGCAACAGGACTGAAAAAACGGCGAGACATGAGATAAACTACAAGAAGACGACTTTTGTAAAGAAATAGCATGTAACGAGGTTTTGGAACCTATCATAATAAATTTGCAGCACTTAGACGTTGAAGACAATGACAATGACGAATTATCTCTTAAAGTAAGTAACATTCAGAACTATATGGATGCACCGCTGATAGTTTCATTGGATAAGAAAATTAAATAATTCATAAACTATAATTAACTGTAAACTAAATATTAAAACATTTGCGTAATAGGTATACGAATATTCATGTTGTAATTTTCATTTCAACAACTGCATTATTATAAAACTTTGGTAAATTCAGTTGCTGTTCTCTTAGGTCTAGCACCAAGAAGACACGCAAGTGTGTGTGTGTGTGTGTGTGTGTGTGTGTGTGTGTGTGTGTGTGTGTGTGTGAGAGAGAGAGAGAGAGAGAGAGGAATATAAAGAGAGTGGGTATTGTGAGGTGACAACGCTGAAGGCTCTAACGCATCTGATTCGCTACAGGTGAGAACTCTTCCCATTTGAAACACATAATAATAGGTGTACTCTTTCTCAGTGCAACGGTATCCTTCGGGGGAGCGGGTATCTTGTCCCGGGCTATAAGCTATAAAACCCATGTGGGCGATTTTTGTATTATAACCTTTTTAAATAACACCACTTCCTTTTATGGTTTTAACTGTCTCGTAAATTCATTCTTACCATATGGAAAATGCCTGATCCCTTTCCGTCTCAAAATGCTGTAACCATCCAGCTATGTGCCCCGCATGTTTGTTCTGTTCATGGTTTTTGAGGTAAGAATTCTTTATCCAACTTCATCTGTGGCGGAGCCATGACTATATGTAGGTTGTGTTGTGCGAAATGTTCCACACTGTTTTATAACTTGTTATATATTATCTGAACAAAACAAAGTATATCATCTTAAAGCTTAGCTATACAGACAAGATGGAACAGTAAGTGAAACATATGCTATTTTTTTCCGCCCATTCCAATTATAAAATTATATTTACTCAAAAAGTCAATCTCTGATTGCTTAGTTAATGATAAGAGTAACTAAATACAAAGAGAATAAACGCAACTCATTTCAGAGATTGCTTTTTATGAAGCTGTTACCTCAGAGTTTAAGGATTTTTAGTATTAAACATCCGCTGCGATGAATAATAAATTACTTGGGCGTAATAAAATAATTTGGAATATTATTAACAAGTACACTTAAGTTCAATATTGACGTCGCTTTTAAGTCAGTTGAGGCACAACGTCTTAAACTTACAGCAGAGAGAATTCGTCTGATACCTTCGTCGATAATGATTGCATTTAGCACAAAATTCATTGCACTTTCTCTCTTAGCTTTTTCTTTCCAAAAAGCTGGAATCTTTGTCACTTTTTTGCTGCAGCTGCTGAAGATGGTTTTATTTGCCTCATATTCCTCTACTCGTCCGATATGACTAAACGTTGGAGGACGTAAATTACAAAAAAAAAAAAATCCTCTAATAAGGTTCCGTACTTTTTTGACAGTCTCATAGTGTGTCTTTCGCTTTTTGAAAAGTTTATTTAGGTCATAAGAAATACGGTTAGAGACATGAAACGCTCTTGGTTGGAGTTGTTTTCTTTGCTGATACTCCACTTGTATGAGATTTAAGAGCTCACTCCAGCGAAATCGAGCGATCCATAAAAATGTATCAAAGACAGCGTCTTTGTTGTCCTGTCATGACAGAGTTGATCCAATAATCGACTTTTTCCTTTGTCATGTTATGAAATTCAATAACATCAGCTTTCTTTGTTTCTTCGTTTCCTTGGCACAATGTCTTTCTAGTTGTTTTTAAGAGTATAGGAAACTAAAGTTTGGTTCCTACAGAATCCATGAAGCAAGTCTCGGTGCAACGCTTTAAGCACTTGGTTTATTTTTCCTTAAAACAGTAAGCCTAAGATTGACTTTATCAGCTTATCGGGCAGTTTAGACGAACAGAATTAATTACATATTGTTGTGTCTATTTCATCCTTTTTAGTGGACTCAGTAAGATGATTATATTCAGTTGGCTTTGATAATTTACTTCGTTGATATGTTTCTTGCCTTCTAATACATAAAATGTTTGTACCAAAAGAAGTTTTCGTGTTACAAATATACATTTAGATAGAGAGAACATACAGTTTAATTATTTATCAGGCTTCTTAGGTAAATACACTTTAAGGGAGATTTTCCTTGAAAACAAAGATTAATCCGCTACCAGACATGTAGAAGGTACATATATAAGTCGCCACAAAGTAGAAGAAAGAAAATTAAGCAGATATCTTGATATTTCTGGTATGTATTCTTCATCTAAATGACACTTTCAGAAGAGAATAAAATGATCTCTTCAAATATAAGTGAGTAGCTAGCATGCTTAGTTTATAAGAGTACCCACTCAAACTGTTTGATGTTCATCTTTCCTCCAAAAGCACTTTTTTACCCTAAATTCGGATCATCTTCAGTGAAGTCTGCTCCAACTACTGCATGAGAACGTTCGTCTGCCTCTCCAAGAAAGTTAAGGCTCCGCCCATTGGAGGTCTCCTGATTTCTGATGCCAACCTTTGGAACTGGAACATTGGTACACATCTTACTGGGCACAGATGATGGGTGGAGCCTTAACTTTCTTGGAGAGGCAGACGAACGTCCTCATGCAGTAGTTGGAGTAGACTTCACTGAAGACGACCCGAATTTAAGGTAGAAAAGTGTTTTTGGAGGAAAGATGAACATCAAACAGTTTGAATGAGTACTCTTATAAATTAAGCATGTCAGCTACTTATATATGAAAGATATCTCACTTTCAATACTTTGACAATTCTTCTTAATTGATCTCTTCAAATTCTGATGGACCATACGTAACAGTTGACATGTCCTTTGGGTTTGATACCGAAATTAAAGGATTGTCATAAGTAAAGAATCATGATTAATTTCAAAGGAATGTTGGTTCTTTGTTACAACACTTGCAGTTGCATTGGAGTAAAATAGCAGTTGGGGGAGAATAGTTATTTTAACAAAAGAAACGTAAGAAACATTGTCCTTAGCAGATTTCTAAAGGGTAGTACTTGACGTTGTTGAATGGGGTATTCTTCGGACCCTTAATAATGGCATGACAAAATAGTCACAAAGGAAATCTTTGTGTGTATAAAGAGCTTTGAGAAAGTGAAAGCTAGACACCCACGCGCAGCTGTGAAGACAGTCAGTCCGAGGCGTGAAGCCGATTAGGGCAGTCTTCTTCTGTCTTGGTCGAGGACAGACCAGAAGTGATGAGAGAAGATATTTGTCGGTTCATATGTACGTGATGAACGAATTAAGTTTTATCGCGTAATAAGCATTTCACATATAGTAATTCTAAACAGTAATATTGGTAATCCTTGGTCGGCAACTTCAAGTTTGAGGTTCTGATAAAAGAAGCAGTCATTAAACCAGTTTAAAACGGGCACTCCAGTGTCATTAAAACCATCCTTCTCATACATATCCACGCATACCTTGGGAGAAACCTCATTGCTTTACCCTGAGCTAAACAAAATTGTATCAAACTGTCGCTTCAACGTGGAACTCTTTGCTAGCCAATATTTGCTTCAGGTTGAAGCTTGAAATTTTAATACGTCTATTCAAGTAAAGTAAACCAAGAATATATTTTTTTCTCCAGGGAACCCAGCATACACACACCAGCTGATTTGTATTTTGGTATACATCGTCATGAAATTGATTAACCTGCGATAAGTTCTTAATAGTTTTAGTTCATGCATAAGTATCTTAGTCATTTACTTTGATCAGAAAGATGCATAATTATATATGTTCCTTACAGTGTTGTGCAGTTTGATATCAGTAGCTTAACCAAATGATTTCCTAGTAGAAAAAGTATAACTCTATCCAAGTTAGAATTATTTGTTAAATCAAACAACACATCTTCTGCATTATAGATAAATAGAAAATACAGAATCCTCGGACTTGTTTAAAATGAACATCTATTTGACTCTTGAAGATACCAGTGTAACTTTGCTGTAGTTCCCT
This sequence comes from Mantis religiosa, assembly GCA_030765055.1. NCBI lineage: Eukaryota > Metazoa > Arthropoda > Insecta > Mantodea > Mantidae > Mantis > Mantis religiosa. Next base: position 62,460,165 of record CM060953.1, on the reverse strand, counting down.
CATTAGTATTGAAGCATAACAGTTTTCTTGCAGTAAAAAAATAAATACATCCAGTCTCTAGAAACTTGTGCTGTAACACTATGCAGAAGCTGGGCGCAAATCCAACCCTTCGAGTGCCGCATAGCAATGAAGTTGAATAGGGAAAAGATAAAAAGAGAAAAATCATTACCATGCTCAAGGATGCATAGTGAAGGACTCAGAGAAAGCTCTTTGATAAATGATCTGCAATTCCAATAAAACAAAAGGCAAGGGTCGCATCCAATTCACAACTTACTGATACAGGGTTAATATGCAGAGTTATATTAATTTATTGAGTTTTGGAAATCTCACCAGAAAGGCAAAGAATAAAAATAAATTGAAAATATTGATAATTTTACATATTTATAAGGTAGATTTAGCTATACAAAGGTGCAGTGATACTGAATAAAATTCAGAAAGTTAGGTAAATATGTGGCAAGTTTAGAGACAAAATAAGAAAGTATGTGTCGGTTTTAAATAGAAATATATAATTATAAATTAATATTGGACCAGGAAAAATTCTAAACACAGGGTTAAGTTGGAATAAATAAAATATTTAAAATAAACGACTGGAATGTTACTGAAGGACACATACAAAGCGATCAATTTGACAACAAACTGAATGAATAGCTGCAGAGGGAGGAAAAGATTTTAAGTACACTTTCACATGACTTTTCCTACAATCTCTTCTATAAAAGAATTATTTTCCTTTTTGCTTCTTTTATCTAGATACACGTTCATTGTGCATTTTGTATTCATTGCAGATCAGTCGTGGTTTTCTATATAGACAACATGACGATTTTGAAATTCTAAGTTCTTTGCACTACCATGAGAAAAATTATCTGCATTCCTATACATACTTTCCTAATGTTACTACAAATTATTCTTGTCATACTTCGATATAGGGCCGCGCCGTGGCTCAGTGGTTAGACCGCTTGGCTCTCACCAAGGCGGCCCGGGTTCGATCCCAGGCGACCGCAAAGTGAGATTTGTGTTGGACAACACGGCGCTGGCGCGGGTTTTCTCTGGGACCTCCGGTTTCCCCCGCCATCTCATTCCACCGGTGCTCCATCTTCATCTCATGTATCATCAGCGTCACCGCCTGCGGTGCCGTATGTAGTAAAAGCGGGCGTTAAACACTACACACATACTTCGATATTTCAGCTATTTTTGTTAATCCAGATAAATGTTGAAATAACATTTACAGTCTCGCTGTATGATGCAGAGGTAACGGTATACTCAGCTTTTAAATGAGCCAGACTTAAAGAATTTCTTTGAAATTCATGAGAAAGGAAGGGGAAAGCCCCCCTCCACACACACACACACACACACACACACACACACACACACACACACACACACACACACACACACACACACACTTGATTGCCCTTTTATTTGGGAAAAGTATTTGGTAACTCAGAACAATAACAGAAATATCTCGGTCCAGTCTATTTATTTGACTGAGTTTTATACTTAGCGAGATGCACATCTTTTGTGTAAGATTTACCTAGTTCCTCTGGTATACCATTTACGCAAGAGAATTAAAAATGAAGAGGACTTAAGGAGTATATCTTAAAAATATTAAGCAAATTCAATACTCTAAAACATATGCCATTTCAATTAATATCATTAAGGCGGTTTTTTCAAAAATCAAAGCGTATCTGTGCTTTTGATATTCTGAAATGGAGAATTTTCTTGAAAATTTTCGTGTCCTATCCTTGGAAAATGTGTAACTTGAATAAAAATTTGGGTATTTCATCGAGCATTCGTCCTTGAGCTTTGTCATTCACATGAATGTCTTGGATTCAAGGATCTTAAAAATATTTTTCCAAGAAACCTTGTCATCGAATTATAATATAGAATGTAATATTTCATCTAACCTACTATAAATAGGTAGCAGAGAAAATAAAAGGCGTATATAACTGAACATTCAAAGCAGAACGCGATAGTCCGAAAATGTGTAACGTATTCAAATTACTATTTCACTCTACTTTTTGTAATTTGTCCGTGTATATCTCCCTTTATTCAGGCTGGGGGATGCCGAGATGCTGACCACATCTCCCCGGATCGGTTGGATGATCATCCACTTCTGCCGTGTGTAAGTGGGTGTGAGGCCGGCAGTTGGATTGGTAGGCCTTGGACCTCTAAGGGCTGTCGCGCCAGTGGTTACACTTAACTAACTTAATATCTCCCTTTAGCTACAATGGTCATGTTCACCGTATAGCAAGCTGGTGCTCTATCAACTGAGATATGAGGTTTAGCGCTTACATCAAAGTCTTTTAGAATGAAGAATTCGTCAGTGAATTTCCAGAAACTTCAAAATATACACGCTGTTTTAGTTAATTGATAGAAATTAATCATTTCTCCACACTAGCCGTATATAGCCTAAGGTTTTTGATAGATAGAGACAACATGAAAAATTCAATGCCATGGCCGGGATTTGAACCACGGATTTCCTGGTTTCCGTCCAGTCGCTCTTAACCTTTGAGCTACCATGCTCAACGTGCCGTCCTGACATTAAATTCTCCATTTGACTCAATATATTTCCCCGGTAGACCACTAAGGGCTCTCGCATCCGAGATACACACTTTGTGTCGACTTACTATCGTAAGTACTTAAGTCCCAGGCTTCATCATTTAACTCTTTATTTTACACGCTATATTTCATCAATCAACTTAAACCTATGATACTCTAATAAAAATAGTTGGAACTTTTTGAGAAAAAAAATGTCCACGTAAAGTGTTGTTTGTGGTGGTACTTTAACGATCTTCGTGTGTTTTGAAGACTAACTTTGATAGACTGAACTCTTTTGTTTCGTTTATAGACATTCTGTTCACATACACAGGCACATAGACACAAATATTTGGAGGCTTTTTCTTAAAGGAAAACCTCACTGTTGGTTTAAGGAGCCTCAAAGTGTGTATTTAAATGAAATAACACTATCGAAATTTGGGTTGATTATGCTGATAGTATTTGGGCCGAAAAAGCAAGAAAAATATGGGAAGACAGTGCATAATATAAAAAAGATGCGTGTATATTGTTAAAATGAAAACCAGTAATAATTGGCTCACACTGCTAAGGGGGTGACAGTATAATATTTAAAGAACTCGACATTTTCGCAGGAATGTGTGTATGATAAAAATATAAATAGATAAAATTGTATTACTGAGAGTACTACTGCAGGAACAACCCCTATATTGGATGATCAGTTCACACCTGCTCAGCGTCACACTACATATTTCCAAATGAGGAGTCAATTCCATATTTCATGTTTTGATTACAAGAGCTTAGGCAGATTTTACAACGTATAACTTATTTAGATTTTTAGATGTTTTCTACTAGCGCAATGCGACTCTGTTAAGCACTATTGAGCTCATGTGTTTCAAATCGGAAGGTGGTTGTCCTTGAGCGCTCTTAGCCGAGCAACCAATCGGAGTCCTGCGGCGTTGTCGTTTTACATTCCCGCTAAGTGGTGTGTGAGGAGCGCCAAACTAATCAATCTGTATGAAATACTATTCGTGCTAAGACAAAAATTCAGATTTTTCCGAAACTGATCCATGTGGAAGGTAGAGAGTAATATGAAAAACCCCATATTTTTAGTTCAAATAGTTTTTCTAATACAAATAAATAAAGCACTATTACCTGTATTATAACAACAAATCGCGACGTAAGCACTGTATAAATATCATTATTGGTTGGCACGTATGCGTGGACGTACATTTGTAATTACTCAGAACTGAAAGGTAAATATTTGAATTGACGTGATAAAAGAATTACTTTGAATAAGCCAATTCGAGTAGGAGGAAACAATAAATTTCCTGCTGTCCTGGCAGAACGTGTCTGGTCACATTATATATTTGTTTATGAATGATTCGTAATTTCTATTTACTCTAGAGAGTTCAAAGTGGTTCAAAGTGGTTGGTGTATATATATATAACTGAAATTTAAACTACTGATGTGACGGATAAAAGAATTACTGTGAATGAGTCAAGGTGTTAAATTCGAGAAAGAGCAAACACTTCATTTCCTGTTAGCCTGTGGAATGCTGCATGCTTATGTTTATGAATGAATGCTGGATAAGAAGTGTTTATTTACTCTGGAGAGTTCAGATCAATATCATTCAGTTGTTCTTTACACAACAGTAGAGTAAGATTTAAATAGTGCAATGGCTTCTTGCGGTGTATTTAGTGGCGATTAAAAAAGGCAGGTATTGCGAAGTCAGGTTCGAAGTTTTATTTCATTCTTTTTGTTCAAAATTTTTTCGGAAACAGAAACTAAAAATGAGTTATTGCAAAGGTTACTTCCGTTTAAAAACGCGGAAAAAGTGTATCAGCTGGATGAACTTCCAATTGAAACGGGACACGAGGTAATACGCCTCCCACCTTACTACTGCCAATATAATCCAATTGAGTTGGTGTGGGCTCAAATAAAAAGGAGGATTGCAAACAGAAATTATAATTTTACCCTGACGGACGTTAAACGACTTTTTCACGAATAAATTGACAAGGTAACACAACAGGACTGGGAAAACTGCGTAAGGCTTACAGAAAACCTTCAAGAAGACGATTTTAAGAAAGAAATCGCACGTAACGAGATTTTGGAACCTATAATCACAAATTTTGCAAGACTCAGAAGATGAAGACTGTGACAATGACGAATTGTCTCTTAACGGAAGTGACATTGACAACGATATGGATGAGGCACTGGCTGTTCGATTGGATTAGAAAAACAGGTAACTCATAAGCTTATAATTATAGTTATAGTATTTTAAAATATACGTAATTTGCGAAAATGCTTTTTCCAATTTTGATTTTGGCAATTGCATTATTGTAATAGTTTGTTACATATAATTTGCTTACCCTTACGTCTGCGCTAAGCAGACCTGCATGTTGTATGGGTGTGCGAAAGAGAGGTAGATGTAAAAGGAGTGGGGTAACAAGCTGGCAACACTGAGTGTGATACGGCATCTGATTAGCTGGACTCCAGAACTCTTTCCATTTAAAACACATAATAGTCATTCAATTCCTGGGCTATCAGTTATACCAATAATCTGAAGCATTTCCAAAGTAGGATTTATGACATTTGCAATTTTTGGGTAACGATGCGTTTAACACATACTGAAAGTGGAATTGACCAGACTTCATGTGACGCTTTTGTTATATAATGTTCTGCTTCTAAAATGTACTTTCTTGAAGCTAGTAAACATACTGCTGTCCATTTAGAGCTCATGAAGCAAGGCTCTCGTTGAGCTGGAAATAACAAAGCGCCGCAGAGTTGTTCCACCCAAGAAACCAGATTTTCACAGGCAGTGTGCGGGTACCCCTGGGGCTACCGCCCCTCATTACATAACCAGATACAGAAGCACAGAGACACGTCAAGAAAACAAACAGTTACTACCCCACAATGCAGTAATTAAGGAGCAACCCCCTGCTCTCAGAGTGGCGCATGAGAAGTTGAACAAACACTACTCCGGCAGAACAGCAATTATCTTGCCAGATGACGTCCCTGCACTGATGAGCCCATTCACAACTGAGGGTTTGTTTCGACTGCTGCCACACACAACTAGGCTTTCTAGTGGCTCAACCTGCCTCGAAATGAACCCTTCTATCCTACGCTAATTTTGTTTTGCTTTATTTGTCAGTGAGGATGATTGTGAGCCACAGATGCAAAAGCAATAAGAGGAAGCGTAAGTGATTGGTAGATAGATAAATATTGATTATTTTGAAGTTTTGTCAACCTTGTGCACGTGAGCCTAAATGACTTCTAGTGCAACCTATTTGGAAAGGATATATTCACTTTCTCCCTGCATATGTTCCCTTAACATCATACTTTTCCAAAACTTCTCTGGTTATAGAAATTGCAAGTATTTTTCTTGCAAGGCATGAGAAGTCAAAGATGATATATGAAGCACATTGCACATCTTATAGATGGCTAGTTTGCTTATTTGTCACATCCAATATAAAAAAGGACTGGGAAAGAGGTTGCATAGACCTTCTGGCTTGTCCTTGTCCAGGGTAGGTTTACCACCTGACTTGACGTACTGATTCCTACAACAGTTCAGGACCGATATAGGATATCTCACTTCGCGTTTCAACCAATTCAAATATTTTCATTTCCATGGGGCACCGAGTTTAATTTTCTAGTCTGAGAAGAATGCTTTTGTCTCCAAGGATAAGCTTTAGCTTATCACGGTAATCTTTCCTTTAGATTTTGTCCACGAAATTCCGGATACGAGTAAAGGAATGCTCCAGTTGCGGTTACGCACGGCGTTAATAGCGAACGCTTCAAGCGATTTTCAAAACGAAAGTGATCCATAAAGTTCCTAAATAATCTTCAGATTTCTCGTTCAGCTCAATATCCACTGAAATGGTTGACAAAAGTACCCAAGTACTTTTCAAAATCTAAGTCAGATGCTCTACGGGTTATGAAACCCCAGCAACTTCTCAAAGCTATGAAGTGATCGTAGAGAGATTTATAGAGGAACTAAATGTTTCCACAGTTTTAAAGTGGTTCTAAAATACCATACCCAGAAAAGTGATTACTAATGCACTCATGTTGTTTCTAATGTTGCCAGTGTTCATCAAAGCCTAAGAAGTTAACAAAGATCCTAAATGATTCCCAAGGTTTCCCAGAGAAAACAGTTTGCTTTTGCTCTGATGGTTCTTTCTTTTTTTCTAATGTTTCCCATATAATGAAGTAGCTTTAAAATCAGGTTTGGACATTATTTTCAATTTTATGGGCAGAGGACTGTACCTAAATGTTTCATTATACCGTAAAGGTCCGAAGTGTGCGAGGGCATCTCAGGAATTGCTTCCTAATCACCAAAGGAATAAGATCATCCTTAGCAGTGTAGAATATAAATGTGTGTAGAAACTGTGAATGACAGAAAAGGTTATCTAAAACTCGAAAGAAAAGTGTGCGATGAAAAATGAATGAAAGGGAATTGGAATTGCCCGGCAGATATTAACAGAGGAACACGTGCGACTATATGGTGTGACTGTCCATCCAAAGCCTGATGAACAGTTCAGTCGACTGCTGTGATTGCTAAAACGCTGAACGTCTAGATACTCCAGAAATAGTTAAAGAATTGTTCGATTGAGTTCTGAGATAGAAAGAAAGAAAGAAACTTAGATAGTTTTGCCTGTTCCGTCTTCGCATTTCATTAACTATTGCCATCTTCTTATAGGGTGTCCTACATCTCTTCTTCCACGAGGATTATATCATCTTATTAAAACTGGTACTCTTTCTTCGTCCTTCTATTCATATGTCCTTTACAGTTCTGTATATTTTCTTCTATTTTGTACTGTAATTTAGCCTATTTCCTCTCAAATAGCTTCATTTCTTATTAAATCTCGTCTTATACATTCTACAACTCTTCTTAAGAACCGCATTTCTGTTGCGTGTATCTTATTTTGATCTCTTTCTTTAAATATCCAGGACTCGCTTCCATACACGAGCACTTTAATTGCCCTCGTTTTTTAAAAATTTAATTTTGTTTCTCTCCTTGTTTTGTTCTTCAATGTTCTTGCTATAATTCCACATATCTGTTGAAATTTGCTTATTTTGTTTTCTATGTCTTTGTCTAAATCAAAACTTACATCACAGCCCAAATAGTTGAAATTCTAAAGCTGTTCCAGGCATTTATTTTCAATGCTTACATTTTATTTTACAGGATATGTTCCCTGATGTGCCCTTATTTTCGTTTCCTTTGTGGATATATTTAGATTGCATTATTTTCCTAGTAAATACATTTTATGCATGGAACGTTGACAACGTTGTTTGTAAGACAACTCATGTAGGAGACGACGACTCCGAAATAAACTCCGGGAAGGCGATACCGTCAGCTCAAAGTTAATAGTCTAAGAGAAGGAAACCCTTAAAGAAAAACCTGGCCCTCCAGGTTGCAGGTTGTGCGAGGGTTTGGAAGCCCCTCTACGTAAAAATATTACTGATACGTAATCTTCGCAAGAAAGACACTTTTGAGAGATAAATATTTCAGAAGTAGTGAAATAGGATGCTTGTCTAGCTTAAAATAAACAGACGTGGTAGGTGTATTAATTAATACTTCTTTTAGGAGTTTAGAAATACAGTGGAGCTGTTACTTTCATTAGAGGTTAAGCATTTTTTTGGTGTATGACTTGAGGTGAGCCACGTCTTAAATGAAACTAAATATTGCAATCGGCTTAGTGAAGTGAAACTAAATTAGTATGTCTTGAAATATGCTGTATTTCAAATAGTAATATTCAGACATTGGATCCCGTACACCTTAGCAATCAATGTACGCGCACAGGTACTATACAAGGTCAGGCGCAACATCAACAAACGTCCGTGTCAACAAGTATACCGAAGCGCTGTGTGTGTGTGTGTACAGTCCGGTACGGATACAAACGTTACAACATGCCATCCTCCTCATTGCTTTCAATGCAGGAATTGTATGGAACAACCATGTTCATTCGTAAACTGTCGAATATGAATTTTCTGGGCCTCTCACTGAAACAATATAAAAATATTGGGAGAAAGTTCGTTGAACGTCCCGTGACGTTTATGGTGAATGTGAGTAGTACAAATCATTTTAATGTTTGTCCGAGACTTAGTTTATTTCATATATTACGCAGCATTGAAAATACAGTATTTTTGTGTTCAATACTGGACAGTTCATTTTTTGTTCATTTTGTAGGTGAAGCATTCTCTATACTGTTAATTTTTGCAGACATCTCCTCCACTGCTTTGAGACAACTTGAAAGTATACATTCTTCAAACTGTTTAATGGCTGTTGATAATACCCAAAACTTTTTATTTATAAAATGGAGATTGTCTAATAATTGTTGTGAAAGTAATGCTATTAATACAATAAGTCCAACACCTTGAATCCCCTAAAAGGCAGATCTACCTGCGTGGTGAGAAGTAGTAATGAAACTAAAGCTACGAGCTGTGAACCGGACTATCCCTGCGTGTTGGCCTCAGCAGTTATATACTGCAAGAGTAGTAAACTTCATATCCCTTTAAAGGTGTACGGGCTCCGATGTCTGGTGATACTGTATGTCATTATTTAAATAAAGAACTCTGTATTATAGGATGTGCTGCATTTACGGATTAATGTAATTGATTTATTTTGCTATTTTACCTATCAGAAGTATACGTGTGATTACAAATGTTTCGCAGTTAGCAAAGTAAACCAAATGTTGAAAAATTGCCTCATTTCAAAAGTCATATGTATGCCTTACCAGTTTCATATAGCATTGCAATGGGAGCGGCAGGCTACCCGTCACCTACTGCAAGAGAAACCTGATATTTGATTTTGGCTTTGGTTGGCAAATAAGTGATATTGATTCTGCGGATATTGTGAGGCAGCTATATTTTCCATGTACATAGATTTTATAATTTACTATGGGAAATAAAACAGAGGGTTAGCGTATAACTAACGCGTCCCGAACTAGGTCGCTGGGGTGACAGCTGATTACCCAAGCTGCTGTCTAGTTGATGGCATTTAAGCTGACCTTTAGGCTATAATGAATGATCAATCACTCGTTAAATGTGAACCAATAGCAAAAAAATCTCGCACATGTTTTTGATTATTTTTGGTATAGGTTGCCCTCTGGAAATCTGAGCGAAATGTGTGACCACTACTGCTTTGACCTACCGTTTAAGCAACAGGTTATGAGGTGAATGAGTTACGGACCCAAGCGCAATAACTGCGAAAATGACTTCTTTCTTCACGTAGTTATTTCGCAAGCCCTGGAGATATTTTTTCTTTCTAAAGTACTTCTGTGCCCATGTAGCTTAACTTTCTAGAACAGATTTGGACACTGAATAGATTAATGAATACTAAATGCAGCTTTGAGGTGCACGAGAGAGAGAGAGAGAGAGAGAGAGAGAGAGAGAGAGAGAGAGAGAGAGAGAGAGAGAGAGAGAGAGAGAGAGAGAGAGAGAGAGAGAGAGAGAGAGAGAGAGAGAGAGAGAGAGAGAGAGAGAGAGAGAGAGAGTCATAGGAGCTGAGAAAAAGGTCATTCATGAACTAAACCCTTTAGCTTCTCTATTATCTATCTAAAGTATTTAACGTAAAGTAGTTTTACACACGCAAAAATTAGACGAGGAAATCTCACAGTAAACACAACACCCTGCGAATCCAAAATTTTTAAAAACAAGTAGTAGGGATATTTCATCTGCCCATTGTCGTATGAAATAAACTATTAGAGGATATTAATTCAGGAGTGAAACAGGAACTTTGTTCCGTGGATAAATTGTTCATTTAATTATGTAATATGTTTAATAATTATACATAAATATGAGAACTGTAACTAGCTCTGTTAATGAAAGTAAAATTGTAGACTTTGAAGTAAAATATTGTAACGAACCTGGGCAGAAACACGTGAGAAACACTGCACTCGCGGACGACAGTCTATGAAGGGTGGATGTCAGACAATAGAATGGAATGCTAGCTATTTTACTGTACTGTTACACAGGTCAATATACTCTTAGTTTTTTCTTGCGACGCCGTGCTGTGTGTATATAAGAGGTCAGCAACCCCCATTCAGTCCTCATTTGTTGCTCATTGCAGTCAAGTGTATTGTATACAACTCTCTGGTGTGTCAGATGACGTGTCGCGTCCAGTAAAATGTATTATAAAACGTCCGTCGAAAGTGCAGCTATTTAAGAGTGCCCGGGTTCCAGAAGTGTACGGACAAATTAAAGCAGTTCAGAGATTTTCGTTGGTTTGTGTTGTCTCAACCTTAACACCCTGATAATTCAAAAAAGAATCCATGCAGGAGAAGCAGCTAAGACAAGGGTAAAGCAAGCAGCCGACGACGACGTGGAGACCGAGGAAGGAGTCCCGACGTCGACCCAGGTACGTGCATCCATGAGGCGGAGATAGTACTGCCGCAATAGTTATTCGTGATTATGTATTGCCCAATAGCAAAATCTATAGTTTTCTTTACTAGTACTTTTAACAAGGTATGATATGTATAAAATATGAATGAAATGGTATAAACCTCGAAACTTATAGCCAACAAAATATATAGGCGTAGTTTCTCAGGAATGACTGCCAGTTTTCGATGCAAGTAACGGGACACTTCCTCAAATCTGTAGCTACCCATAGCGTGCCCGCCTGGGTAGCGTGGTGGTAGCATGTCTGCCTCACGTTCAAGAGATCCCGAGTTCGAATCTCGGTCAGGGTAAGGCTTCTTCCGGGGTTTTCCCTTATCCTGAGTAACTCTAAGCTCCATGGACCCCGAGCTTATTTGAGCATCAATTTACCCATTCCATTCATCGTCCTGTATTACTTAACGTTGGAGGACGTAAATTACTAAAAATATCCATAGCGTTAGCCATAAGGGTTATTGGCCTCTTCTTTGTGTAGCGAAAGAAAGGAATTTAGCATTCCTCGGGAGTTGTAGAAACCTCAGTTTTGAGGTAGAACCAGGGCATTGTGGCCACGTCTGGGGTAGAGGATAATGTTATCCCTAATTTTGCATCCTGTGAAGCACGAGGTGCATCCAACAATATATAGAATATTCTCATATTAAGGTAAATATTTTAAAGCTTCAGCAAATAAATTTTCATTCCACGAGTGGTGTATAAATTACTGAAAACCTGCAGACAGCTGTGTAACTCGACGTCGACACAAAAGAACAGAAGATCTTTCTATAAAACCCGGAAGAAGAACTCAAATCCCCTCTCCAACCACAGCACCTACTCCATAACATTTAGCATTGATACAAATACTCGTCGAGGCGGACCCTCAGGCATAATATCGTCGCTTCGAAGCCCGACGGAATGTGGGAGCTTCGAGAGAAGGCAAATAAGTTCGCATGCGCTCGTGTGTTTGAACAGTATGATACACAAACTGAATTTTGGTGAAGTACCAAGCTTGTTTTTAACAATTTAAAAGACTTCTTGCAATAAGTTTTAATTTATTCGAGAGACACTCCGGAAATAATTTGCTAATACATACTAACTAAAACTAACCTAAAATAAGGAAGGACATTTTTAACACACAATATCATCAAATTTTGATAAATGCAAGAGCCAAGATCCATAAAAACATTTTTAAAAAAAAACAACTAACTTTTTTGTTGGCAATTTAGGTCCTCCAACATTAAGTCATATCGGACGATGAATGGACGGATGAAATGATGCTCAAATGAACCCAGAGTACATGGAGCTGAGAGTTATCCAACATTCGTGTTTTAGGATAAGGGAAAACCCCAGAAAAACCTTTGCCAGGTAACTCGCCCTGAACAAGATTCGAACTTGGGACCTCTTGAACGTGAGGTAGACATGGTACAACTTATTTTATATCTGAAATGAAACATAACCCTGAAAGATTGTTGAGCATTTGTGAAAACTACGGAACAGTTTTTGTAAAATAGCTTAAAAATTGTGTAGAAATGTATAGAGTATTTAGGTCAAACTTTGCATTTACACTTCTTTATAAAGGACTAAAATGTGGTACAAAATTCGGAATACTAATGTGCACAGATTGGCCCCCTTAATCATTACAGAACATAAAAGAGGAAATACTGAAAGTTGAAACAGCAGGTGATTGATTGAATTCTGGTTATGGGCGCATTACAAAAACATACAAACATGCCACATGATGTAAAGCAAAATTGTGGCGAATTCAAAACTGCTGAAAAAACCATTATTTTATGAATTCCATTGGAGCTGCATAACATTCCAAGCCAATTCCAGTAATAATTTGAAAATGTGCGATAAATCAATATGCATTCCGAGAAGGGGGAAGTGGGCCTAAACTGTAATAATTTAAACATTTGTTTTTGTATTCACCGAGCAGGTGGCGCCACGATATCGTAAGCAAGTGACATTTTGAAAGTCTGCAATTCAAATCACTATAAATTCTGGGTATTCACAGAAATACAGTAAGAAATATTGTGACGAAAGGAATACCAAAGACGCTGATCAAGTGTGAAAACAAAAGGAAACGTTTCTCTAAAGTAGATAATTTCACATGCGATTTAATCCGTCGAGAAATTTATAGATTTTATGCAAAAGGGAGGGCGCCCACTTTGACGAATTGGTTGCACATTTGCAGGAAATTTGTGATTTTCCTTATGGATACTGCACTTCGTGCGGTCTCCTAAAGGAGCTGGGTTTCAAATACCGCACTTTGAATAAGATAAGGGTTATTATGGAATCTAGTAGAATTGTAGCTTGGCGATATATATACACAAAACTAAGGAAGTTTCGTAGTAATGGACATGAGGTAATTGATTTCGACGAAACCTCGTACGATACACATGACGTATCGAGAAAGGTGGAAATCTTGCAAAAGGTCTGGGAGAAGGAGGGTCTGTGTTGTAAAACGATTATAACGGTTTGTCAAAGGCAGCGGCCAACGTGCACATGAGTTAACTAAACAGACTCTACCACTGCAATCTTGTGGAAAAGTTATGAGCAGCTGTGATTAAGAAACGACGCGGTGTTACTCCAAAGGTGTTCGTCTTCTGGAATGAGCACCAGCTCATTCATCTCAAGTTGCAGTTGACAAAACAAGGGAATGTGGATTCCCACCTTACAGCATCCGCCTTATTCGCGAGATCTCACACCAAGTGACTTTTTCTTGTTCCCGGTAATGAAGAATTTATTGCGTGGTCGCCGATTTGACAAGAAGAGGAAGAGCACTTTAAAGCGACTTTTGCAGACTTCTGCCATCAAGGTATTTGGAAGGTCAAGAAACGCTTGGAAAATGTGTAAATCTGAATGGTGACTACGTACAAAAGAACTAAGAAGCACATATCAACACCAACTATCACATTATTTAAAGTGTGCTAATTAAAGCTTTACGACACCTCCTTGTATTAAGAAATTATCTTGGGTATATGACGTTTTAGTCAAAACCGTTATAGCAATATCCTTAAGTACAAGTTTCTTATTTATACGAGTTTTCATTTTTGAGTTGTGCCCTACATACACATGCGTGGATACGGACCTCACACTTCTTTAATTTCAGAGAATTTCAAAACATGCATTTCCTTTAAAACCTGTGTATGGAATTGCTAAACAAAATGCAACACTTCTCTACCTACTAAGTAGAAAATATGTGCTTTTGCTGGCGCGTTATACTTTTAGACGTTACAAAACCTTTATTTATAATTAAATTACCTTCCAAATGAGATAGAGATACACAATCCCTTTAGATTGCTGCTTCTTTTGCAGTCAGATATAAACAATATACAACGTGAACAGGAATTTCTCTGTTAAAAGTGGCGTTTGTTACAGTTACAACACTACAGCCCACCATATTGGTTAGTCGATGTTCAAGTTTTATTTTTATGAGACGTGCAATATTTTATTTCAACAAGTTGCAGCTTGCGCAACCACATAATAATTCACTGCAGCTTGCAAATTATCTGGTAATTTGCATAAAAATGCACGACCCTTTCAACATGAAACATATAAAATGTTAGTTTTTGTGGCGTACTGACAGGAAGCTGTTCGACCCCAATTTGTGTTAGGTCAGTAGGAGAGCGAGCACCAATCAGGAAGGTTGTCCTGGCATCTCCCCCGGAAGGGGCAAATTGGTATTTGAATTTCAAACGGGGGTGATATGCGCCGCAAATTCCGACAGTATGGGTGTCGCTACTGGTCCTGTTGAATCGAACATGACAGCTATCTCGAATACCACGCACAACGAAGCGTGTTTGTAGCCTGTTCTGCTACTATGGGAGGCTCTTGCATGTTTTTGAGCGTGTTTTGGGAAAACAGAGTCCAAATGGAAATTTAGACAAGCTATAAAATGACATTGGTTTTACTTGTGTATAAAACTGCTGTATCAGTATCGTTGAATGAATAGTGCATTAAATAGCAACTGTTTTACTTGTGAAGCGTTGAGCGTTTTGAGGAATTGCCAGTAAGAGTCAAAACGCAGGTCAATGCTGAAAGGCCATTTTGTAAAATGGAGAGGATAAGGACTGTGACTGATGAAAATGGTCTTAAAGTACCTTAGTTCATATAAATACATTAAAATTAATAGGATCTGGTACATGTTTACGGTAAAAGACCTCAAACAGAAAATAATTAACCATACCAATATCTTAAACTCATCTATCAAGGCGGTCCAATTTTGATCCCAAAGGAGTTTTGTGGATAAATATATCTTGGTGGGTTTTCTTCCCGCTCCCAATCCATTTCACCAATGTCTCGCTCATGAACTTTCCCTCCATCCATTTTATCTCATTTTGTACCATTAGCTTCTTCACTGTTATGCCATGCTACAGGCCGACCCCGCTTTGCTCGTTCTCTGATCACATGTCCGTCTACTCATCTAGAGGCTTATGAACTCAGGCGCTTACCTGTCCTGCAGGATATGCGGCCAAATTAAGTGGTGAGGATGATTTTTTTACTTTTACTGTTTTATGTTCTTGAATGTTAGCAAAATCTCACCAATTTGTGTTCCACACCTACCTTAAGTGAGGCAACACACAACTTTCTTTAGCGGAAGTGTGTAGGTAGTACTACTCCATGAAATAAGATAAGATCTAGTTAGAGCATGGCTGGAGAATTGAAATATCACCTCCATTGTTGCAAAGTATGCTTCCCAGAACCTGACCATTGTAGCCGATGAATGAGTCCTACTCTTAGCGATTCGGGCATTCGTACATATGCATCCATCTATGGACCCATTAAATCCACCATTTAATGGGTAGATGATACTGTTCTTGGACATATTGTCCTCTGCATTGCACTTGCCATTTGACATGAAAAATTAACGTGGACAAGAAACTGAAAATTATTGCCTTCATTGAAGAGGCTTATAGCGCTGCTGGAGCTTCCAAGCTATAGGTATATGGAGTATCTCCAAGATACATTAATAATTATTAAATTAGTGCAAAAATTTACAAGCCATATGTATCCTACGGTTTGTTAATCTCATTCCTTCCTCTCGATGGTGTAAGTAAAAAAGATATAGAGGGGTCCAGGTGCATGGTGTCTACTCTTTTGACTTATTCTATCCTGTTAGAAAAGCAGATAAACATATCGCCGGACACCGATATAATCCTTGTTTCAAATAAGCTTGCCATATATCTCTTAACGATCACGTGACCTTATCACATCTCGTTGGCTGCTGTTGTGGTGCAGACGGTTGTACGGTAAAAATTAGTTCGATATTTGACATGTTGATATATCTTTATATGTTGGAAGAGAATTGTCAAATTTATATTTTCGTAACTGTTTTAATGAAATATATTACGCAACAGAGTTGATTTATCTGAAACGCATGCTAATTCTTAAACGAAGTAAAGAGGAGTTTCCTTTGCTCTCAAGCACATCGTTACCTGGCGCGATAGCAAGTGATTTAGCGGTAGTGATGACGTATTTGTTTATATAACTTATCACTGACCTTATTGTTTTGAATTGGTGTAGTCATATATCGCCAATCGACGGTTTGCTATGCCAAGTGCGAGAACTAAATTATTGATCGTTTATTGCGCGTGTACTTATTATATGTATAATGGCGGAGTCCAGAATCTACTGCCAGTTTTTCGCTAAAGCATCGCAAGGGAAAGCTTTACAAAGCGGCGAAAAAGAATTGTAGTGTATGTGTTTAATGCACTCCAAAGAAGAATCCGTCTTTGTCAGTGAGAGAAGTCGAACAGCTGTGCCCTGAACTTACAGGTGTGTTAGATGCGTAGGAAAATCGCGACATGAAATTGAGACAACAGGAAAACTTACCAGTCCAGTGGCGATATTGCTGTGTGGCGAAGACGTTATTTAAGGACAATCAGACTGTACCGAGGTACAAATCGCAAAATATACTTCCTTGACGAGACTTGGGTGAGTGAAGAACACACGACAAGTAGGGCGTCACACGACTTTTAAGACTGAAAGACAAGCATTTTTGCAAGGTATGTGTGCTGGTTTAAAAAATCCCAGTGGAAAAGCCCGAAGTCCTTTCATTATAAACTTGTTTCAGTTTCATTGCTCATTCATTCAGTTTCAACTTGCTCACTTTCATTATAAACTTCATTATTTTTGCATGCCTTCACATTCTTATTTGTATGATTTTATCTATCTTCCTGGCAATTATTATGACGTTTACTGCAGTTTTAAATGTGACGGGAAGGCACCGCCTATGGTCTATGGCGCGAAAGCATTAGCCAATTAGGATGAGGGGGAAGATAGTTGCACGCGGAATGATACATGTCAGGGGGGGCAAGGTTATATGAAACAGAGATTAATGACATTCTAGAGCATTCGTGTTTTATCTGGTGACATGTTAGAGAACATTCTGTAACAGTCTGGAATTCATGAATGAGTGTATAAAAAGAAGCCATGGCTAGTGATCGAGTCAGTCGTAAACAGTGTAGTAAAGAGATGTTGTAACAGGAGTGTTTTAAACATATGTAATCAGAACGCTGTTGTTGTGATCATCGACCTTGGTAAATTGTGTATGTGACGTAATTTTGTTACGTAAGGATTGAACAGAGTGTATCTCTACGAAAATAAAGAACATTTTGAATTTCTCAAAATTGGACCTTTAATTCTACGAACCCACAAAGTCACAATATATTATTAGTCTTTCAGATATTTGTAAAACATTTACATAGTACTATTTGCTTTTACCTAAATAAATGACATAATTTAAGGTATATGTTTAATGTGCAATTAGGTTAAAAAGTTCACGTCAACCTTCCCATGTAAGTTAAACACATGAAGCAAAATTTAACTCGTAAAGGGTTAGCAACTTAAAATAAGACCTGAAGCTTTCCTGGCGTCTAATACGCTCACTTTCTGCTCGGGCAGCCAGCCAGGTGAAAAGATGACTGGGTATCAACGTTTCGGGGGTGTGCATCTTTCCCATCATCAGGATATTTATAACATATTATAACCTCAAGTGAAATACTGGATACAACACAACTATAAACAAACACAAAACACTATCAAAATTCGCATTACTGAACAAAAGACTGTTTTCAGTAAATTAAATGCCAGGTCAAGAGATGGCGTGAGTATAGAAAATTGTGTCAAAGAAACGGAACTACTTAACGTGATTATCAAGCTGAATTGATCTTTGCTTCTTAACATCAGGACCATCCACAAGCCACCTCCGCAGAATAAACATCTGTTGAGGCCAGTGAAAGACAAACTGGACTTCCAAGTTCCGGGAGTGTACCGCATTCCCTGTGAATGTGGGATACTGTATATAGGACAAACCGGAAGGACCATCGCTACTAGAATAATCGAACATGAACGGAGCATTCGTTTAATGCAACCTGAGAAGTCTGGGCTGGCAGAGCATTGTTTTGATAACGACCATAGAGCCAATTTTCGGGAGACGATCATCTTGGCAAAATGCAACAGTTACTGGGAGCGGAGAATTAAGGAAGCTTTGGCGATTTCCTCTGAAAGAAGCACGCTTAATCGCGATGCTGGATTTCAGTTTAGCTCCTCTTGGAAACGGGGCTGAAAAATGGAAATCCATCGAATTAAGAAGCAAAGAATAGTACAGCTTGATAATCAAGTTAAGTAATTACGTTTCTTTGACAAAATTTTCTATACTCACGCCATCTCCTGACCTGGCATTTAATTTACTGAAAACAGTCTTTTGTTCAGTAATGCAAATTTTGATAGTGTTTTGTCTTGGCTTATAGTTGTGTTATATCCAGTATTTCATTTGTGGTTATAACATTTTATAAATATCCTGATGTTGGGAGAGATGCACACTCCCGAAACGTTGATATCTAATCATCTTTTCACCTGGCTGGCTGCCAGAGAAGAAAGTGAGGTTAGCAACTTAATTTTAAATCCCTCCCTAATTTCAGGAACCTATGACACTATAACCAAATAGATATACGATTAATTTACAACATTTCCAGTGTTTTCTCAAATGCTCTTTAATGATCTTGGTACTCAGCCGCTGGCGGTCATCCACCATCGCATAAAAAGAATAGGCATAAAGGTAACTTGTTAAATTTTTAAGTTTAACTTTTTATGATCCACACTGCAGTTTTTAAAACAATCTCTATTTGTGAGCGTTGTTGGAATTGGGTGACTATAATGCATATGCCTGTAATAGTTTTGATTTAATAGTCTTAGTTTAAATTCTGTCATTTGAAATTTCTGTGAAGTGAAGCTTTACGTTTTCAAGTGTTCCTATGTCATGCACAGAAACTCCTCAAAGATAAACTGTTCTGTTAATTCAATAGTACGAGTAAGACTACTATGATAGAAAAGGAAAATAATGCAGAAGGAAAAGCTTCTAAAAGAATAAAGAGAATTCTCCCTCACCTTAAGCCTGTCATTATATCCCTTGAATGATCACAATTTTGCAAAATTGGTTCTACTTTTAAACAATCCTTCGATTCAATAATTTTCCAGCTTTGACTATGATTGTTACTGTAATTGAATTGTAAAAAACAGTTGCAAAATATGGAACACTTACGTAAGCACTACCAGAATTATAAATATAGGTCCACACGGAGCTGAATGCCGTCTACTTAACAAAGATTAATTTGCTTTAAATTCAACGGATTGTGTACCTGCAACATAATGCTTCTGTTACCAATGTAACAGCTGCAATTAATACAACTGTAGCCACATTTCCACGGAAAGGTTATTAGAAGCAGTTGCTGCTACTTATGCCAACTGAGTGAATGGAATGTCACCAAATATACCTAACCGTTGGGAAAAGAGTGACTATTGGCTTTATGAAATTTCAATAGCTGGGTACTGCAAATACAGTAATTCAGTGTGATAAACAAGGCAGCACTGTTATGTTTCTGACCTCATCGCAGTATTACACTAGGTATGGTACATTTTGTTTCATATGAAAACTAGTTTAATTAAAGTGAATGACTAGAGTTCATTGTTGGCAGCTATCTGAACAGGTCAGTGTTGTAGCTGGGTCTGAAACCAGTATCCTGATCTGATTAGATATTTTAACCTTAATTTTCCAAAAGTATTGCATGTAAAGGTTAGCTTTGGGGTTCAGTGATTTACATTAAAAGCTTCATGTGGTATTCTTTAGGAATGCTGAACTTATTCGCACACCGATATTGATTTTTGAGTTAGATTGTTCCAGACAAAAAGTGATCTTTCTGTAGGAATCCACTTTTATCCAGAGGGCTTAAAGGTATATATTTCCGAGAAATATCGATATTTTTTTGGTGGAATACAGTACTCCTCTTCTTAGCTATAAAGGACAAATTAAGTATTTGAGGAGATACCTGGCACTCGAATCGTAAGGGATCTTTTGCAGCAACACATTGGAGGACCAGCCGGCCAAGAGTTGTCTAACAATTACAGATTCACGACCAGTCTTGTAGGGTGCCTGAAGCCTCCGCTCAAAGCACTGGAGGATAGCCCATAAAATGCACTCCAGCAGGGACCGGGAAAAACCAACCTCAAGGGTCTGAGGCGTTAGAGTTCGTAAGCCTCGGTGCCATCTGTCCACCGTTGACCAACACACAGACCTGGTGTCAAGGTGAAATGGGAAAGAAGGAGATGAAATAAGGAACAACCCTTTTAGCACACCATTTCATCATTCGATCGGGGCAGAAAATCTAAAAATGCATTACAAGGAAAATACAGAAACCCTGAAATGCATACTCTGTGAATTGTCAGTTACTAAAGTGTCAATTTCGCAAAACAGTAAACATATACATAAATTTAATTGTTGTAAAAGTTTACAGAAATATTAAAATCAGTAGTATCAGAATTTTGAAAACGGCTAAAGGAAAAAAAATGTTCTGAAATAAATCGCGTGTTACGGACATATTTATATAACATGGATTTTGTTATCTATTCACGATTATTCTTTACAACAAATCTCAGAAATTTTTTCTGAGTGGACAGGATTTTACTTGAACCCACACAATATCTTCTCTGTATAAATATGTATTTTAATTACAAGAAATTAAAAAAAATATTATCAGACTTTTTAAAATAATAAGATTTTGAAGTAGTTTTTATATAAATGGTAGTTTGCGGTTAGCATGTTTTCTTAAGTGTTCTTGTCAAGTGTGGAATAGGAAACTCAAATACTAAGTTTGGTATTTTTCTTTTGGATTTTGAGTTAAGCTTTCTTCCTCTCTCACTGTAAACATTCTGTGACGTAAGCTAAAACCCAGGCCTGAGGCAGTATATCTCAGCGGAGGAAAATTGATCTTTAAAGAAGTTATAGAACAAGCAGACGCATAAATAGTTTGGCTGCACGATATCTAATAGATCTAGGATGTAGACAAAATATATCTAGATTCCAACTGTTACGTGTAACGATTAGACGGACATTGAAATGTAACGTCTAATCCGACTTAATTAACCTATTATTAAGTCTGCTTTGTTGTCAGGTGCAAGGCTTCGGAGTAAAAAAAAAAAAAAAAAAAAAAAAAAAAAAAAAAAAAAAAAAAAAAAAAAACAACATATAAAGGATACAAGCCACACACATTAAACTTTTAAGACTAGGTGACAAAAGGAAAATATATTTCTAAGCAAATAACTAAAAATATTGTATTTAATTGGAGTGATACAGGTATACAAGAAACTTTTAATACAAACAATATCCGGAGGGAAATAATACGGAGGGAGGACATATGTAAGAGTAACGGTGCAGACGATCATACGTTTACCTGCTTAAGCTGTTGTAGCTGACAACGTCGCGAAATAAACAAAATTAATCAATAGAATGGATATAATCTGTCTCAACCTAATAAAGGAATCTCTATTTATATAACCTTCTCCCGCTGACATGTATCACTCCACGTGCAACTACCTTTCCCCTCATCCTAATTAGCTAAAGCTTTCGCGCCCTAGGCCATAGGCGGTGCCTTCCCGTCACATTTAAAACTGCACTAAACGTCATAATAATTGCCAGGAAGGTAGATAAAATCATAAAAATAAGAATATGAAGGCATGTAAAAATAATGAAGTTTATAATGAAACTGAGCAAGCTGAAACTGAATGAATGAGCAATGAAACTGAAACAAGTTTATAATGAAAGCTCTTCGGCCTTTACCACTGGGCGTTTTTAAAACCAGCATACATACTTTGCAAAAATGCTTGTCTTTCAGTCTTAAAAGTCGTGTCGCGCCATA
This sequence comes from Mantis religiosa, assembly GCA_030765055.1. Taxonomy (NCBI): domain Eukaryota; kingdom Metazoa; phylum Arthropoda; class Insecta; order Mantodea; family Mantidae; genus Mantis; species Mantis religiosa. The sequence continues at coordinate 62,438,089 of CM060953.1, read as the reverse complement.
CTTGTCGCGTGTCCTTCATTTATCGAAGTCTCGTCAAGGTAGTATTTTTGCGATTTGTATCCCAATACAATCCGATTGTCCTTAAATAACGTCTTCGCCACACAGTAATATCACCCCTCGAGTGGCAAGTTTTTGCTGTTGTCTCAATTTCACGTTGCGATGTTCCTACGCATCTAACACACCTGTAAGTTCAGAGCACAACTGTTCGACTTATCTCACTAACAAAGACGGATTCTTCTCTGTAAGTGAAACACATGCAACATAATTTTTTTCGCCGCTTTGTAAAGGTTTTCCATTGTGATGCTTCAGCGAAAAACTGGCGTTAGACTCTGCCATTATACATATAATAAGTACACGCGCAATAAACGATTAATAAAATAATTTAGCTCTCGCACTCGGCACAACGCACTTTCGAATGACAATGTATGACTAATCCAGTTCAAAACAAGGACAGTGATAAGTCATATAAACAAATATGTCATTACTACCGCTAAATCACGTGCTATCGCGTCATGTGCTTGAGAGAAAAGGAACCTCCTCTTTACTTCGTTTAAGAATTAACATGTATTTCAGATAAATCAACTCTGTTGCGTAATAAATTTATTTAAAACATTTACGAAAATATAAATTTGACAATTCTCTTCCAACATATAAAGATATATCAACATGTCAAATAACGAACTAATTTTTACCGCACAACAGTCTATACTGCAATAGCAGCCAATGACAGGTGAGAAGGTCACGTGACTGTTAAGAAATACGGGGCAAGCTTATGTGAAACAAGGATTAGTTTACTATTTCTGTAAACATCTGGGTAGGAAGAGAGACAGACAGAGCTATTGGGAAAGAACTGTTCAGCTGTTGATTTGTTTAGCGAAGTTAATGGGCGTTTTCTTTTATTTGCGTACGATAAACCCCTCCTTTAAGTACAGCACTGTAAGTAGTTTTCTGATCACTGCTCTGCGCAAGCTAATTTCGGAGAGGGAAAAGTATGCAAATGTTTCGATTCTTATAAACTTCATAGTTCCACATTTTATCTTTCTGCTTCACAATGTTCTGTATGTTATATACATACTAGACAGAAGACAGGTGAAATTATGCACTATTAACTCGTGTTTAATTAAGCTGCATTTTATTTAACAGCTACTAAAGGCACTGCTATTATATAATATTTTTTGCATTCCTATACGAGGCAGTTCCCACAAGGAGGTCTGGATCGACTTGAATGCTGATTAAGATGTTTAGTTTGGAGTAGCTTCTGATATTTTCACAAGTCAAAGAACACTTATGTATATGCAATTTAAAACCAGTAAGCTTTTCATCATGGAGCAGGCCGGTGCTTCAGCCGAAATGAAACACAATCCAGACAAACCTTTAAAAAGTGGCAAGAGGCGATTGATCGCGCATTGTTTCGCGGTGCTTAAAGAAAGAAACCCGGAATCGTCTATAAAAACATTGAGAAAGAAACTGGTGGTCTCCTTGGTGTTTCCGCAAGTAGTGTACATAGTGTTAGGAACAGCAGGCATCCGGAACTCTAAGAACACTGGGAAAATCGCGTAAATGCAAACGGCGCATGGAGAAATACGACGATGTTACGAAAAGTGCTATACGTAGTAAAGTTCATGATTATTTTTTCAGAAATATAACAACTCATATATTTAATAAGTTAATGTGTAACGCAACTCTATTTATTTGTTGTCTAGAAGTTAGCGCTGATTATATATATTGTGACTTTGTGGGTTCGCAGAAGTAAACGTCCATTTTGCGGAAATTCTTTATTTCCGTCGAAATACAATGTTCAGTTCTCACGTAACATTACATCACATATACACACCACAATCTACCAAGGTCGATGACAGTAACAATTAGCTCTCGGTACCCAACATTTGTTCACAGCTGTTTACTGTTTACTCACAACTCTCTGCTGTTCTCTGCTTACTTCTCCCGCTACTGTTTTACAACTGTCACTCCTCTTGGCCAGTCGTCACCTCTTTAAATACCCCACAGATAATTTCTAGATTATTCGAAAATAACCCAGAACCCGAACAGTCTCTATCAGTCAAGAATTATCTCAGTTTGTTTGTTTCGGCAGACCTTTATCTGCATGCTGTCTTTGTCCGCGGTATCTTGTTTTTCACACTGGCCGCCTATCAGTTCCTTTTGTGTAAACATGCCGTGCGATATTCAAATAAAACAATTATTAAAGTTTTATGCTTATGTCACTTTTATTATTTGGGTGGTGCCGTATGAGTATTTATAATATCAATGAACTATTTTAATCCACTGGAAAGGTAAGTTTTGGTAGAGATATATGTTTGTTTACACCAGGACATTTTCTTGAATTGCGTTTTGTGTAGATATGCATTTTGCATTTTTTATGTTGTGTTTTAGAAATTTCTGGCAGCAACAGTTTAAAGCTTGTCGAAAGCTTGTCTTAAGACAAATGAACGTCACGTCGCATTGGTCTCCACCGCCTACGCTGCACATACAAAGCAAGATATAGTCTCAGAGGGAAAATAGAGGTCAGAGTGCTCCTTTCCTTGTGCTGCAAATCAGCTTGTAAGGTGCTGACAGGAGCAAAGGGTCATAAAGACATAAAAAGCAAGAAGAAAGCACCTTAGAGACGGCCTAACAAGGACTGTGCTCCTTCCTCGGGAGCAACAAATGAGTGTAAATATCACCGTCTTCCTAACGCAAACCTCCGTGAGCAAACATCTTCATCTTCAAGGCAATCCTTTTTATTGCAAGCCGCACCGCCCAGTAAACACCTTTTGCCCTTTAGCTGCTCCTTTATGCCTTTTTAGCTCTTTGGTCCAAGATTTCTTGTAGAACGAGTCAAATATGTTGCAGTAGAAATGAAACGATTCTGAAGAGAGGTGCTGAACCAATGGAAATAAGGATAAAACCTCATTTGATGGAGATTGCGAAATACGCCGTACACCAAAAACATACACCAAAAAGGTGAAATAAAATAAACAGAAAATACCATCCTGTATTTTTGAGTATTAACAAGGTTGCGTAGCTTTTTGTTAGATAAACGCATTCAAAATGTATAGGAAATGCTGCTCTGTTTATGATTTACTTTGGTAACCAATACTTTCTTTATATACCTTTATTTAAATCGACGTATATGAAACTAGCCACTGGATTGATACTTTACATTACCTTTTCCAAAATTCAGGCGAAGTGCCAAGCTCCAAAATTACAAGCCTTTATTCTGTTTAGTTGAATTATAACCCAAAAATAGCTATAACATTCTAACAAGTTATAAAACTGAAAGTTAAGAACGGTTTCTTTTAATTATTTTATTACACTTATCTCTTCTACTTTCACACTAGACTACCCTTGTCAGGTTTATGGAATATGAATGTCGCATACACTGTTACAGTGTCATGGTTTTTATTAGTGTCATATAAACATTTTATCCATCAGTAAGATAAGGCTGCATGGATTGAAGAGATGGTCTTCATATGTTTGTAGATGAGACGACAGCTAATCTCCCTATATTTCATTTGTTATTAGTTGGTGTGTTGAACCAATAAGCAAGACAGCTTTAAGCAGACATACCCTTAATGTTAATGAAGTGAGCAGCTATCATGGGCACGGATGCAATCTATATCAGCAGAGAAATGTAGGTGATTCTAAATCAACATCTTAATCATTTTTCTATATTTAATGTTATACAGATATCCCTATATTTTTTATGGCAAGTACTTCATTACCAATATTGCCATAATGGCTTATGAATGATAAACCAGTTAACCACTGGCGCGACAGCCCTAAGAGGACCAAGGCCTACCAACTCGACTACCGACCTCACACCCAGAAACACAGGACAGAGGTGGGCGATCATCCAACCGATACGGAGAGATGTGGTAGCATCTCGGCACCCCCCAGCCGGAATGTTGGTTTTCGTGACCAGGGTCGCTTTTTATCATAAGTTCCTCACTTTCCTCGCGATGCTGAGTGGGCACCGGTCCTAAACCTAGGACCTAAAATTTGCACCACATGGGTGGGTTCGAACCCGGGCCGCTTTCCGTGGCTAGGGATCAAGGCATGCTGCCTTAGCCCACTACACTACGGCGCAGGACATGATAAACCAATTATGCAGAAATAAACTGTTTATAATACTAAGATAATTTATACGTATTCATGTCTTATTCAGCCTGGTTTTCTGTCCTAGCCTTTCTTTTTTTTTATTACCAAGACTCATTGCCATTCACGAGCACTGTAGCCCTCCTCGGTAGCATGTTTGCCTCACACTCAAGAAGTCCTGAGCTCGAATATCAGCCAGGGTGAGTTACCTGTATAAGGTTTTTCCTGGGGTTTTCGCTTATTCTGAAAAACGGATGTCGGTTAACTCTTAAGCTCTGGGCTCATTTGAGCCTAATTTCACCTATTCCATTCATCGATCAATATGGTTCAACATCGGAGGACGTAAATAAAAAAAAGGTACTGTAACACAAGATTCTTATAGAACTTAAGTTTTTTCTATTATTTTTCTTATCTTCTGAAGTTCTTGATATGATCTTACATAAACGTTAGATTTATTTAACTTACGTTCCATGCATTTATTTTTTATACAAACTTAATGTTAAAGCCTCTAGCAAGAAACGCCATGAAACTCACATCTAATCGTTGTAAAGGCTGCAGCAGAAACAAAAGAAGATGAAGAAACAGAATAAGAAGCATACAACTCAAAGAATTAAGGTTTACCAATTATTATAGACTACTATTTCTTACTGGATAATATTGTTATATGACGGTTTTAGGGGGTTGATAGGACTTGCGAGAGGTGCAAAGGTACAGGGTTTGGAACCCGGTGCCGAGATCATATACTCCATGACAAAACTACCAGGTGTTGTAGGGATTTAAAAGGTAAAGGGGTTTTAACTTTTAACCGCATGTAACTGGGAGCGTAGCTATGGATAAGGAAGTGCAGAGAAAAACCTCTAATTCAAAATGAACTGAGTAACTGTATTTCAGAGGTGCCTAGCGTTTCTACAGCGTTTCACTAGATCCGGATGAGATCAGGGCGCTTTAGTCACATTTAAATAAATAATAACGTAATGCAACTATACCTTTAGATATGTGCTCTTTGTATGGCAGAACTTTTTCAACTGGCAAGAGATGTACGGTCTGGTGCACCCTGTTAGCGACCTTACTCGTAGTAGCACTTCAAAATAAACTCTTTTTAATGTTTATAGAGGACATCAGCAAGTCCCCTCTCAGATATCTCTGTCAAGTCCCCCGGGTGCTAACTCAACCAAGCTTAAATAGGGGTCCTACCCAAAAGCCAACTCAGCGATTCCCACGCTAACTGTTAATTTCCTCTCAACCATTGAACCATATTGTGTAATCATTGTTTACAACATTGAGAACATGTTTATACCTGTTACTGACTACCTAAGCATCATTTACGTTGATCAGCAGGATGTATGATTCACCAGCCCAAAGTACATGTTTTGCCAGTCAACAGAATTTAAACTTTATCGTCAACAAACAGCTTTGCCCAAACTCAAGGTATCGGCTATAAATGATACATAATAATCATTATAGTAATTTCCAGATCTTGCTCAGTCTATACACGCAACAATATTTATGTATTATATGAAAAAAGAACTGAAGAAAATAAATATAATTGGAAATAATACATGAACCGCATAAGAGAAAAAAGATGCCTCTTTTATTTAACACTTGTAATCTTTCAGGATAAATAAATATCGGATTCCCTAAAAGAAACACTTGTGTGAAGCTAAAATTATAAAGATGGACGTAGTGGAACATCCTATTTTTGAAGTGTAGAAGAAGATAATAAGTTTGGATAAATATATGTGTAACGTAGCAGAAAAAATATTAACTCTACAATTTGCAGAAATAAGCGACGATTCAAAGTATGCGGTGAGAAATAGAACACTACGAATATTTAAAATAACGGAATAAAGATTTTATGTTCATAAATTATGGAAAATAAGTTATTAGAAATTAGATAAACATTAGTTTGAAATTTGTTTATTTATTCAGTGTGAACATTACAGGTTTCCCCAATTACAATGTTCACTATAAAGTTACAATATGAACAAAATGGATAAAAACACTAAATTCATTATAGAATAAATAACAAAACAAAAACAAACCCAAAAATTTGGTAACTTTGATTGACATGTACAGTAGGTCAATAATTTTACTTTTTGTAATAAATAATCACAGGATAAAGAGATGTAATTTATTGTATAATGACTGCATTCTATGCATAGGTGAATATTTATAGGAATCGGTATAAAAATTCTGAGGGAGAAAAATATTACAAAATTTCTAAAGTCGAGTAAATGAAGCATGAATAAAATTATATAATCTATACAAAGGCATTCTTAATCACTGACCTTAGTATAACTACCGTAAGAAAAATAAATGAAAAGTAAGATTGCGGTATGACTGAACTGAAATATACCCAAGACCCTCAGAAGTGTACAGCCAAAAATCTTCACAATAAATGTTTTCTCCAAGATATCACTATAAAACTCGTCTAAATTAGCACTAAACATCTGTCACAACAACTTCTTTTTCAAAGTTTCGAGTTGTGAGTTGCATGTCTATGGAGTTAGAACACTTCGGAATCCTTCTTTGAGGATAAGCAAAATACTTCTAAATAAGTCACATAAACTGGTTGGTTGATCTAACCTCCATTTACAATGCTGGCTGAGGAGTTGGTATTGACCCTCTGAGTTAGTATGACGTAAATTTCTGCAAACGATTACTGTACAACACACGATAGCTAGTGCTCGCAAATTGCTTTAGGAGGGGGTCCAATTCCCTCACGTGCAACAAGCCTCTCGATAACAACGTCATTGGAACAACAATGTTGTGTAACAAATACAATTAAACACGTGTTCTGTAGTAATCACTACAGTCTACGACATGAGGTCTATCAGCTAACAGCTTTTAGTTCCATCACACTGCTTTAGACTGACTTTCTTACTTTCCCGACAGATGCACGAAATACTACTTTCTAGTGAGCTTCATCTTCTTGTAACGATTTTCAACTTTTAGAGGGAACATTCACGAGTCCTTTTATTCTCAGTCATTACTGGGAATCCCAGTTACGGTCCTAATTGCTCATTACCGGCCAGTCAACAGCAGAGAGAAATGTGCAGCAATGATTTGTCTTGTGAGGGGAGAGAAAATTGTTATTCCTCCTTTTTGTTTCAAGACGTCAGTTCTCTAGATATTCACAATAAAATAAACTGTGGGAGTCTTTAAGATGTGCTAAAACTCGAGGAATCTCCTGTGACGTAATGGCATTGTCAGAATATGGTTCTGGGAGGAATTTGAAGCTTAGGTTCACCATAAAGTCGCTTTTCTGTCCGCCTGCAACAAGAAACAATGTAGAAATGAACTTATATATGGAGTCGAAAGTTAATATATAATTACATTTATAATGTTGTTAATGTGGTTAGCTTCATAAAATTTCACATTTTAAGTGACAGAGTTTAAGTGCTATGACCACATAAAACCTGGCTAAATCTCCTGTATTTCGGGAACCTGGACAAACGGAAAATAAATGTAGGAGGTAATTCCTATATAAAGTTTCGTACTATACGGTGACCTTTAACGGGAAAACGATACAATTTGCTTAAATAACCAGACAAGTACAGATGTATTATTTTATTTTGACAGGAATCCTGCGTGGCAGGGATGAGTAGCAACTGTGGTGGGAATAGTGCACCTATCGCTAAAATGCGTTACACGCGTAAGATTACGAGAGGGTAGGGCGGTGCATAAGGTGTCTAAATACAAATTTCATTCTCGAAGCCAGTTTTGCAGCTCTTATAAACTAAGTTGTAATTCTTACTATGGTAGTAATCTCCACGCTTTTGTTCGATCTTGGCCTTTCAATATCACTGCAGAGTCCCTGTAACGTATTTCACTCCAGGCATATGGTCCAGTATTATATGGCTGTATTTATATAAGTTTCATCCATATAAACTATATAAACTTCACTTCGATATCTCCGAATATTTCTTAAATACTTAAGCCTTTTTGCACGTATGGTGCGATGTTGAATTAAAATTTGTCTGCCACGCTTAGTGTTGTTTTCCAAATAATCCTACCTTGAAAAGAACTCTTCTTAATGTTCAGACACTGCCTTGGAAGTCAGTAGAATTTTCAGCTTCATAAGCACTTTCTTCAAAGTTGGTCTTTGTTTATCTGTGCTTTTAAAATTATTCATAGTTCACCTAACTACTTCTGAATTAAAATATCCAAATTAGATTTTGTGCATGTTCTTAATCTTCATTTACTGGGCACAGAGAAGGACGTTGTTGCACTAGCACCAATGGCTTTTCTTTCCTTAATAACTCTCCTAAACTGCTTTCAGACACAACTGTTGCCTCAGATACCCTTCCCCAGATTTTTATAGCTGACCCAGACCATTGTTCCTTTTTTATAAATCTTTGGATATTGGTTATTACTTCTCGTGTTTTAAACGCAGCAGTTTATTTCCTAATGCTCTGCTAGGAGGCGTCATTTATAAATGCCGTTTTGGAACCAGGAGACAAGCACATTTTGAAACAAGCTGTAGTATTACCGAGTTGCTCTGCACGTGTTCACTTGCTCGCAACTGGTACGCAAGTGACCTGCCCTCCCCTCCAGTTTTAACCGTTCTAAAGTGGACTCGTCCAGATACCACTGCGCATTGCTCTGCACTTTTCAAGATAAAAAAATACATCTGTATCAACTTTTTAAAGTAAAAACGTTAAATGAATTAGTACTTACATGTAAGTTAACAATAAGTGAAATATATTTTTGAATTTCTTTTTCTTTACACACTAGTTTTAAGGTACCACTTTATGTAATTATTTCGTCTCAGATTTTTATTCTCTGTATTACTTATTTACGGTAACTACAGGAATGATTTTATTTCAACCCAGGTATTGGATCAATATATTTCGCTAGAAATATATAAAATTCTTCCTAAACATTTTTTTTCGAAAAACAAAAGATCTATGTGCTGCTTATTTATATATCTGTCCTTCTGTGCATCTGTCCATCTCTCATGTGAACACCTTAAGTTAAAAGTGAAAACTCCATAAAGTATTAAACTGGTATTTAGTATCAACTTGGCCGCTTATTTATATATCTGTCCTTCTGTGCATCTGTCCATCTCTCATGTGAACACCTTAAGTTAAAAGTGAAAACTCCATAAAGTATTAACTTGGTATTTAGTATCAACTTGGCATTTTAAAGCACCTATAAAAACGATCTTCAAGAAAGTCGCAATTCCAAACTACCTTTTACATTTTACATGGGTCAGTTTTCCAAAATATTGATTGTCTTGGAATTTCTGCAATGATTTTAATTTATATCTTGAATTCACTGAGAAACCTCTACTTTGCTCTTATTTCAGGATGAAGTTTCATAACTGATAAGCCGGCAGAGATCCATTATCTTTCTATACAAAATATGTACATAGATATCATTAAAATTCACAATTTATGAAACATATACTTACGATTTTAGTTAATTGATGGAAATTAATCATTTCTTCACACTAGCCGTATATAGGCTAAGGTTTTCGATAGATAGAGTCAACATGAATAATTCAATGCCACGGACGGGATTTGAAATACGGATTTCCTGATTTCCGTCCAATCGCTCTAACCCATTCAGCTACCAAGGCTAACGTGCCGTCCTAACATCAAATTCTGCATTTGATTCGTATATTTCCCCGGAAAACCACTAGGGGCTCTCGTATTCGAGTTACACCGTTTGTGGTGACTTACTATCGTAAGTACTTGAGTCCCAGGCTTCATCATTTAACTCTTATTATTTTAGTTAATTGATGGAAATTAACCATTTCTTCACACTAGTCGTATATAGACTAAGGCTTTGATAAATAGTCAACATGAAAAATTCAATGCCACGGTCGGGATTTGAACCACGGATCACCTGGTTTCCGTCCAGTCGCTCTAACCCATTGAGCTACCATGGCCAACTTGCCACCATGACATTAAATTCTCCATTTGACTCGTATATTTCCCCGGTAAACCACTAGGGGCTCTCGTATTGGGGCGACTGGACGGAAACCAGGAGATTCGTGGTTCAAATCCTGGCTGTGGCATTGAATTTTTCATGTTGACTATCTATATACTTATGAGTTAATCCACTCCTATTAATTCATTGATAATGACCAGAAATTTCAAATGCTCATTTTTTCAAATGCGTAGTTATTTATTTTCTTTCCTCCTGATCATTCAAGGATAAAGAATTTCAAAACCATTACACAGCAACCACCTCCCAAAATTTGAACATCGCTTAAGTCTACAGAATTTCCCTATTCCCATTATACCTTATTTAGTTCCTCATTCTCTCGCTATGCAAGACTTACACCTTTGCGACTTACCATGCATCCTAAAAATCTGTGCATAAAAACATTTTTACAGTATATCTCGATTAACATGAAGATTATAGAAAAGTTTGCGTCTGTAAGAATAGTATCTACAAAAGTAGGAAGAGAAAGTATGAAAATGCTATATTTTTACCTTAAAATACAACCCTATGTAATCAGGAAACCTATGGAAACGGAAGAAAAACAAGCTGGATAGGCAGGGTTCACTGTACAATATAAGTTTGAGGAACACTGTCTATTTGACCATTAATTATATATCGGTCCAAATTAGAATTAGCTTGTACTAAGAATCGTCCTACATTTACCATTTCTGGATAAAACACTGCACCTAAGATTTAAAATCCTACAAACATTTGTGGACACATTTCAAAATAATTGGAAGTCTCAACAGTATAAAATGAGGTTTTCGACTTTTAAAGCCACTGCAGGTATGAAGTTTAAATTATATAATGAATAATAATGATTTATTGTCATTAAGCTTATTACAGCAATAGACAAAGTCAAAAATAGAGTACAAACTAATACAGTTATAATACAGTGAAGATAAAAAAATCAATAAAATACTTACATTAGATATACAGATATAGAGACTTAAAATAAAATGAGGAAATAAGAATACTTCATGACATAAGCCAAAGTTTAACTACACCTGTTAAAGTATTCCTGTATTGAATAATAGGGTTTGGAAACTAACCATTCATATAATTTGCATTTTAATGTATTACTTGATAATTCAGTTAATTCTAAAGGAAATTGATTATATAGTTTAATGCCCAATACTTCAAAGCTGTTAGACGTTTTAGTTAATCTATGATATGGTATATTGAGTTTATAATTAAACCTAGTATTATAATTATGAATATCCTGCTTGAATAGCTGGTCGGTTAAGTTACTTTATACATAGATGAGAGTATTATAAATATATAAATTTTCACAGTCATAATTCTTAATTTTATAAATAGAGGTTTACAATGTGCAAATTTATCTGAATTTGAGATGGTACGAATTATTTTTTTTGTAATATTAGGATAGTAGAAATATGACTGCTGCTTCCCCAGAGTAAAATGCCATATGAGATTATACTGTGGAAGAATGCAAAATAGGCTGTTCTTAAATATGAATCAGGTACATGACTTTTCAAATTTCTGATTAAATATATAACTCTGGACAGCTTCGCTGTAATATAGCCAGAAGCGTGAAGATAGTTCTACATTAATTCAATTTCAATGTGTAGATTCATTTAAATTAAGATAAACTATTATGAAGTAATTTTTAAAATACATCTGCAGGAAATGAATTACTTTGGTTAAATTATCCAAGATACAAACTCTTATTGACAATTTTTATGATTTGTGGCGTAATATTGCGAGGCACGTTTGGTCTAAGGCTTATCATTAATATAGCTATAATAGTACTGTTCGGATTAAACGCCGTACAAGCTAGGCAACTTCTCCACCACTCGTACTAGTTTTTTTCCTCACCGTAGCTGATACTGGCTTCAAAAATTGATTCTTAAGATGATTACCTGATTCTAATTCAACGCTTAGCATACAGATTGGAATGCTATCTTATTATTTCCAACATCGAAAGCTATGCATACGATTACGACATAATTGAAAGTTTACTCTAACTTATATATGTGTACACGTAGGACAGATGACCTATTGTGTCACTCTATTAATAATAGAAATCTTGATAAAATGTAATCAGGCATAGGAATTTCCAAGCATTAAAGCAGGGGCGAAAGGAAATCAGGTTGAATGGTTTCCGAATTTGATGCTATGATGTAGGGAACAATGTAACCCCTATATCTATATAAGGTGCTAGCTTGTACAGAATAATCAGAGTGCTGATTTACCTGCCATCGATGACTCCATGCTTGCTGCTGTAGTTCTGTGTACTGATGATGAATAGCTAATTGAAACCAGAAGCTTAAGAATTATTTTGCTTAAATATATCACGGTTGGCAGCCCTGTTAGCAGTAGCAGGGATTTGAATGCTCAGGGAATGTGTTTTATAAGTGATCTATGCTGTTATGGGAATTGTGACCGGGACGCAAAAGCATAAAAGAGCATTAGCGTGCGAAAGGAGCTAAATAATTAAAATACTCGTAGTATTTCTGTAACAAGAAATGCACTCCCTCATTAACGGTTGAGAGGAAAAACTTAGAAGATGCTGGTTATCTGTTGATAACGTTTCAGTGGATGATCATGAGGCTTTTCATTTTACCGTTCCAACTGCTGGGCATCACCTCCAGATAGCCGTGAGCATACGCCTGCTGGCAATACTTAGTTGATTCAATAATTAGTGGCAGCATTTAAATTAACAACAAATAAAACATTTTTGGAGTAGTCACATTAGTGAAGTCTAGATGCATTTTCCAACCAAAGATAGTGCCTGTTTCTGCAGTTTCCCATAGTTTTATGCAGTGATATCCATCTGATTGAATGTTGCTGTTTATTGCCTGAGTTAACGTGTCGATATTTATACGCTGGCGGCGAACACGCCTTGTGTATCGTGGCATGGCTACTAGCAGAATAACGAAACTCACAGAATTTTTTGCTACGTGCCTACCCGTTAAGGGTTTTACCGCAGGTAAGATATAGATTTCGGGATATTGTAGGGTGAGATGTGGGTTTTTAGATTAATGTTAGTTATGATGTTACAGATTTGTACCTAGGGGCTAAAAGAACAGGATGCAATACCTTGCAAGCCATGCGGGGTAACCGGTATTGTCTAGAACGGCGTCCAGTGGGGTCATAAAATTCCAAGGACCTGACAAGGCCGCTTCTGTGATGGGTAAACTGGCGTATAATTTTGAAGCCCGGCGCCTAATCTCATCCTCCACGTATGGAAGACTCGAGGCCTCGTGAAGCAACCTGGTAGGATAATAACGTCCCACAGAATATATAGACCTGAGTCCTCTATTCTGTGCACGTTGGAGCCATGCTAGCCAGCTGTCTGCAGCGATGCCCCAGATCTCGCAAGCGTAAAGCATAACCGGGATTACCAGCGCTCGGAAGAGGTATAACTTCATGCCAACTGGCATCGAGGTTGACCCCAGCATTGGATACAGGAAAGCAATTGCTTCCTGTACCTTCGCCGATGGGTCCCTGATGTGTTGGCGAAAAGTTAGACCCCTGTCTAAGTTGACACCTAGGTACTGGTTGGTCCACTCTATCCTTCGACCTCGGTAGCTGAAGTTGGGGCAGTCTGCGGGGGTGTGGCGCTTTGTAAAGAGTATGGCGTGGCTTTCGTCCGGATTAACGGACATCCGCCAACGCCTACACCACTGCTGTGTGAGACGGAGATGTCTTTCCCTGTACATAAAAGCTTATAAGCGAAGGCTGCTTATCTGAAATGTTGACCTTTAACGATGACCTTTGAGCTGCGCCGCGCCTAGAACAAACGAGCGCGGCTCCGCGATTTCAAATTTTCTTTGGAGCTGCTAGAGATTGACGTGACCTTGGTTACTGCGCATGCGCAAGCATGAAATATGAGTGCAAGAATGACATATAGAACGCTGACGGAGCTTTTTAAAAACAGAGGAGATAAACTACACAGCAATCCATGATCTGATGCAATCCACAATATTAGTGTTTAGTTGAGATTGTTCGCTTTGAATTTCTAACACCATATTAACCTCCAACATGAAAAACTCGCCCGCACACATCAGGGAGCCGACGGATGCCATCCACAGCGCCTTGTTTTCCTTGCGTCCTTGTTTCTTGTGTTGAGGAAGGTCGAAATCACATTGGCTCATATCTGTTCAACAACGATATTCTTCCAGTAGTGCTCTAACAACATTCACATGCACATCATCATTTGCTGATTGAAGTCTGCCAGCTCCACGTTTTTGATGAACGTCTTCCCTTCCGCTACGAAATGCACTCAGCCACTTAGCCACGGTACGATATGGTAAAGTCTGTTTACCACAAGCCTCCACTAATCCTGTATGGCATTGTAGAGCATTGATACCTCTTGCAACTTGAATTTTAATGAAGCATCTTTGTTTATATTTACTAAACACATTTAGGGCACTAAAGATAACAGCCGGTAGTTCAACTTACTAAAATGCCTTATTAAATAAAATTATTATCTTTAAACTCACAGCTAACAAATACTATATGCTCTTATTTTTCATTGTTATCAGCTTACATGATTTACCACTGATAGCGCCAAATGAAGGCAGTTTTGCCACTAATGTTTGAATGACCTACGTATAATAAAACACTACACAACAATTTTATGGAAACATGTCATTTGAATGCTTTCAAAAAGAATTATCTTGCAGTTCCGAGTGTGCAAATAATGTCACAATGTTATAGTAATACCCCTCGTCTTCTTCAGCCACCTTTACTGTATAAACAAGGAGGTTTTAGTATATGATACAGAACTTTCGACAAAAGTATCTCTGCTGTAGCTAGCTACATGCAAAAAATTCCTACATAACAGTAACCTAAAAAGCAACTAATGGTTTGAACTGAACGTGCTGCACATACGCTTAATCTTGGTAAAAAAGTTTCTCACACCGTAGCTCCTTCCAGCACTTTGCAAATTTAGTTTAGCCTAAACGTTGTACAAACATGTAACGCCATGGTGCCACGAACGATTAACATTCCTTTCATGTACCTCTTAATGTAGAAGCACTTTTCTTTCTAAGCATTTAACGTCCCATTCCAACAGCCAAAACTTTCGGGACGTTGAATGAAACGAGTTAATGATGGCGCCTTTTCAACTTTAAAACGCGCAAAAACTCATTTCGAATAGGCAGTTGGAGTTTAGACTTTGCAGCGTATACCCACCTAAATTGTGAAATAGCTGTTAAAAATATAATGTACACTATTGGTTGCAATGTAAGCAAAAAGATTCCCGAAAATACTGTAATTGATACATATATTGATAAAATAAATATCGGTAACATAATGATGCAATGCTTCAACTTTTATTTATAAGTTGACAAATTACTCATAAAAAATCCTGCTTTTCATTCTTACTCCTATTAATCATGATAAATATTCAGTAATTGCCGGTTTAATACTAAAATATATACTTTTGATGAAACGTTCACAAAAACCTAACTTCTTCAATAGAGTAACCCGATTAATGAACTGATTTTGAAGGGAATCAATTAATGTATATTTGAAGTATACAGATATTAATCTTTAAAAATATGTAGAAAGCATATAACCTGAGACGCAGTGCTACTACCTGAACAGTGTTTGTAACAGCCGCATCAGGCAGCGATTAGGAGGCCGCGAATTAATCGAAGTCAAATAATTAAAAAAAGACAAATTAATAGAAATGCTTTACTAAACTAATATAACAATTTTGTTATAATAATAAGAATGATAAAAATAGCAGTTGACTTAAAGAATAGGAAGGGAAGAATATAATTTAATATAACATATACTAGAATCTGGACAAGAAAGAGAAAATTTCTTGTAAAATTCTGTACACGTCGCAGAGACAGGAAAGAAGGCCGTTACCTTCTTTGTGTTAGTAAAAGTTCAATGTCTGTAGACTATTGTATTCTTTCAGCTAGGAATATTTTGGGACAAAGGACTTTCAAAATGCAGTTGAGAATGAACGCTAAAGAGATTTACTTCGCTGATTTGGTAAAGATGTATACCGTTACAAACAACTCAGGGTAGGCGTTCCCCAACTCAGGGTGGGCGGAACGTCAGTGAATCATATGCGTTTTGCAAACCAATGCGAAAAATGAGAAACCAATAATAATGTAACATTTGAGAAGGGTGAGCTAGTTTGGTCATGTGATAAAGTTAGAGAGGGGTTTAGAATAAGTTTCGAACTGAATGGTGAAGTAAGAAAATCTTTACTTAAAAGCTGATACGACAGGAAGAACGTGTTCATGTGCATTAAGAAGAGAAGCGAAGATTTCGAAGTCGGAAAGGTGGTCACCGATCCAAGTTGATAAACAAACATAGAATCAAGAATTAAACCAAATAATTCTACAACAAAGTATTATTAATACGACTGAGTAACAAACAACCACAAATATCCAGTTCCTACAGTCATTCACCTGAAGAAAAAAGAACTCATAGCTCCAATTAAGCTCCAATTAGAACTTAATTAAACGATGGTATGCGGGTTTGCCGCGTGTTCAAGAAGGATAAGTAAATTTTCATAAAATCATGATCACGAATGGGTAAAAATGACATCAGAAATACATCCGGAAGGATACCTAAACTCTGTTTACACCTCCCAAATATCAGAAATGTCTCAGAATTAAACTGTTTTTACTCACCCGAATTTACGGGCGCGCCGTGGCTCATTGGTTAGACCGCTTGGCTCTCGCAAGGTGAGATTTGTAGTGGACAACACGGCGCTGGGGTGGGTTTTCTCCGGGATCTCCGGTTTCACCCGCCTTCTCATTCCACCAGTGCTCCAACTTCATCTCATGTATCATCTGTGTCATTGCCTGCGGTGCCGTATGTAGTAAAACCGAGCGTTAAACACTACGCATTTCATTTCACCCGTATTTGCTTCCTATCGGTACCACCCTTCAAGCCCTCAATCCTCTATTCGCAGTGCTAAAAGGGCATGATAAATATTTTTCTTTTATTCCTCTGCATCCCTAGAGCGTACTAAGAGGATGCATTCGGAATGATTACGCCTAGCAATATTTCGTACCATACCATTTTTATACTCGGCCATTACATTTCCTATCTAATGGCTTATTATTTAGATATTATAGTAGACATACATATACGTAACTCATCGTTGCATTACGTCAAGCGAAACAAAAATATTTACTATTAAACAACACAAAGTACTGCTAAAAACTTTGAAAATTGCAAGCGAAGAGTAAACATTTTTGAAACAGCAAATACCACAAGAATTAGATCTAATAAACTGTCTTGCTGAGACGTGGATTTTGTTGTATAAGTACTTCTGTACGTTAGTTAATTGATGGAAATTAGTAATTTCTCCACACTAACCGTTTATAGGCTAAGGTTTTTGATGGATAGAGTCAACATGAAAAATTCAATGCCATGGCCGGGATATAAACCACGGATCTCCTGGTTTCCGTCCAGTCGCTCTAACCCATTGAGCTACCATGGCCAACGTGTCGCCCTGACATTAAATTCTCATGGCCATGTTAGCTCAATGGATTAGAGCGACTGGACGGAAACCAGGACATCCGTGGTTTAAATCCCGGCCATGGCATTGAATTTTTCATGTCTCTATTCATCAAAAACTTCTGTATATGTTTATACATCTGTTTCCGCAATTATGTAGAATTCTGCGAAAATGAAGGCTTCACAGGTTACAGAAAACTCAGAACGTGGATTTTATTCATCATTCTACTGGCTCAAGCATATCTTATTCTAATCTATATTATTAGAAATATTTGGAGTGATCGTATTAACAGCGATATCATGTAAGGTGTTCTGAAATGTAGGATTTGCAATATTTCCCTTAAAAATTGATATGAAATATGTATTTATCTGACTTGTGCTTCAGTTACGCTGTATCCCCCCCCCCCCCAGAAATGAAGAAGTGTGTAAAACGAAACATATTTCCAAGCCTTACTTTTTCATTGGTTGTTTATAATCTGTTGAAAGGGGATAGAGAAGGCTGTTAAGTTGAAGGAATATTTGAATTTTTCTTTTTACATTAATAGGGACACCGTAGCAGAAGAAATGATTATTGTGATTAATTTTGATCCTTTAGTTACTGAATTACTCATCAGTAGCAGCACAATGTATCATAGTCTGTCACTTCTATGAAGATATATATTTTTAAAGAAAGCTATAAGTTATCACTAAATACTTTTCTTCTTTACATTAGAAAGAAGAAAGGAGTATTAACATAAATTTCTTAAGATAAGTGGAGCCTTAGCAGTAAACATTTATATTTGTGTAAGATTAATTGCTTCACTGTAACTAGTTTCATTTTCTATGTAAAGAGTGTGAGTGTTTTGTTTGGTAAATGGCAACTTAATTTTTTCTGGAATCCTCAAGTCCTGAATTCTCAGAACGTACAAAAACCCTTTCAAACAGCAATTTAAATTTATTAGGACCTTACTGCATGTGTACTGAACAAAGGAAAACGTATGATTACGTTAAATTTAGTAGATTTTTAATTAGTACAGTAGGCTACTTCAAAATGTGGCTTTGGATTAGAAATATAGAGGTGCATACAGTTGTTGAAACTCTTCCTCGTTTATGATATTTGCACATTGTAGGGTTTATTTGTGTTTACATCTGCTTGATAGTACATCGTTCTCATCACTGCGTTTGGGTTCAAGCTCCAATACTTGGTATATACGTATTTAATAAGTTGGGCTAACAAAAGTAGTATGAAATGCCTCATGTCGAAAACCACTCTGATATTCACGTAGAAAAGGAGGTCGCACTCATAATATTGACTATCAGTTTTAACTGCAAGGTGTCAAAATCGTAGACTAATGATTCAACGCCATCTCAGTAAAGGATTGATATAGACTACTGTACAGATGTATTATTTTATATTGACAGAAAATCCTGCGCGGTAGGGATGTGTAACAACGGTGGTGGGGATAGTGCACCTATCGCCACAATGCGTCACACGCGTAAGATTACGAGAGGGAAATACGCTGCACAAGCAGTCTAAAAACAAATGTCACTCTCGGAGCCAGTATTGCAGCTGATATAAATGAAGTTGTAATTCTTACTATCGCAGTAATCTCCACGCTTTTGTTAGATCTTAAATAGTACATAGGCGTTTGGAATAAACCCCGTTCTCCAGCAGGCATAATAACCGAACTGTCGGGCTTTCGACATCGCTGCAGAGTCCCTGCAACGAGTTTCACTCCAGGCATATGGTCCAGTATGTGCTGCATTGATATAAGTTTCATCCATATAAACCATATAAATTTCATTGCGATATCTCTGAATATTTAGTAAATACTTAAGGCTTTTTGACCGCATAGTACGTTGTTCCATTACAATTTGTCTGTTGCGCTTGGGTTTCTTCAATAATTAAATACTAGTTTCAAAAGAACTCTTATCGATGTTGAGACACTGCCTTGGAACTCAATAGAATTTTGAACCTTCACGAATCTTTCTTCAGAGTTGGACTTTGTTTTTCTGTGTTGTAAAAATTATTTACAGTTCGCCTAACTACTTCTGAATTAAAGCCATCTAAATTAGATTCTGTGCATGTTCTTAGTTTTTGTTTTCTGGGAATAGAGAAGGACGTTGCTGCACTAGCACCAATGGTTTTTTCTTTCCTTAATAACTCTGCTAAATTGCTTTCAGACAACTTTTGCCTCAGATACCCTTTCCCAGATTTTCACAGCAGACCAGACCATTGTTCCTTTTTGATAAATTTATAGACATTGGTTATTACTTCTCGTGTTTTTAGATGTAGCACCTTATTTAGTAATGTGCTACTAGGAGGCGCCATTTCTAAATGCTCTCTTGGAACCAGGAAACACGTACATTTTGAAACAACCTCTAGCATTAGTCAGTAGCTCTCCTTGTTTACTTGCTCGCAAATGACTGCCCTCCCCTCCAGTTGCAATCGTTCTGAAGTAGACTCGTCCAGATACCACTGCGCATCACTCTCAATCTATCAAGATGGTGTGGCAACCCTGTATGGGTTGTCAGACCTGGCGCCACTGGCTGATCTTTGTTCGTTGGTTGCGCTGGGGAGGGGGTTGGTTCCTCTTCCGCAGACGACCAGCCGCCACCAGAGAGAGAGGATGTGTTGGTAGCAACCCTCCGGAACACAAACCTCATTGAATGTAAGTTGTCTGGAATTATTAAACCTCTTTTTAAAATTTCATTTGTGAGTTTTCCTTCGCTGGACCTTCCACCTTTCACCACCATGCAGGTAAGCTAGTTATCAGTAAAATAACATGTCCACCCTACCGCGTGGTGTAACTTGTGTTTGTTGAGATGGTTTAGCTCTACCGCTACGGATTCCCCCCCAAAGCTAATAAATATTAAATCTATTCTAATGTAGGGTGTGACAATATAAAAATACATCTGTACTTCAATGTAGCACGCGAAGATTCATTAATTAGTCTAAATCTGACTCGCAAACCGGTAGTCCCCATCCCGAAGCTCTTCGGGACAATGCAGTTAACAATGCAATGTCTGTTTTCAGTGTACTTTATATTTTGGAGAAGCTTTTCGAGGGTTTTCATTTAATAGTAACAGCTGATGTTTTGGGTGTGGTGCTCTTATTCTCTATTGCTTCTGCCACAGGAGTTTCAACGTAGGTTTTGTTAAGATGGCCTGATTCTTATCTTGTGAGTATAAACAGGAGATGCTACTTCTGTGTAAAGGAATTTATATCTTACACAATTGAAGTCATTTGTATATAGTATTATCTTATATATAATTTTATTAATTATATTTTGGCAATTGTGTTTGAGCTTAAACACTCAACGGCTCCCGTAGTAGCGAAAGTGTCCGTGCGGGAAAACGGCTTATGGAAGGATATAGAAGTTTCTAGATTAATAGTTCGCATCGTTTCCGCTTAGGATAGTGGCAAGCCAGTGTGAGTGCAGGATGTGGCCGTAGAGAAAGGACGTATATATTGTGACTTTGTGGGTGAAGTCCAATTTGCAGAAATACAAAATGCTTTATATTTCCGTAGAAAAACATTTTTTGTACACCCTGAGCAGTCGAATTACATAACATACACAAATACAACCTTCAAGGTCATCTGCCATTCGACCACAAAGAAGGGTTCACTTTCAAAACACAGCTGCAGGTACACGATTACGACTGCCCCGACAACTAACCTTGGCGTTTCTATGTACCTCTACTCGTTGTTCTAGAAATTAATCGAATGTTCTGTAACAAACAAGAAAGTGAACCTTCCAGTCAGCTGTCTCTTTCTTTATCTGTTTCGGCAAGCTTTTATCTCCGCGCTAACCTATCTCTTTGCGCTCACCGGCCGCGCCCGTCGCAACTTTGGGTTCGCGATAATATAATTCGACGTTCCTGATGCAGATTCAAAGTCAAGGCAGTGCATTCTGAAAGTTACTTTTTAATGTGCTGGAATATAAAGTGAGAACTTAATTAGTTACACGCTTTGAAGGAATAAAGAGGGACATATGTGTGATTACGCTGTATCTTTAATTTAAAAACTTGTGAACCGGAAATCCAGTTTCCTTGTAGCCTAGCGTAGTGTCCCCTAAGATTGAGGGTAGTGATTGCTTCTATGTTTCACCATTATTTTCCAAATTTATCTACGAAGTTACATGTATTATATAAATATAAAATTAAAATAAATAATAAATATATAAATATTTTATATAATTTCATCTAATTCCAATTCATATGAAACACACCACAGTACCATTGCACAATACTGTAATAGAAAATTAAATTTGCAAAAGTACATGAAGTTTAGAAGTGAATTGTATAAGAGATAAATCGAGAAATACTATGTGATGAGGGATATGGAATAAATAACTTACTTCCCAAGTAAATGGAGAAATTAGCTTTGAAATCTCATATCTCAGCTGGGCATATTCACGATTATTTGAGGATTTATTCTGTAAGCTTAACGAACCTTCATGCTGTAGTGTTTGAAGAGTTGTTTCAAGTTTATTTGGTATGAGAATAAATACGAACATGTTGCTTTGTTGCTAAGTTTCATGCAATGCATCATATACATTACTTTTAATCAAGGATTTTATAAACAAAGACATGCCCGGAAAAATGGGCTAACCCACAAAATAAAAAATAAAACAAAAATTGCAATAAGTGCTGCCCTCTGTTGCTGCAACAGAGAGCTATCTTTTCTTGTGTTGGTCTATCCTCCAGCAACCATATAACGCTAAATAGAGAGAGGTGAAATTCCTGCGTTTCGTGATATCCTTTTCATACAATGTCAAAAACGGGTTAACCTGTTCATGATCTGTGCCTCTCATCTAGTGCCACTCATGGTAACTAACATATAAACAGGATAGCCAACAGAGCTACAAACCTTTTTAAATTATTGTATCCTTTCAGTTTAACTATCGTTATATCTTATGAAACCAGCATGGTTTTAGTTATAGGAATAAAGCGATACATAGAAAATAGACAAGTATTTAGCCCACTTCATAAGTAATAACTACCACAAACCGTAGTGCTTCAACAGTGCGTTATGTTGGTAAACTCTACTGTGGACGTAAACAAACAATGGCAGAACTAGTACCCGGTCATACATTTTTGCCTTGTGATCGTGACTTCGGCCTTATAGAGAAAAAGAAGAGGCAAGCAGCTTACATTTATGTTGCAGATCAGTGGATGGAGTTCGTGAGAAAAACCATTGTAAAGAATTCTTTTCATGTTTTCAAAATGACAACTAACATGTTCATCTCTGCAAAGCCTCTTCTCGAAAAGTACAGAAAAGAACAGCTCCAGAATCTGGGCAAAAGGTACCCTTGAGCAAGGTGACATGCATGAAGGTATTTAAAGACCATCCCTTTAAGTTATATTTTAAATGCACTTACGGTGGGGTTGAAGATTACGACACTTTGGACATTGGAAGGAAAATAATATCTGGCAAACCATTCCTTACTTATGTGACATTTCCTCCAAAATAAAATGGTCCAAGACCTATAAATCCTGAAAAATTAAAGGACTTACAGAATCTGATGAATTATATCCCACCAGTTTATCATGAGTACTATAAAACTCTTAAATCTGAGACCACAGCTTCTGAGAATATTACTGATGAAGCATTTTTTGATCAGCCTGACTACAGCTAAAAAGCTTGTACCTAGTTTCCAAAATGATATACTTATTGAAAAGTGAAATAATCCAAAGTGTACCATGTATAAATATGCCAAAAGACACACCTATTAATTTCACCTAAAATTGTAAAATGTGTATAGAATAAAACTTAAGTAAAAACTGACAAAGACTTTTACTTTATTTTCATTATTTTATTTTTATTGTTATTAGATCAGTCATGTTTTAGGTTGTATTAAGGATAACCCTGATAATACGAGGGCTACCCAGAAAGTAGATTACGTTTTCGTCTGTTTCCGCTAGGGGCGGGGCTAGCGCGGCCATCTTGGGGTCAGAGCGTTGCGCAGCTCAGTCGGCATCTAGCCGTGCTAGTGAGAGGTTTGTGCTGTGCTCCGTTCAGATACTGTGACGGTTTGAAATGTCTGCGTTAATTGAAAATCCCGCGAGCTGCGAGGTGCGTGCAGTAATAAGGTTTCTGACTGCAAAAAGCTGTAAACCGATAGAAATCTATCGGCAGCTTTGTGAAGTGTATAGGGACAACATTATCACTGAAGGTGGAGTGCGTCAGTGGGTCATCAGATTTAAAAATGGCCGAACCAATGTTCACGACGAAGATCGAAGTGGGAGACCCAGCATAGTGACTGCCGAACTTGTCGAAAAAGTCGATGCTAAAGTCCGTGAAAATCGAAGGTTCACAATAACGGAACTTTCTTTGAGTTTTCCACAAATTTCGCGAAGTTTGTTGCACGAAATCATCAGCGAAAAGCTTGGTTACCACAAGTTTTGTGCAAGATGGATTCCAAAAATCTTGACAGAGGACCACAAAAATCAGCGAATGGCTGCAGCGTTGACCTTTTTGGACGTTTACCATAAGGATGGTGACTCTTTACTCGATCGCATCGTTACTGGTGACGAAACATGGGTGAAACACGTGAACTGTGAAACGAAATTGCAATCAATGCAGTGGGGGCACACAAGTTCTCCCCAAAAACCCAAGAAATGCATGCAAACAATGTCGGCAAGGAAGATGATGGCGACTGTTTTTTGGGACAGAAAAGGAGTGATTTTGGTGGACTTCCTGGAAAGAGGCACTACAATAAACTCTCAAAGGTATTGCCAAACTCTCCAAAAACTCAGAAGAGCCATTCAAAACAAGCGCAGAGGAATGTTGAGCTCTAAGATCTTGTTGATTCACGACAACGCCCGGCCCCACACGGCAAATGTCACTCGTGAAGTTCTTGAATCTTTTAAGTGGGAGTTGTTTCCTCATCCACCGTACAGTCCCGACCTGGCACTGAGCGACTTCCACCTATTCCCAGCAATGAAGAAGTGGCTGGCTATGCAGCGTTTTGATGACGACGCACAGCTGCAAGAAGAGGTAACGAAGTGGTTGAAGGCGCAGGCGGCCGAATTTTTCGACGAAGGAATTTCCAAGCTCGTACATCGCTACGATAAATGCCTTAATTTGAATGGTGACTATGTCGAAAAGTAGTATTTGAGTGTGGCTTTCATCTGTATATAATAAAATTTGTTTCCTATACTTTGTTTACTTTTTATTCCAAAACGTAATCTACTTTCTGGATAGCCCTCGTATATACTGTCACCCAGGCACGGCCAACTGACGGCTGAGTCAGGGCCGAGAATCATTCGCCCACGCCCACCCATTTATCTTGTTGCGCCAACTGAAGGGATCGCAGGCAACTATGCCGTGTCTTTCCCCTAAGTTCTCGAACATCCAGGATATTTCATCTAACCCGGAACCTTCTAGATAGGTCAGTTGTTCTTATATAAGCGACGCGCCGGGCCGGAGAAATCAGTCAGTTCTTGGCGAGCAGCGTGAGGAGCACCGAGTGAGTTAACGGACCGGAAGACTGTGAACGTGCATCGGAGGAGTGTGCGTAACTGCGAGTGCAGAGTGGACCTGTGACAGACGAAATGGTGATTTGTAATTGTGTGCATTACGTAATTCTGTGTAATCGGCAAGTGTTCCGACTGTATTTCGGTGGAAATAAAGAACATTGTTGAGTTGTGCAATTGGACTTTTAATTTCACGAACCCACAGTCACACTGGTGTCAGGAAGCGGGACGATAACATCACCGAACACTACAGCCATGGACGCGGCATTGGAAAAGATCTTGGAGAAGATGATGGAAATGAAGGCGGAACTGACAAAAATAAAGTCGGGGAATGACAACTTCGCTGCAAAAACAGAAGCGGCAAATAACAACCTGGCCGCAGAGTTGAAACAAATGAAGACGGCCAACGACAACATCACCGAGAAGATGGAAGAAATGAAGGCCGAATTAACAGCGAAGACGGAAACGGCAAACAACTTGGCCACGACAATGACCGCAAAGATGGCCGAACTGACCACGGAAATGAAGGTGGCGAACGAGGCTCTCGCCGCCAAATTTGAAGAACAGTTGGCCGTGCCAATACTGTACTCTTGAGTCTCATATTCTCAGAAATGAAATAAGATAATGTTAATAATTCTTTCATTCTCATTCATAACACACTTGTTTTCTCCATTTTTAAAAAATTTGGGTTAACCCGTTTTTCCGGGCATGTCTTTATTCATCTCTTGCTTCGCTCTTTTTGTCGTAATAATTACATTATTTCACTCCAGGTTTCTAAATAAATGTGAATAACAAATAGTGAGTCAAAGAAATCAATTCAGTGAGCCATTCAAATGCAATTTCTGCTGAAAGATAAAAGAAATCTTTCATTATACCAAATCTTTCCCTGGTTCTCTATGCTTTCCTTTTACACTAAATCATCTTAATGTTCTCTAGTGTGCTCAATAATTTCAAAAATAAAGAATAATGATATGAACTTTCCGGAGGTTAATAGCATTAGAGCCATATGTCTTCAAGTACCTCCAAATGGTTATTATGTTACGAAATCAAAGCTTTCATGCTATAACTTAACCAACTTCTCAGTTCTTTCTGAACTGATACACCATTTATTTTCTATTAAATATGTTTTCTGTTACTTGACTACTGCAAATGGTTGGTATTTATTACCACTAATGTTTCAAATGTTTGATGTCAGCTAAACTTGAAGAGTGTAACGTCTTTTTCTTCCAGTAACCACCGAATGGTCCCTTTTTGCATTTAGACTTTGACAATGTTAGCTTTTTTTCTGTTTATAAACATACATTAAATTTCTGTTAACCATTAGAGTTACTGAGAATACTTCAGAGCCCACAGAAAGAAAGAGAGAAAGGGTAGTAGCAAATGTGTTCCCTAGAGAACTATCGACGTAATGAACTTAATGGACCTCGTGAACATCGTAGCACCAAAATAATTTAGAAGGTTGCACTTTCCTAAAGGACTGTAAGCCCTTTGGCGTATGTGAATCTGTGCCGCTCTACTACAAGCTCACTAACATGATAATGCTCCTTTGAAAGACAAAGGACGTATTTCTTAAATAATTAATGTGTCGTCTGCTACAACCCGGACCGCAGTTTCAGTAGTGGTATGATTGGCGAATCCGCTCGCAATTACGTTACGGAACCCTTTTATATTCTGTCAAAGTTTAACGAAGTAACTAAGGATGCTTTCATCTATTATATACTTACCCATCTTGTTTTTATCTTATTACTGTGTTCGTTGAATAATGGCAAGGTTACTTGCGTCTTTCCTATTATCCTTGAAAATGCCCAAAGAACAGGCAATGTGTTCCTGCACTAATTTTGACACATAGACGCCAATTTCGTTATTCAGAATTATACATCTACACTGAGGCCTTCATGGCTACTTTAATATAATAATGCTAGATTCTGGAGTTAGGCTGATGGAAGTTCACCGGAAGTTCCTTTAATATTTCCGCTAGATATCTTCAAAGGGATTTTTTTTCCTTCTAATTTACGTCCTCCAACGTTAAGTCATATTGGACGATGAATGAAGTGGTTGAAATGATGCTCAAATGAGCCCGGGGTCTATAGAAATTAGAGTTACCCGACATTAGTCTTTCAGGATAAGGAAAAACCCAGAGAAAACCCTTATCTGGTAACTCGCCCTGACCAAGATTCGAACTCGGGACCTCTTGAACGCGAGGCAGACAGGCTGCCACCACGTGAGGCCGCGACATGGCTCAGTGGTTAGCCCGCTTGGCTCTCACCAAGGCGGATCGAGTTCGATCCCAGGCGCCCGCAAAGTGAGATTTGTGATGGATGACACGGTGCTGGGGCGGGTTTTCTCCCGGATCTCCGGTTTCCCACGCCATCTCATTCCACCGGTGCTCCATCTTCATCTCATGTATCATTAGTGTCATCGCCTGCGGTGCCGTATGTAGTAAAAGCGGGCGTTAAACACTACACTGCCACCACGCTACCGAGGCGGGCAAAGGGAATGTTGATGCCTCATCAGTGACGGGAGGAGTACATTAGGCCCCATTTATTGTACTTTGGGGGGGGAATAGTAACAGAAAATGTAGGACAAACTATAACAAAGGAAATGGGATCTCTAACTAGGAGCGTGAACAGTTTACCGGATTTACTTACACATAGATTAAATTGCCACAGTGTCGGTCTATTTAGTGCGGATTTAATTTAGTTTAATATAAAAGATAACGGCTTCGAACACGCTTTCATCCCTTTCTTTTATTTTGTTCCATTTATACCCCACCTTTAGCTCCAATGGTCATATCGGCGGCCGTTCTCCCTTGAAACATATGGAAGGTTTAACTCGTATTTGTTGGGTTTTAATAATTAAATCACACACACATTCGCACTCTCATTCATACTTCCAGACACAAGGAAAGATAAAGAATTATCCTAGTCGAAGAAAAATCCCCAACCCCACTGCCGGGAATGGAACCCTGGACTAGCACGGCTGGCAGGTGGAGCACCTGATTTTGTCCCTTGTAGTAATAATAGGTGCAGTTAGGTTCTGTTTCCTGGTGCTGGAAAACGATAACCCAGCCAAGGTTTAACCATGACTAATGCTGCTTCACTCGCCGCTTGTGAAACCAACAAGAAGTGTAGTGCCAGTAAATGAGAGGCCGAAAAAGTTAGGTGTATGGGAATACCAGTCCAGCTATAATCATGACCCAAATTTCCTACTTGTCAGAGTTGGGTGAAAGGACGAAGCGACGGAAGATACCATCCCAAATCATCCTTCGGCAAGCCTTCTGGGAAACTGACGGTGCTTTGGTTCAGAGTATTCTGTTGTTTAGGATGTGGTATGATGGTAGCACACATTTTCCAAGCTCTGTCCCACAAATGTCCTCTATGTAGGGGTGCCGGATTGATATTAAAGGATACGAGATGGTAACCTATGTTTGGTATCGCAGATCATCTCAAGTGCCCTGGTGGAACGAGCAACCGAACTCCAAGCCTCGCAGCTGTACATTGACTGTCGGAGACTAGAAGATCGTTACAATACAGGCATAGTTTCAGGTATATGGGCATTATTGAGAGAGATAGGATAGGATAGGACAATTAGGTTTAAGGCCGCTCATCTACAAGGTTATCAGCGCCCATGAAAGCCAATGGGTTTAAAATCGATCTAAAAGGGTAAAACTGACCGTTAAATAAAATCAAGATAAAAACCCGTACAACGGTAGCTCAAATACTAAAAGAAAGCCTAAAACCATAAAAATATTAAAATTCCAAACTAATGGGTCCTATATTCTAAAATTTAGAGTTAAAATTAAATCTAAAACCTTGGTCACCGCTTGCTCGTCGTCCGCCAGGGTCTCCGCCAAGCTGGCCGGCAGCTGGAGAGACCTGCGGAGACGTGCTAACCTAAAACAATCTAGAAATACGTGGCGCACCGTGAGAAAACGAACCGCACAGCGGGCAAGCAGGTTCTGGAGCCCTACTTAATAAAAAACTATGACTAAAATAGCAGTGACGTATTCGCAGCTGAGCCAAAATCACCTCCTCCCGCCGTTAAGAGAGAAATGGCTTACAACCGACCCAAAAGGCAGCGTGATCTAGGCTGATCTTAGATCTGGCGTAAGGAGTGAAATTGAGACCGCGTTCCAACAGGAGCCCCAGCTAAGTGGTACAATTAATAAATAGGATTCTTCCTCACCTTGTAAAAAGGTGAGGATAATTTGAAGGTGGGAGAGTGGTGAACTCACTTGATTCTTATTCGTCTCTGATCCACTTACCCCATTGTAATTAAGAACACTGCTTATTGGTGAGTCCGGCTGATTTTCAAGCTAAGCATTGTTATTAGGACTTCGAAAAGTTCTTATTGGTGGCTCTCTTCCAATGCCAACACAAAACAAGTAGCACCACTAATGTAGTTCGGCTGCAGTTTTAATATTTTGTGCATGCCGTTTTAATAATGACATGGAGAATTTGTAATTACTGAATGTTTCTGATTTTGGTGTTAAATTAATTTTGTTTGGAAATCTCAGCCGTTTGATAAAGCTTGATAGTCGGATGTAGTATTGAGGACATCTGTCTCGAATTTGATGTATGGTCTCTGCAAGCCATGTTTTGCTACAGCACATTTTTCAGTTTGTCGCCGCGACATTTACTTCGATTTATTGTAATATTGTTTAAAACTGCGTATAGTGGTTTGATATATACTTGTCTGCAGCCACACGAAATACGTATAATAAATCCTTTGAAGCAGACGTGCGGTTATGTTTATACTTGGCCGAAGGGAGAAGAATTTCAACTTACTGTGTATCTAAACTGCGTTTTCCAGCAGTTCACCAGAGGCATACATTCACATAATAGTTGCAGACTAATTTAAAAGGTTCTTCTTTTATTGTATCTGCTGAACCAAGACTCGCACTGCCATAGCAGAAGCAAATATCGTTGATACTGCCTGATCCAAATGATACGGAACGTATTGATGAGTTAGGAGCACAAGAAACAGTTGTGCTGCCAGTCATGCCTCAAAATTTCACAAAAGAAGTTTGTAGTGTTATAATTCTGATACAAATCATCAAGACTTGCTTGAAGTCAGGAGTCGGTTTACTATCGATAGCCATTTGTTTTAGTGGTATACCGGGGTGGAGGATGATTTTAGGATTATTTCGGGTAGCTATCATAATCAGATTAGTGAAGTGTGAACGTAAACTCCAGAATTCCCTGAAATTTAAAACAGATCAAAACAGTGACGGTAAAAGCTGAATGAGGTAACCATTAGAAAACTGCTTCAGGCTGCCAGCTATATTTAAGAACCAGCCACACCTCATTTCTTAGTACTCCTTACTATAATTTGTAAAACATTGCTTAAGAAAGCAACATCTTTTTCAAAACTCCCACTTAGGGGTGTCTGTCATAAAATTCAATCACGATGCTGTGTAACAGCCAGAAAATCCTGCCTATTCTTATGAAGACGATCTCCATGATCTTCACCTAGTACATAACCATTAATAACGTATGCAAGTATTTGGAAAGACACATAGGACTATCTTAAAGCGGTTTAAAGATTCACTTCATGTTGTAAAGTCTGTTTAGTTAACTCGTGTGCACGTCGGTCGACTCCTTTGACGTAACCTTATAAATGTTTTACAACAGTGACCCTCCTTCTCCCAGACCGTTCTGCAAGGTTGCCAGCTTTCTCAATACGTCATGGGTATCGTACGAGGTTTCGTCTAAATAAATTATCTTATGTCCATTACTGCGAAAATTTCTTAGTTTTGACACACACACACACACACACACACACACACACACACACACACACACACACACACACACACACACACACACACACACACACACATACACACACAGCCAAGCTACAACTCTGCTGGATTCCATAATAACCCTTATCTTATTCAAAGTGCGGTATTTGAAACCCAGCTCCTTTAAGAGGCGGCGCAAAGTGCAGTGCCCATAAGCAAAATCATAAATTTCTTGCAAATGTGCAACCAAATCGTCTAAGGTAGGCGCTCTCCCTTCTGCATAGAATCTATAAATTTCTCGACGAATTAAATCGTATAGGTGAAATTGTCTACTTTAGAGAAACGTTTGCTTTTTTTCACACTTGACTGGCGTCTTTCGTATTCCTTTCGTCACAATAGTTCCTACTGTATTTCTATGAATACCCGGGATTTATCATCAGGTTCACTGCATGACCCCTTACCAAGATCATTTTTCAGGACATATTTATGTGTTCAAAACAAGCGCTTGAATTTGCTTAGAAAGGGTTCCCGTTATAACTTTGTTTTTCGAGCTTCTCCAGTAACATAACTCGGGGTAGCAACACTTTCCAATTCATTCACTCGTTTATCTTTACTTTGGTTATTTTCACTTGACTGAAAGCTATCTACTACTTCATTTGCATTTACCACTGCATTTCCCTCCCAAGGTCTCCACATCGTGACACACAACGAATTAATTTCTGCACGTAATGAAACAGATCAACTTGAAGTTCGAACTTTGGCAACTGAGACTCCACGTGGAGTAAACATGCGACTGTCATTTCAAGAAAATCAGGGTTGCTATTGGTCCTCAACGACAGTGTTCCATTTCTGAAGTGTGGCGGTAGGTTCAGTTTCCTTTGAGTCCGAAGTGCACACCCGTTGACTAGACAGACTTTACAATAAGGACGTATTTCTGGTAGTGCTTATACCTGTTCTTATTATCAGCAAGGAAGTCCTGACGAATTTGAAACCTTGGACTTCCATGTTTTATTCTTCGGCTACCCGTTATGGCACAAAATGCGTTAGTATTAGACGCAGAATATTCTAGTAATAGAGCTCATCTTTGCACTTGGGTGTAGTGGGAACTTTGTGGTTCTAATGTGACCCTTAGAAACGAACTATATGGGACGAAGCGCGCTACCAACGAGGTCATTAAAGATTGCAACATGACACAGTGGTGACGCCGACTAAGCATGACTTAGCCATCCGCTACCTGGAACTCGAAGACTGAGTGAAAGAACATGAATTAGACTACTTACAGCTTATAGGCACATTAGAACCGAGTGCTAAATTTGAAACTGTCATTTTTGTTAACTACGCCAATATAAATCATCATTCATTCATATCGACAAATGAAATGGAATGGGAACCCATACTCTCTTTCTAAATTTTGTTTCAACCTAACCTGGACCTAATAAGTATGTATTTGAGTGTTTTGTGATTAGGCAATTAAGGATTACCTAAATGTTGTTAGGAATTTTACATTTTCTAATCTCTAAACCTAAAGAACATTCTGTGTCATTTTGTCCACTCCCCCTCAAAAGGATTCTGTTGGGGTTGTAACCATTTCCAAGGAAATACTTCAGATTATGATGTCAGTCCTGACAAGTGGAATCGCCTATAGCTTTGGCACTACATTAGCGCTTCTAGCGGCAGAATCAGAAGATCTTGAAGCAGCGGGTTACGGCAAGCCAGTACGAGAGTGCTGACAAGAGACGTTCAAGGCATCTAATTGGGGCGACAGAGGCGTTAGGACTACAGTGTTAGAATTAATTATTTTCGGCCAATTCGAAATTATCCTTTTCACATACTTTTGGTGAGTATGAGACTAAATTATTATTGACGTCCCCTTTGTTGAAACAAACACACAGAGGGAGAAAATGCAGAACATAATTGTATTTTTCGATCAAATGGGGAATGTTTAAACTAGCGAATGTTGGAAGTAATGTAAACACATGTGAACATATATAATTTTGGTAGAGAACTACATGCTTATTTAAAACCAACTTCTTCTATTTAATGGATTCTGGCTCATTCCTGGGATAGGAATTTTCCTTATGAGTAGTCCATTACGTTACACACACGACACATTAAGTGTGCAGTTGCGTTCAACTTTTGCTTACGTGGTTCATTTGGTAAATATGACCTAGATCATTATTAAAGCTTCATTTTCAGGGAAATCCTACACTGATCACGAAAAACTCATATGCAAAAGAAAAATGAGTTATTTTGCTAACCGCAGTTCTGACTTTTATTTAAAATTAGAACAGAAAACGGGTTTAATGCAAGCCTAAACTTTTGAGTGCCTGCCATTAAACCGCCTTGTATAGAGGCTCGTGTAGACCTACGTTACGGCATTTCAGTAACTTCAATTTTACATATAAAATATAATAAAGGGAAGTTTATTTGGAGGTTTTGACACTCTTTCAATCCAAATAAATCCGAAGTACTTGTAAATTAAAATAAAAAAATTAATGTAGCTATTTTAATCTCTATAAGACAGTCACTTTAAGCCATCTTTTGTTTGTATAGGTCTCACTCATAATCACCTATATACATAAAATGAAAGAAATCGAATTTTGTTTTCATAGACCTTCTCTCCGGAGTACAGCAACTATTTTCTACCCCACAGAGTTACAAAGAATAAATGATACGAATAAATGATTTCAATGGCATAAGGTAAAGCGAAATTGGTTTGAAAGATTATTTTACACGTGAAGCGCCATAAAACTGTTTTCTTTTGGGAATATTAACATAATTTACTTCTTCTTCAACACGGTTTAGGCCATTTAGCCTGTTCCGGCTCCAAAGGCTTGCTCCTTCCATCTTGGCCTTACAAGATTTCTTCGTCTTTGTGGTTGGTAATTGTATACTATTTTAGGAATTCTGTTTTCATCCATTCTATTGAAGTGGTATTTCCTTTTGATTCTGTATTCTATTGCTGTTTTATTTAATTCTGCTATTTTTAATTGCTGTCGTATTTCATCATTTGTTTTTTTGTCTAGTCTTGTATCGTGTTAAACCTATTTTACTTAATTCAGTATTTTTGGTACCAGTATCATCATGCACTGCCTTCTATGATTTTTAAGATAGCTTTCATATTTTCTTTGCCTTTAAAATCAAAATCTGCCATTCACTATTACTGCTACAATTTACAGATAATTGGGATCAGGTGCAGTAATCTAATTGAAATAAATAAATTGAGTTTTTATTTACAAATGCACTTTACTGCTGATTCCCAGTGTTCCATTCTAATTTGGAGGATAAAGATAGATGATTTTGCTCATAGCTCTCTTTATGAACTTACATACCCGTCCGTTTACATGCTGTAGATCTACGACGTGTAACTACCCGCTTTTTATTTCACTTCTGAAGAAAATATGATAGGGATTTTATACCCGATTAAGGTTCATCTCCCTGTATCGAGTTTCGACCGGTGACCTTGGAAATAGAGGCATCTATTTTGCTCCTAGAACACAGAAGAGGACGCTATTGCCTGTTAGAGTTGTCAATATCGAATGTCTAGCTCAGCTGTGCTCAAAACAAGCAAGAAAGAAGGTGCGACAGAGGGACCCCACTTATGCATGGTTACTGAGTTCCAGTGACGCCACTGTAGTGTCATTGTTACTTTCAGGAAATAAATGGTCTATACGTTCATCTGCCTCTGATTTTTGGACCTGTCTATCGTCGATCTTATATCTGAGAGTGGGGTGATAACATGTGTAGGTAAAGCGAGCACCCACTAAAGGTTTGGTCTAGTTCATGAAATATATAATCGAAAAATGTAACCTAGAAATCTAAAATCACAGAGTATAGCACCACAGCATCTGAAAAATGACCACAAAAAAGATAATTACTGTGGAGTTAGAGGAACTTGCAGTAAGTAAATATTAGCAGAACAAACTAGTTCATTACAGAAAATTAAAAGCAAATGGAAGCTCTGTAAGATTTAGACATGAGAAAAGAGTTAAGAAAATGAAATCTCAAGCTGAAGAGGCACTCTCTATCTAACGAAGTAAATAATTCCTTTTCCTTTTCCTTTCGAAGGAGTTGGTCCACTTGCCAGGAAATACTGAGGACCTTGGAGTGATTTAATATTCACATTTTGACAATTAAATGCGTGCCAAAGAAGCACAGTTCGTAGTTTCATTTTACAGGAAATAAAAAAAAAATCTAAAAGCGAAAAGACTCATAAGGAAACATTCAATAGAAGAATTTTGATGCTGGTATCAAGATGAGAAAAATGTGATGTATTTAATTCACCTGACTTTGTTTAGTTACTTTTCTACAAATTATTTAAAGCAGAAACTTAAAGCTGTAGCTAGTTGATGACTTTAAGATTCAGTTCTCAATTCATGAACGTTAGAACAGAAAAAAGGGTTATTACAGTGAGAAAGGTATAAAGTATTTAGTTAAAAGTTCACAGGAATAACAACGAAATCTCGGAAATAGTTGAATACCGCAGAGAAAAGTTTACTTTGTATGACCTATTGTTTAATGAGACTTACATTTTTATGTCAAGATGTGGCATATCTCTTACTACAGTTCTTTAGCTGTGCAGATTTTATAATGGCGAAGCCGTTCCACTTTTCATGAAAATATGAAAGCCATATGAAGTTACAATCAATACTTCTAGAGCTACTTGTAACAAAATAAACATTTCTAAACAAATGCCTATCTAATGAATAGTTCGCATACCATTCTCGAAAAAAAAAAATAGCATCAATAATATATTGCTTTTGTTTTATGAAAAAGTTGTAAGTTCTAACCGTCACATAACCAGCACATACACACACTCGTACACAAATATTTTTTTTAAATGACCTCTTTGGTTTCATAACCCTCAAAAATATTTCCGATGAGTGTGGTTATCGAAATTTTGAGAGAAGGCAGTAGGACTACGGCTTCTTTATTAGGGGCTGCATTATTAAATCGTTAACCCATTTTTATTGATTTAGACATATGTATTAATTAGCAATAAGTGCAAAAATACACTGAACAAGTGGTCGATATATTTTTCTATAATTCTGACACATTTAAAGCCTGGATTATACTGCCTCAGGATCATGAAGAACAATAGGTACGTTAACGCAAAATATGCTTAGCTTAATGTGCAGATGTCGTTATAATTATTATAGTACTCATTGTTTAAGTGATTTATATAGGTAGGCGATGATGAAATCCATAGATTGTAATCAAAGTCTACTATAACTTGCATCTACTTCAGTTATTAGAGAGGGCCGCGCCGTGGCTGAGTGGTTACACCGCTTGCCTTTCACCAAGAGAGATTTGTAGTGGGGACACGCACGCGCGTGCGCGCATACACACATTAACGCAGATATCAAAGCTATTCAAACAGCCCTACTCTTGCTAACCATATTGAAGGTAGAATTTTGTTAATCTATTGTAAAAAGGCAGCAGCTTTATCAGTAATATTGTCTTTTAATCTAACAAACCTTAAGACTTTCCTTTGAATGATATAATCTTTGGTACTTAATT
The DNA here is from genome assembly GCA_030765055.1 of Mantis religiosa. Classification (NCBI taxonomy): domain Eukaryota; kingdom Metazoa; phylum Arthropoda; class Insecta; order Mantodea; family Mantidae; genus Mantis; species Mantis religiosa. The sequence continues at coordinate 62,401,854 of CM060953.1, read as the reverse complement.
GTTCTTTCACACTAGCCGTGTGTAGGACGCACTATGAAAGTGTAGCCAGACTGAAAAATTCAATGCCATAGCTGGGATTTTAACCACGTATCTTCTGGTTTACCGTCCAGCAGCTATAACTGTTTGAGCTACTATGGCCAACATGCCGACATGACATTAAATTCTCCAACTGCCTCATGTTTCTCCCGGTAAACTACTTAGGAGTTCTCATAAACACATGAGACAACTACGTTAATGGCGACTTATTATGCTGTAGGTACTTAAAGCCCGGGCTGTATAGTTCAGACCACTATTAGGTAAAATTAATGGAAATTAAATGTTCTTTCACAATAGCCGTGTGTAGGACGCACTATGAAAGTGTAGAGCCAGAGTGAAAAATGCAATGTCATAGCCGGGATTTGAACCGCCGTTCTTCTGGTTTACCGTCCAGCCGCTCTAACCATAGAGCTACTATGGCCAACATGCCGATATGACAGTAAATTCTCCAACTGACTCGTGTTTCTCCCGGTAAACCACTTAGTAGTTCTCATAAACACATGAGACAGCTACCTTAATGGCGACTTACTATGCTGTAAGTACTTTAAGGCCTGGGCTTTATAGTTCGGACCACTATTAGGTACAATTAATGGAAATGAATTGTTCTTTCACACTAGCCGTGTAGGAGGCACTATGCAAGTGAAGAGCCAGACTGAAAAATTCAAACCAGAAGATCCGTGGTTCAAATCCCGGCTATGTCATTGAATTATTCAGTCTGGCTCTACATTTTGATATAATCTTTGTTAGTATTCTTTGCTCAATATATTTTTGTGCAAATATACTATAACTAATATTTATTAATATGCTTTGTTAAAATATGCAAATAAACATCTCCTAAAGCTTGAAAGTAGTATCTCTTAAAATCTCCAGCACAGAAATTCTGGAGCAGGAGGAGTTAGTTCAATCTGTAAGCTTATTAAATTCCTGTTTATAGGTTTTATTATTTTAAAATACAATGAAAATTTTGAAATTATATTGTAATTTGCGTGCTTTATTCATTTTAAGCTATTTAATACAATATTGAAATTAATGATACGTAAATCTGATGTTCTAAATTCAACATCTGACTATTTGGATTTTAATTAATTTGTTAATATGAAAATTGGTGCTTCAATTTCAATTTTTATAATGGGTAGAGGTATTAATTTAAAATATAATTTTAATGACTCCAGAAAAAACGCAAGATGATTTATTGGCATATAAAGCGCAAGCGAATCAAACTAAGAATAGACCATAGAAAGCTAACATTGAAGAAAAGTAAGTGCACATAAAATAATACAATATGTATCACATAAGCGTAATATTGGATGAATAATGGATATACTAGTTCCAGGAATATGGACAGATAAATCAAAGCTTTTTAATGAAAGTGGAAATTCTCTGGAAATAAAATTCCCGCTCGATGGTTCAGAAGAAGAATGGCGAAACTCTTGAATATGTTGCTTCGCAGCTTATTACTTCTATACCCCTTACAACACTTAAGAAGTAACAGTATAACTTAATAGAAATTATCACAGAGGTAACGAAGCTTTTAAGAATGGAGAGTCTGGAGGCAATTTTATAATTGAATGGTAGCGTGGTTTGCTTCTTGTACGTGGGATATAAGTAATGTGGCTTTAGAAATTCCCGCGCATTATAAAATGTTTTTTTTTTTTTTTTTTTTTTTTTTTTTTTTTTTTTTTTTTTTTTTTTTGCTATCTGTAGATATTAACCTGTTCGCATTTCCAGCAGCGATCATTTCTACATTCGTCACTGACGCCTAAGATGGATAATTTAGCCGGTCTCCCCGAGCTTGATAATTGAGAACAGCTCATTGCTTTGCCACTTGTATCCACCTACAACAGAAACAGGTTGCCGATAAGTCAACAAAACGTTCAGTTTCAACGTAAGTTTAACTAATTTCTGCTTTCATATATACAATGGAGGTATTACAGCAATTATAATAGGAGAACTTGATAGGTTTTTATGATACAACACTTTGAGCAATGTTGTCAATAAAGAGTACAATTTAATTTAGATCAAATTTCTTGGCTAAAATTTTGGTTTTTTCTATAGTACCTACAATGGTTATGAGCTGGTAACTTCTCCTTAGAAACAAAAGCTCATTTACTATACTGGTCGCCAATCTAGAAAGTGATTGACATTTCGTCCGGAGAGAGAGAGAGGCGACGTTGCCGGTCATTGCTGCCACGTGGAGAGTGCGATAGCACTACGCGTGATGATGATGATGTGTATAAGGGCGCTCAACTACGGCGGGCATCAGCACCCTGCACTACGTGTGCGAGGGTGATTCACTTGCGACTGCAATGGGTATTTTATTATTAGTGTTATTATTAATTATTTATGATGTTGCACACAAAGACAATAGTGCAGTCGTGGATCTACATGAAAACGCTAGAGCATGCAAGAACGCATAAATGTAAAGATAATCGTAACAAATCAGGCATACCTGTGACATTTTGATGCTTATTGAAGTGGTAAAATACCTTTTACATAATTTTGTAAAATTTGGAGTTTCTAATTTATACTCCAATGTCTAACTTTCTTATTTAAAATACTTTCCTTTTCCAGTCTTAGCCTTAAAGCCCTTACTGATACCTACGCACGTGAAGTCCTGTCAAGCACCTTAGAGAATGGAATACTAGACTCCCCTTTCAATTTCTCCTCATCGAAGTATTCTCTCATAGAACATATTATTTCCCGTGTATGTCCTTTATTTGGAATACCTTTACCAAATACAGTTTTATTTGGTTCCAGAACACATTCAGGTTTTCGCTTGTCACTATACTTAGACATAATTAAACATTCATTAAACACAATTGCAAATGATCACAACACGCGCTCAGATACACGGACTTAGGCACACGTAAACCAAGGCAAATTGCCACAAATAAAATGCAAAGTAACTTGCCAGTACAGGATCTCTAACTGTGAGGGCATTCTGTTTATGCAGCGTTATTAGAGGAGAAATAAAAACCTAGGTATTGTATTTACTGCAGCTTTTGCGTAATTCGCTCGCCCGCGTCATGCTAAGCACGTGTTAGAATATCGGCAACAAGGTTTACCGTCTAACGTTGTCATGGAAACGTCTCTACTCCAATTGGTCATTTTAATCGTTACTATGACAACCGTTATGACGTACTCATCCTCTCCCATTTATTTAGACAGACTAATAACAGGAGACACGTGCAACTTTGGGAGAATATAATACACAATTGGAAGATTACATTACACTACTTATATCTCAGAGAAAATGTTGGAAGTGTCCACCAGCATCTATGGATCGCTGGTCCCATTTTATTTGATACGACTGTATACACTGAAGTTTATATGGGTATCTTCAAGACATTTGTGGAGCAGCTGGATGATATCGAATTGTGTGAAGGTTATTTACAGCAAGATGGAGCAACGTGCCATACATCTAATAACACCATTAAACTTGTAACCAGTTTCTTTGATAATCGAATAATCTCAAAAGGTCTGGCTCCCCAGATCCCCTGATCTAACCTTACCGGATCTTTTTTCATGTTGGGTATCTAAACATAGTGTACAAGAATAGCTTACCGACAATTGATGTTCTCAAGGAATCCTTTCGAACCGAAATACGTAACATTGGCGAGGATACTCTCCGCAAAACTTCAGAGAATATGGTAAGACGAGTGCAAACATGTATAGATGCTGATGGAGGACGCTTCCGACATTTTCACTGAGATGTGTGTAGTGAAATGGAATCTTCCAATTGTGTATTATATTCTCCCAAAGTTGCACATGTGTCCTGTTATTAGTTAGCCTATTGAAATGGTTCAAGTTTATGTGGATCGCACTATATTTTGCTCTGAGACAAATTAGTTTTTTCTATAGCGTTATATTAAAAATATTTTCTAACCAAAGCTTGACTCCTGATGTTTAAGAACTTCATATAGAAATTCGTGAGAAGCTAATCTATATTAATTTAATGTAAAAGAAAATGAATGACCTAACAACGATGTTTAAAATTTAAAATGAAGATATTTTAAGAAAGGATAATCTGTTGATGGTTTAAAAAGCTTCTTATATAAGAAGCTAAAATGTGTAAGTAATGGGTTGTTGCATAATATAGAGGAAATTTGTGACTGTAAATTAATGTTTATGGATATACCAAACTCTCATATCCACCATATGAAAAGAAAATTTTGTAATTAAAAAATAGTAAAAAATTACATTTGGTTAAAATCAATATAAAATTTGATAATTCATATTAAATGAAGGAGTAAGACAGAGATGTAGCATTTCTCCCGCACTATTTAATATATACTTGGACGATTTGATAAAAACTTGAAGGCAAGTGGATGGAAGAATACAACTAAATAGAAATAAAAACTTAACAGACCGTGGCTGGCAGCCCATTAAGACGGTCATCTGCTTCTGTCTTGGGCGAAAACAGATCAGCAGCGATGAGAGAAGATATCTGTAGGTTCATGCGTGAATAACGAATTAAATGTTATTGCGTACTAAGCATTCTACATACGGTTACTCTGAACAATGATATATTGGTAACCCTTGGTCGGCAACCTCGAGTTTGATGTGATGATAAAAGGAAGCAGTCATTAAGCCAGTCTGAAACGTGCATTCCAGTGTCATTAGAACCATTCTTACTCCCACACATATCCACCCTTACCCTGAGGATAGCATTACTCTACCCGGCTCTACTCACTAAGCGGCTACAAAATGGGTCCCAGATATTAAAAGAAAAAGATAAATGTAAGATACAGACAGCAGAAATGAGATTCTTAAGAAGAGTTAAAGAATGTAATAGACGAGGTTTAATAAGAAATGAAACTACACGAGAGGAACTAGGAATATGTAAATTACAGGACAAAATAGGAGAAAATATACAGAACTGAAAAGAACATATGAATAGAATGGACTAAGAAGGGGAACCGGTTTTAGTAAGAAGATACAATCCATGTGGTAAAAGAGATGTAGGACGCCCTAAAAGAAGATGGGAATAGTTGATAGAATGGGAAGACGTAACAGACAGAAATGCTTAATCCCTGACGTGAAGAAGAAGATGATAATTAATATAATGAGTCTAATATTTACGGATATTCTTGTAATAAATGGATATAGATCTACAACTCATTAAATACAATTTGCACCTTTATTACGCCTCAAGTACTAATACGATAGTGTATGTATTTCGGTTCCTATTCAATTCTAAGTTTGTCTGGAATGTACCCGGAACGAATTTTATATTAGAGATGAGTTACTGTATGTATTTACCTAATCTTGGCTTAAAGCGTTATAATTTTTCTTTAAGTTGAGACATGCGAATTTTTTTGTTTATGAAACAAACTGACTCTGAGATCATGAAGATGATGCCGCGTGAGGTTTCTAGAGTTGTCTCTGACGGTCCAACGCGCAAAGGGTTGCAGATTCGAGTCCTGCCTAGAGAGTGGGTATATTTCTGCATATTTGTGTAAAACCTAAAAAGGAAAGAAGGAAAATCAGTAAAGGATGTATGGCAATCAGTTTGACCTGTTGCCTATTCATCACGGCTATTGTGCATTATGAAATGTGTCTAGAAATGAAATAATAGAAACCGAACAAAACATAAACATAGAGAACTGACAGGTGCTTTACTAGTGAACTGAATCGGAAAGGATTAGCAACATCTATTAATCAAATACTTTGACCATATTGACAGCATATAAATTGAAAACACTTAAATGCGGACGGATATGTAAAAAGCATTTTATGATGTGTTATGTCCTGGCAGCTTGTATATCCACTATCGTTTGTTACATAAACCTTTTACAAACTACTTTTTAAAAACCTAATTCCTTTATGTGCTTGAATTTTATTACCATAAACCTATGCTTAAATGGTTTAACTACAAAGATGTAATTTATTTTAGCGTCTTTCAAGGTAGGTCATATCGGACAGTGAATGAAATGGGTGAAATGATGTTCTAATGAGCCCAGGGCCCATGGGGATTAGAGTTACCCGAAATTCAAAATCAGGAAAAACTACAAACCCTGGAGAAACCTACTGTAAAAACCCCACCGAAATTCGAATCATGACTTTTTGAGGCAGGCACGTTACCTTCACATGGGAGAGGCGGGCATTAAACATGTTTTAGGGTCAACAACAGTCATGTTCTTTCAAATTCTTTGCTATATTTTGGCCTTAAAATTCCATACTTTTTCCACGACATCTCGAGGAACAGTCTAAGATTGGCCTTAGGTAAGATATAGCCAACATTTGAAAAATTAAAACTAAGCAATAAATTTATTAAATATGTCAACATTTTCCATTGATTACAACAAATTTGTGGTTTAGAGTTGCACAAAATTATACAAAATTCCTTCCGAAGAAGGGAGTTTTAAAAGCGTGTCTTAGAAAATTCAAGATATTCATTATGAGTCAAATAACGTTCAATAAGTATATGTTAAGAAAATTGGTTTCAGCAACTTCTGTGAAAGTAAAACGTATTGCAAATGTTTCCATAGATACGGTAAATTTTGTGAGATGTCTGCTGAAAAATCTTCGTGTCGCATCTTCGGAAATTACCAAACTCATATATCAAGTTTAGTGACATTTGAAAGGCTCATTTTGAAAGCTTTTTCTAAACTTCGTTCCATATTTTTATTCAGGGTCCTCAAAACGTATTTTCTACAAAATTTTTACTTAGAAATTTTTTAATAGAATACAATTCTCCACTTCTCTACTATAAATGTCAAAGAAAGCAAAGAGGGCCTTGAAGAGCCAGGGTTCGTTGCTAGTTATTATGCACCACAGTGACGTTAAAGATGTCAGTTGACTGATTCTTCTCTGTGTGTATATCAGTAAATTAAGGATGTGAACTGTGTTGATTTCATGTTTCATAGCATGACGTAAAGCAGTTTTTCGTCAGGTGATACTAACGCAGCGTAATGACCCTATTCAATCTCTCAGTGGTAATTTCGTATCGTAATGTTGACTGGTCACCAGTAAGTCGATTACAGGAGGTGCGACAAACTTTTAATAGTGTAATTCACTGTTATTAAAAGTGTAATATTTCACCTGAAGGAATTTTAGCTTATAGTAGTTATCAATAAAACTGCAACTTGAAGTGTAAATGTTATTAGCTCCGTGCGTTGAATAAAAACGCATTATTTATTAATGTGAAGAAATGATCTTTACACTATGTAGACCGGACTATCCACCACCAGCAACGCTCCCAGCGAAACCTATACCCTGGAAAAATGAGACAAACAGTTAAATACCTCAGTGTACTCATGGATCGACGGCTCACATGGAAACCACACATTAGTACCAAACTCTAACTCGAGTAAGACTAGCTAAGCTCTACCCTCTTCTCAACAAAATATCTTCACTCAAATTAAAAAACTGCACACTACTCTACACGATTTTATTAAGACCACTCCTACTATTTGCCTGCCCAATCTGGGGAGGGACCAGTCTTCCGAAATCAAACGTATCCAGACATTTTAAAACAAAATATTACGAATCTCCAATAATGTACCATGGTTTGCCAGAAATATTAAACTACATAGAGAAACTGGAATAAGCACCATTCAACAATCAATTTCATTACAAGGCGAAAAGTTGTACAGCAAACTAAAACACATCTCAGGAGTCATTCACTATTCCCTTGGCAGAAAATCCAGCTTTCCAAGCCGCATCAGGAGTCACCTACCGCTGGATCAGTTCTCACAAGATCTTCTGTAATATTTAAAACAATAATGTATCTACTTATGGTGGGCCCAATGGGGCTTTCCTCGTCTCATTGTTATTAATTGTATCACTATGTAAATAATGTCTATGTTCAATGATAGAGCGTACATGCGCTGATCGATCAATAAATTGTTAAAAAGACTCACTAGAACCAAACAAAGTTGAACGTTTCTCAGAACAGAAATAATACAGAAAGATGATTTGCTAGTTACACGCCATAAAAGTTATTTCAATGGTTTTGCGTGTAGAAAAATAAAAAATAAGCGACAGTAACTAAACCCAATTTCACAAGAAATAATATCGATTCCTGGACAGCCGGAGCTCTCCTTGCAAAAATTAAGTCTTGTGGGAGATTAATATCTTCTTAGAATAAATAGTTCAATTATACTTACATGTGTGTCTACAACTGAAAATAAAGATAGATTTCCGTTGATACTGAAAGTTCTGCTGTAATGAGATGTTGATGATCGGTTAGAAGCTGCTGATATGATGAAATGGCACGGCAATAATATATAAGGATCATACTCGGCAACACCCGGGCTCATTCCTATTAGGAGGACCACTTTGATGTTTTCCCTGTGGTTGATAAATGGAAGTGAATGTCTTAGTAGAATGCATTCTACTAATTTGTCCATTTTCTGTCCTCATCATTTCCTTTCATCTACTACTTCAACTGTTTCTAGATTACAGACGAGGTGTCGCCGGTTGGTACACTGCGGTGTGCTCTGGAAATATTTCTCTCCAGTGCTTCACTGACCGCTGGTGCCTTCTTCCTTCTTGGAAGTGTCGTAAGGATTGGACTTATGTCGGATTTGTTTAAAATTCTTCCTAGCACATTGTCGTCCGGGTTTGGTCACCCTACTTCACTCCGATTCATTCCTTTCTCTCAGGGGTCATGTTGGATGGATAATTGTGGTCTACATGTAATAATTACTGGAGGTTCCTATATGTGACTATAATGTGTTTCAAATGAAAAGGTGTTTGTTCTTGAGCGCTACTAGGTGAGCAAGCAATCGGAGTCCTGTGGTGTTGTCGTATTGCATTCCCGCTAAGTGGTGTGTAAGGAGCGCGAACCTAATCAAACTGTATGAAATACTATTCGCGCTAAGATAAAATTACAGCTTTTGCCAAAACTGATCCATACGGAAGGTACAGAGAAATGTATCTAACATAACCATGAAAACCCCATATTTTCAGCTCAAATAGTTTTTCTAATACAAATAAATAAATCACTATTACCTGTATTATAACAATAAATCACGATGTAAGCACTGTATGAATATCATTATTGATTGGCATGTATGCGTGTACGTATATTTGTAATTACTCAGAACTGAAATGTAAATGTTTTTGGCATGACATGATAAAAGAATTACTTTGAATAAGCCAATTCGAGCGAGAGGAAAAATTAAATTTTCTGCTGCCCTGGCAGATTGTGTCTGGTAACATTATATTTTTGTTTATGAATGGTTCGTATTTTCTGTTCAAAGTGCCTGGTGTGTATGTATGTACATATACTTTTCATTACTCAGAACTAAAATTTAAACTACTGCATTATGTGAGAGAAGAATTACTGTGAATAAATTAAGGTGTTAAATTCGAGAAAGAGCAAACACTTCATTTGCTGTTAGCCTGTGGAATGCTGTATGCATATGTTTATGAATGAATGCTGGATAAGAAGTGTTTATTTACACTGGATAGTTCAGATCAATATGATTCAGTTGTTATTTATACAACAGTAGAGTAAGAGTTAAGTAGTGCAATTTCTTTTTGCGGTGAATTTAGTGGCGAGTCAAAAAGACAATAATTGTGAAGTCAGGCTCGAAGTATTGCTTTTAAGGTATACTCGTTCTTAAAAAAAATTGCGCAAAGGGGAACGTAGAAATCAGCTGGATTTAAAAATACTCAACGGCTCACTGCTGAAGCGTGTGGTATAGGCATTTAATGTCAGGAAGGCACGTTGGCCATGGTAGCTCAAAGGTTAAGAGCGACTGGACGGAAACCAGGAGATCCGTGGTTCAAATCCCGACCATGGCATTGAATTTTTCATGTTGACTCTATCCATCAAATATCTTAGCCTATATACGGCTAGTGTGGAGAAATAATTAATTTCCATCAATTAACTAAAATAATAATAGTTAAATGATGAAGCCTGGGACTTAAGTACTTACAATAGTAAGTCGCCACAAACGGTGTATCTCGGATGCGAGAGCCCCTAGTGGTCTACCGGGGAAATATACGAGTCAACTGGAGCATTTAATGTCAGGAAGGCACGTTGGCCATGGTAGCTCAAAGGTTAAGAGCGACTGGACGGAAACCAGGAGATCCGTGGTTCAAATCCCGACCATGGCATTGAATTTTTCATGTTGACTCTATCCATCAAATATCTTAGCCTATATACGGCTAGTGTGGAGAAATAATTAATTTCCATCAATTAACTAAAATAATAATAGTTAAATGATGAAGCCTGGGACTTAAGTACTTACAATAGTAAGTCGCCACAAACGGTGTATCTCGGATGCGAGAGCCCCTAGTGGTCTACCGGGGAAATATACGAGTCAACTGGAGCATTTAATGTCAGGAAGGCACGTTGGCCATGGTAGCTCAAAGGTTAAGAGCGACTGGACGGAAACCAGGAGATCCGTGGTTCAAATCCCGACCATGGCATTGAATTTTTCATGTTGACTCTATGCATCAAATATCTTAGCCTATATACGGCTAGTGTGGAGAAATAATTTCCATCAATTAACTAAAATAATAATAGTTAAATGATGAAGCCTGGGACTTAAGTACTTACAATAGTAAGTCGCCACAAACGGTGTATCTCGGATGCGAGAGCCCCTAGTGGTCTACCGGGGAAATATACGAGTCAACTGGAGCATTTAATGTCAGGAAGGCACGTTGGCCATGGTAGCTCAAAGGTTAAGAGCGACTGGACGGAAACCAGGAGATCCGTGGTTCAAATCCCGACCATGGCATTGAATTTTTCATGTTGACTCTATCCATCAAATATCTTAGCCTATATACGGCTAGTGTGGAGAAATAATTAATTTCCATCAATTAACTAAAATAATAATAGTTAAATGATGAAGCCTGGGACTTAAGTACTTACAATAGTAAGCCGCCACAAACGGTGTATCTCGGATGCGAGAGCCCCTAGTGGTCTACCGGGGAAATATACGAGTCAACTGGAGCATTTAATGTCAGGAAGGCACGTTGGCCATGGTAGCTCAAAGCTTAAGAGCGACTGGACGGAAATCAGGAGATCCGTGGTTCAAATCCCGACCATGGCATTGAATTTTTCATGTTGACTCTATCCATCAAATATCTTAGCCTATATACGGCTAGTGTGGAGAAATAATTAATTTCCATCAATTAACTAAAACAAGTGTGTCCCACATTTGGATTAGAAAAGCAGGTAATACATAAATTATAATTATAGTTATCGTATTTAAAAATATTCATAATTTCTGAAAATGCTTTTCCCAATTTTGATTTTGGCAACTGCATCATTGTAAAAGTTTGTAAAATACAATTCGCTTACCCTTACATCTAGTGCCAAGCAGACCTGCATGTTATATGAGTGTGCGAGAGAGAGGGAAATATAAAAGGAGTGGGGTAACAAGTTGGCAACGCTGAGTGTGGTACGGCATCTGATTTGCTCGACTCCAGAAACCTTCCTATTTGAAACACATAATACTTCTACTACTTCTACGTTGCTCAGTATATGATCCTGAATACATATACAGATCTAGAATGAACAAAAAGGCAGAATGGATATCTGAAGACCTAAGAAAAGACGTCCTAGGGCGAATTTAGAACAGTTAAACTTTGTAACCCTTTAATAATAATAACGGAATATTAAAATGTATGTAATTAAAATATGTTCATCGTGCGCTGTACATTCAGATAGCAACATCCAGAAGCTGTCAAACATTTTGTGTATGAATGGGGGGGGGGGGGCGGTCTATGAACTGAACTGATGAAGTCGCTAGTGAGGAAAAGGTAGAACAGGAAAACGAAAATTCCTTCCTCTTTTATGTTCACATCGTCAGAGACGCCATTGTCTCCTACTAGTACCATTAATTTTAGCTGTAACAATGCATAAAAAGTCGTAGAGGGTTTTGCTAGCGTCCGCTACTCGAGACAAAGGCTTCGGACCTTCGCTAAAGCTATGTAAATTATGCATTAGGAAACGAAAATTAATAAAGCAGTCAAAACACAATACGAGATGCCGTGAATTGCCTGGAAGCTTTGCTTGGGGTCTTCGAAACGGAAAGTAATAAAGCATCCATTATAATTTCAAATTGTATGCCTACTCTGTGACTCTGGTTCTGTTTTGTGGTAAAACATTTACTTCTCATTCATTTGTACATAAGTTGAAGCACCTAGGTAAAGCACAAAGGAAAACCTTAACTGCTAATTAAGGCATGGTTCTAAAGACTAACAGCCGAATGTAAACAGCAATTTCTCTCTCTCTCTCTCTCTCTCTCTCTCTCTCTCTCTCTCTCTCTCTCTCTCTCTCTCTCTCTCTCTCTCTCTCACACACACACACACACACACACACACACACACACACACACACATCTGGTGAATGAAGAGACGACTGTTAAGGTAAACAAATACCACATTGCTCTATAAATTTTGGAACCTTTACCAGTCAATTTATAAAATAACTCTATACGAAGTATTCACTTGACTTTTTCTACTCACATTTCTGCACACCATTCTTACCAAGACTTATTTTTCTGTTTCATACTAAGTGAGATATACTTTTGCGGACTATTTCTCGTAAACACAAGTCTATTTCCATTAACAAGCGCCACTTTTTTCATTATTTTATACTCAAAATTCTACACACAAAGTAAATCATTAGCAGTTTGTTTCTAAAAATTTCCACCATATCTAAAAAGTACATATAATGACCTCATATTTTTAAAATAATTTTGGGTTGCTGCCAAACAGACCTCCATTCAAAGGCTTTCTATAAGGGAACTAAGGGAAGGGACTTGGTTTTTGGTTAGGGACCCCGTTGAGGCTTAGGAATTTCGACCTTTGCTCGTTCCTCACTCCCTGAAGTCGCGTTTGTACCATGAAATTGGTACTCTGTCACAGCTTCGAGGATTGTGATATGTACCTTTGCGTTTTATTTATTGGCGAATTTTTGTGTGTAATTTACGTCCTCCAACGTTAAGACATATCCGACCATGAATGGAATGGATGAAATGATGTTTAAATAAACCCAGGGTTAATAGAGCTTACATTATTGTGCCGAATGTTTGAAAATACTAAATTGACAACGTCAGCTTGTTGCAAACAGGTTGTTTACTTATGAAGCAGTTAGAGTTCAAACGTACTAATCCTAACTTTGCTCTGATCACCTCAACTCTACTGCTACTTGTTCAAATCTGGGATTTGGTTCTAACATTCACGTATTTAATTGTGTGACACATAATGCAAGCAAAACAATGCATTTGTTACTTAAACTCTTAACTAACCATGTAATAACTTAATTATGTTTATTACGTTAGCGTTAATGCACAGTTTCTTTTTAAAATTGAATAAAAATACATTTGTGCAATGAATAGTCACAAAGAAATAAAAGAGTAGATTAAAAATATACATTTGCCGGGGGGGATGGTACTCTAAAGTGCAACGTTGTGTAAAAAGAGCATCAAACACTTTACATTTAATTAAAATCTGGTGAAATATCCAGAGTTAACGCTTCAAAGAGAATATCATATGCACCTTTGTATTATGCTTTATACCACCATAATTGAATGAGAAGACACCCTGGTACAGAAAATTGGGAACGCTGTTTGCTAGAGTACAAAACAGTGATTATGTTAATGATAATTCTAGCAGTTAAAAGTGAAAAGATATTACGTTTTGTGTTGACTTTAGAATAATGTAGCTTGTTTTTAAGGTTATAATTCACAGCAATCCCATCCTCATAGCCTTATTAATTTTTGTTTCCCTTACATTTTCTAATTTAACTTATTAAATATCTTTCGCTTATATTATCATCCTTAGCCCAGGTTACCAACACTTCAAGGCTACGTTGTTGAGGATGATAGATTAAAACTTAGGCGTGAAATTTAAGCCGGAAGATGGTGGGGATTAGGGTTCTAAAAATAACAAAGTATTGGCTTCTGTTTTACAAGTCTTAATATAAAATGTGCTGAAAACTTGTTAAATGCAGTTGAAGATTTATAGAAATATACCACACTGTTTCCAAACATTATACCCACCGCTGGACGGCTTGTGCTCTGGACGCCTCGGCTCAGTCTACTAAATAAAGAGGTAAAATAATCCCGCAACCGATTTACCTTCTCATAAGAGTACATTTTAGTCACACCACAAGAGGTTATGGAAGTTTAATATTCCCTGTCCACACATTTTCGACATATATTCAGGAAATTTGCATTTGCATTATTAAATTGAGTACCTAATATTTAACAAATTTCTTGATTAATGTGTACTTTTAGTTGTTATGATCCATTGGAGTCTGTTACACACTTGAGGATACTTGGAACAATAACTTTTATTAGTTCCACTGGAACTCGTGTACCTTGTGCAATATTTCTTGAATAAAATGAAATTTCAGAGATGAAAATGGAAATACTTGGTATCAAAATATATTTTTGGATGCCATGATTTAAAATGGTTTTAGTATTTAATTTTTCCCATAAAAATGTTGTGATTTTGTTAAAGGACAAATTGAAGGGCAGAAAACCATAGTGTGCCATCTCCATGTGAGGCCGAAATTGAGCCATTTCATCAGTCGGCACATTTTATGGTTATACGTTATATATTGTGGTGGGTCATGTCCAGAATTTCCTGTTTAGAAATATTAGAGCATCAAAATATCGCTCTGAATAAAACAATTAATTATGTTAGATTTAGAGTGGTCACAGCATAGAGGTGTCATTGAAGAGTCATTCTCCTCCGAGGACAAGGAGCCTTCGAAGTTTGACATTCTGGGACTCTGTCCCTTTCTGACATTATGACGAATTTATAATAATAAGCGGTGGGTAGCTGGTGGTTTATTTTTTATTAAGTGTCACAAGTTGTAGGATGAAAGAGAGCATTTGTACATTATAGAATATTTTGGGTTATGATGGGCCTAAGGTGAGTCTGGGACGCTGTAGGTTTCCCCTGGGTCAATGTCATATTCCCGGTGACCTCGGATAAGTTGATTGAATCTGTAGGGAAGACAGGAATAGAAATTATGAGAGATTGAGGATATAATCATTTAATTTGGAAAATTATAGGTCTGAATGAATGTTGTCATTCGGAATGTACCATTCAGCAGCTGTTGCTATTCGAAGATACCGATTCTGAACTATTTGAAGTTTGTAGAGGTGAGTTTTTGCAGCTGCACCCCAAACCTGACAGGCGTAGGTGAAGGTGGGTCTTAGTACTTGTTTGTATAAAAGGAGCTTCTTCCTCAGTCATTTTTTGTTGTACAGTGGATAGAGCCTTGCCATACGCTTGGATACTCTGGAAGCTAGTGATGTAATATGTGTCTTCCAGGTAAGCCACATATCAAGTAGCACTCCAAGATATTGTGCTTCTGTGCTCCATGGTACTTCTGATCCAGCTAAGCACAATTCAGGTACATCCCTTAAGTTGTGACGAGTAAATGTGACTGCCTGGGACTTGTTGGCAATAATCTTGAGGAACCAAGTTGTAAACCAGACGGTGAGCATAACCGCATAGCACTTTGCACGTTGTACTGCAGTGAGATAATTATTTTGATTATGCCGAGGTTAATGCAGTGTCATGAGCAAATAAATAAAGGTTCCAGCCTCTGAGGGTAAGGAGGGTGTTGATATGGGTTAGGGGGGGCAAGAACACTCCTTGGAGTACTCCTACATTGATGAAGTAGGTCTGGGAGACTGTCATTCTAGTTAGAGTGGCCCAAATCCATGCTGCAAATCACGCCACCTTTCTGTCACATGACTGTTAAGAAAATAGTTATTTTACGTGCTAATAAATCTACTGACATGAGCTACCAAATTGACAGATTTGAGGTTAAGAAACTGTTATCAATAGGCTGCATATGAAATGCCATATTATTATACAGGGAATATTCTTTGAATATGTGCACTATAAAACTGAAAGCATAATCCTGTTTCTATTGCTTGCTACAGGGAGAGAGTACTATTGGAGTTTACAAACAAATATTCCTGGGCATATATGTATTTCAAATGGAAGTTTTTCTTGAGTAATCTCCAAACAAGCTAGCTCTTTATGAGAAATATCGAACATGGAAAGCATGTTACAGGGACCAAGATACCAGATATTGATGTAGAATTTGTTAAGGATCACATTAAAAGTTTTCCATTAGAGATTAACCATTACAGCAAAAGGATAACGAGAAACTTTCATATTTGTCTCAAAATATATCATTAAAATATATGAACTGTAATGCGCATTTTGCTTAGAAAGCAGTGAAAGAATAGTGCTAGAGAAATACCTTTAATGCTCAGTTAACTTGTCTTTCCAGAAACCAAAAACTGATACCTGTTCACTATGTGATAAAATGAAAACAAGCGTTTTTTTGGAGGGGTTTCGGCACTGCGTACAAGCTTGGACTATTGTAGCTTATTCCCACAAGGTAGACAAGAGGGCGGCCGTTCCAAGGAGCCATAACAGTGCAGAGGGCAGTATCCCTATATTTTACTTATATGGAAACGTCCCCCGGTAGGCCAAGACAACCGACATTCCCCCGTACTGTGTTTCGAAAATGGTCCCAGCAGTTGGTCCGGAGATCGGCAACCGACCTACCGGAGGAGAGTTGGTTCACTCAGAGCATATCATTTGCAATGCACCGCCGAGACACCCGCCGACACTTGTACCCTGAAATGATGATGATGATGATGATGGTGATTATTTTGTATTTAAGTGCACTCAAATCATCCGCGCCCTTTCAGAAAGCTGTATTTCACTTTACTATATTTCCTTTCACTTTACCTTACCTTTCTTTGCTTTGGCTTTGCTCTGACTCCACTTTGGCTTTGTTTTGACTTTGCTTTGGCTTTGCTCTGGTTTCTCTACGTTTTCACCATAACCTCACTCTAACTCCACTCTAAAATCACTTTAACTTGGCTCTGGCTTGGCTCTGACTAGGCTCTGGCTAGACTCCGGCCTACCTCCGGTCCCGCTCTGGTCTCGCTCAGGTCTCACTCTAACTTCATTCTTTAACTTAACTGGCTTAGCTTTGGCTTCGCTATTGCTTGGCTCTGGCTAGGTTCCGGTCCTCCTCTGGTCCCGCTCGGGCTTCAGTCTGGCCTAACACTAACTTCATTCTGTACTTTAACTTTCCACTAGATGAGAGATTATGTGAAATGAAAATGGAGAAAAATTGAGAGATAGGAAATTCGGGGGATGTAATTAACCTACCCAGCATTCACCTAGCGACCCGGGAACCCCACCCCCCCCCGAAAACCCATTGGGTCACGTAGTTCGGCCATGGGAATCAAACGTGGGCCTCGTGAATGCGCGCCACAGACAAAACTGCCTCAGCCATCCAGTTCGGTAAAATAAGTGTTAATAATGAATCTGATATATCAAAACGAAAGAAACTTAATGCTGGGCTAAAATGCGAAGGGCCAAAGTGGCACAAATGGAGCTGAAACATGATGCAGAAATATCAAAACAGGTGAACTTCACACTAGCTCTTTTGATATGCAACAAACACTCCCACTTCCTTTATGGACATGTAAGTAGTGTGTATCTTTACAAGCAGAAATGTTGAGTTTACAACTTGGGGGAGCACAACTGTGAACAAGATCAAGGTTATATGTATATTTAGGGTGAACACATAGCCCAAAGTGGTACAAATGAAAAGCATTATACATCTTACACTATTTAAGTAATGTAAACATTAAACAAACTGGTCACCTTGCAGCTTACTCAGACACTTGAGGGCCAAAATCACAACCAGTACATTGCAACTATTTGGGTGTCGTTGGTTCATCACCCACAATAAACTTCAAGACAATAGACCTAAACATTTAGAGTCTGGTCATTCATACTTACCAAACGATAAGGACTTCAGCACCATCGAAATAGCAAAATGAAAAACTAAATCACTATTCATGATAGATGACTTATGATTTAATACAAAAGTGCAGAAAAAATAAATCTTTCATGGTTACTAAAATGGAACAATCCCAATTTTTTAATGTGAAGGGAGTTGTCATTTTGTCATACAAAAGAAACAACTGAGGGAGGGAAAGAACAATGGCTGAAAACTAAATGGTTTCGATAATCTGATGAAATTCAGGGTCCATTACAACTTGAATGAAATGGAGACATGGGATATTACTGACATTTCCCCAACATGTAGAGGCCAGCAAGCACTTAAATTTTCATCTTCTGTACCATCACCGTGGAAACGATCCGCTTCGTTTAGTCTCCATCCCATTAGTAAGAGCCAAATTTGATAATCTCATGTCCACGCTACCATTTATTTATTTTTCCAGGGAGTCGTGAATTTTACAAGATTTTGCACGTGCAGCTCAGTAATGATCAGCAGGACTCTAATTAGATGTGTGGAAATTGACCATTTAGATTTCTTTTGAAGTACTGAAGGCCAGAATGGGCCAAGTCCCAGCATAGGAAAATAGCTCCAAAGTAAATGTTAAACTTAATTTGGCATGAAACTATATGACATGTGTGGAAATTGACCATTTAGATTTCTTTTGAGGTACTAAAGGCCAGAATGGGCCAAGTCCCAGCATAGGAAAATAGCTCCAAAATGTTAAACTTAATTTGGCATGAAACTATATGACACAGAAAATATGTTCTATATTGATGTGGTAATTAGTTATTATGTGTAACTTGTTTCAATAAATTATGACATTGAAAAAACTGACGTTCAATTTCTCAGGTTTTAAACAATGTTGCTTGACCCACTATGGTTCTTAACCCTTCAATTAAGTGACTGAATCAAAGACAAAATAGAAACGTATTGGGGAAGAACTATGCTACAGTTCAGTTGTGGAACAGCAAATCTAAGGATGTTTAACAAATAAAGAGCGCATAACATGTGGATGGCTTGTTGGCAACAAAGGTTACATGAATTTGACATAAAACTGCATGTGTACTGAGGCGAGTATTCTTCAATAAAATACATAGTAATCAGATTATTCACATAAAATTTGCAGTTAATCAACACATGAAGCATGGGGAGATATCTGGAACACCTGAATAACATAGAAACATCGCCAAAATTGGAAAAAATACTATTTTATTACTTCCGTACCATCACAGAGTTCACGGTAATTATGTTATTTATTGACAGAAGAAAATAAATAAACGTTTAATCCTTCTAGTAAACCTGAAAGAAGAATTTGTAGTCAGGATACATTCCACAACAGTACAACATATAGGTAATAACGTTTTTGATAATATGAAATTTTTCATTAACTTCATGATAGTGTTTAAACCTAACTGTTAGATTAAGAAGCATAGGCAGCAGTTATTGTGAAGTGTTATAACAGGAGTCATAGAATAAAATTCTTGCTGTGATAAATTTAATGTTTCATTCAGAAATACTGATATAAAATTTGTAACGGTTGTTTTGGTTAGGCCCCGAGAGTTGAAAAATGTTTTAAATAAATGGTTTAAGAATCAATATGTACATGTTAAATTGAGTAAGAAAATAATTTTTTAAAATTCAGTAGGTCATGAGATGACGCAACATATAAGTGATATGTTGTGAATGTTTTATCATTGGTAGTTTTAAACATGACATTATGTTATGTGCGACGTGAACCAGTAAAAATTAAGTTTGATTGATAGTGATGGCAACGAGAGAAGGAAATATCAATTTTGGTAAAAAAGCAGGGAAAGAAAGAGTCTTTCGACTGCGTAACGTCGAGGAAAACAGAAGTGTTTTGGTTTGCGAAATGTCGTGATCGAAAAGCGAGCAGACGCGTGTGCTAACCATTTGCATGTTAATTCAAAAAGCAGATTGCAAAACTGAGATCTAGAACAGTTATAATTATTTATAAACGTGAGTAGAAGCTTGGATATAGTGCAAATTAGACTGAAAACTGTCTTTTATGTCGTGAGAGAATTTGAATTGCATTCGAATTATTTCTCAGCTTAGGAAATGTATTATTGTAAATGGTGTGGATATATGATTAAAACACAAATTTTATGTAAATTGAGTTTCGAGTTTAAATTAAAGAAAAACTTTCAACAACTGTTTTATTTCCCCTACACTGAGTTCCATAATCCAAGTATTCGATACCACAACCAAGAAAAGATTTCATGCAAACTGAAGCTACACATAACGTCACGACGTGGTGCATCATAACATCTGCACCAAGGCAACGTCAACAATAGAATAAGACTACATATGCTGCGGCGACGTGAGACAAGCACCATTGCACCATCATCACCATCACGAAACGGCTCCAATTATAAGACAACGGTGCGTAGATATAGCATGCAATTTAGGGAAACTATTGCGAAATATTTATATTTTGGGTAATAAATGAGCTTAAAATAATTATGATTATACAATTTATTAATTGCGGTACTGTAATTATTTTAAAATAAGGCTATCTGCTCCCTTCAAATTTATTTCATAGACATAAAATATCGAAATTATACTGTGGGTTTTCATAATCTTTGAAGTAGTACTGTACATAATATTGGCTTTTAGACAAATGGTGGTAAGAGTGAATATTTTATCTTGAGTCACTCATACGATTTTATCAGCAAAGACACTTTATAAAACTAAATTAATATTGTGACTTTGTGGGTTCGTAGAATTAAAAATCCGAGTTGCAGATATTCCAAATCTTCTTTATTTCCGTAGAAATACACTTACAGATTACAGCAGAATTACATTACGTACACAATCGCAATCTACCAAGGTAGATGACCATGGCAAAAATGTTCTGATTACATCATCTCTCGTTACAACATCGACAACACTTTATAGCTTTTACTTTTGTTTACGACTGACTGTTGGCGAGTCGTCGCTCCCTTAAATACCTCATTGATAAATTCGAGAGATTTCTGGAACAAACAAGACATCGACTGTTCTCTGTCAATCTAGAATTTTCTATACGGGAAAGTTTATCCAAGCCGGCAAGTCCTTTATATCGCACTATCTTTAACTGCTTATACAAGCTCTTTATTACCACACTGTCTGCCTGTCAGTTCCTTTGTGTAAACAAGCCGCGCTAACCCTTTTTGCACGTACGCCGCCAGTTATAAAAAAAGGAATTCGTGACAATGTCAGTCTTGTTTCTCTGGATGGACATTCCAGGTATATTTATCGGTATTCTGTCGATTAATGTATTGGCGGTTATTTGAATGGTTCGAAAATGGATTCATCAAATGAATTCAGTTATTTACAAACAAAAATATTCTTGATTTCTTATCAATACCAATGCTGTCTCTTCTGGAAAATAAATCACTATTAAAATTTGTAACAACTTTACCATCACTGTTTATCAAATGAACAAAACCTGTTTTAAATATTTTATGAGTTTGCTAATTTTTTCTATTGGTTAATGTATGATACTCCTTTATGTTATTATGCATATGCGTTGATGCTACGGAAGGCACATAATTAACTTCGCTCATATCTGAATGTATATTGCTATTTCCTCACAATGTCTACCTGGATTCCAAAATAATATACATAACTGTGTATAAATATCGTACAATTACAAATATCTGTTTAGTAATTTTATTTTATTTTACTTTAGTATAACACATGGTACCATTAGCCTCGTTCCGGAAACATTCCTGTTCAGAATGAAAATCTATTTTTAATTCAATGTTTGGCAACTTTTCACGTAAGTGCATGCTTAAAGATTTGTAAATACATATGCATACGTTGACGAGGTTCTATTGTATAGAAAGTTTGCCTATGCACTTATTTCGACGTGTTTACCGTCATTGCTCACTAGATGGACTCGCTGAATCTTCTGTAGCATTAATATTACATAGTGTTGCTTGTCATAGTTCAAAGTACTTTCAGCTTTCTAGGATCTCTCACAGCTCTTGCCTTCAGAAATAGATTGTATATGCATACGTTATCATTCTAGATATTCTTTCCTTATTTAGTATTTATAGAGATTTCATGCAATTTCCTTTCTTGTTGTATCATTCATGTCGTTTTTATCAACAAACTCCAGCTTCAGAGCTTCTTCTTTCGTATACTTTTGTGCTATGGAAGAGGTTACTTTGTAAGTTAGTTTTACTATTCATCGCGATTCTTCTATAATAACTTTGTTACATTGAGGTTAGATATGATGGGATTCTACACAGTATACGTTCAAGGATAAAGTATACGTGTTTTAAATGCAGGGTGATGTCATGCAGCAAATAACGAGAAACACAATAAATGTAAAGGATTAAGGGCGAATTAAATTGGGAAAAGTATAAAAAATGTCGCTTTGGATCAGTTATGCATTCATTTAGTTTAGAATATACTGTTTAATGTGCTGTATTTGCGATTATAAGCTCAGTACGTGTGTTTTAAGCAAAAATGTTAAAATAACACACACACACACACACACACACACACACACACACACACACACACACACACACACACACACACACACACATATTCATATAGAGGTGCCTTCAAGTTATAACACCTATTTTTTCAGGATTGGGACCAGATAGGAGCTTCTGGTTTCTTTTAAAATTCACGTGGACTCTTTGTGAATGCGTGACAGAAATGGCAGCCCTGTACGGTGCATAAAACTATAGTGGCAGTGATAAGAGTTGGGACGTTGTGATACTTAAAATGGCAACGTTTTCATAGCAAGAACTGCGTGTAATAATCCGTTTTATCCATTCTCGTGGTGTGACGCCTGTTGAAATTAATCGCCAGTTGAGTGAGGCATGTGGTGATGGTACCATGTATGTGTCTAATGTGCGTTCCTGAATGCGACAGTTCAATGAAGGCAGAACACCGTGTGACAAAACCAAGACAGTCAGAGCCTCGCACCATCCGGTCTGACGTCATGATCCAGCGAGTGCAGAACGTTGTTTTGGAGGATCGCTGATTGAGCATGTTTAGATCTTCATGCAGGATTGTGTGCATAGATCCCACGAAAATGCCAATTTTGGAGGCGATGTAACCAAGTGTCTTGGTTTTGTCACACAATGACCTGCCTTCATTGAACTGTCGCATTCAGGAACGCACATTAGACACATCCATGGTACCACCACCACATGCCTTACTCATCTGGCGATGAATTTCAATAGGTGTCACACTACGGAAATGGAGAAAACGAATGATTACACACTGTTCTTGCAATGAAAACGTCGCCATTTTAAACATAAAAACAGTCCTGTCGTCGCTGCCACTAGTTCTTTGCCCTCTACAGTGCTGCTATCTGTCACGCGTTCGCAAAGAGTCCACGTTTATTTTAAAGAAACCAGAAGTTTCTATCTGGCCCTAGTCCTGAAAAGAATAGGAGATGTTATAGCTTCAACGCACCTCGTATAAGTGTGTGTGTGTATGTGTGTGTGTGTGTGTGTGTGTGTGTGTGTGTGTGTGTGTGCGCGCGCGCGCGTGCGTGTGTGTACTTTAGTACTTTAGGAAACGTCTGTGCTACACTTTTGTATTGTTAGATAAGGCAACTTGCGTATGCTCCAGCTATGTGTGTTCTATCGTAGGAAATAGGATGATGAGTCAACAAGGAAGTAAGTCGGAAAAGTGGATAGAGAATGATGATGATGATGAGGAGGAGGAGTAGGAGGAGGAGGAGGAGGAGGAGGAGGAGGAAGGAGGACTAAGAAGAAGAAGAACTGTGACATCTATTTTACTTTTCGACGTAATCAACTTGTTGATTATGAGACAGCTGAGACAGTTATACCATCTCTTTGCAAGTTCTTGAACGCCGCCGCAGCCAACGGATAATCTTTCGGATTATGGCATCATCAACTTCGCAGTGTCGACCACCCAAAAGACTTCTTAGAGGTCCGAGCAGATGGAAGTCATTGGCGGCTAAGGCGGGACTGTAATGTGGATGTTCCAAACGTTCCCAACAAATGTTCGAAACGGATCTTGCGTTAATCTTGCTAAGTGAGGGCGGCATTGTCATTTAGGAGAAACACTACCTCTGTCAGGAGTCCAGGTCGCTTGAGAGGAATGGCCTGACGGGATTCCCGCAGAGTGGTGCAGTATATCATGCAATTCAATGTCGCAGTGAGGCTGGAATATCTGTACTCTAACGCCTTGCATGTCCCAGCACACGGAGACCATCAACTTGCGAACTGATGGAACCGCTTTGAACTTTTCTGTTGTTGTAGTGGTGGGATGTTTCCATTATATTGAAGATCTTTTTGACTCTGCTTGTAAGTGGTGAACTCAAATCTTAGATGCTTTGATTTACCTTGTGAACTACTGGAACCAATTGAATACAGCTTTCTGGGAGAAACACTGGTTATCGTACATGGGACCCATTTCGCGATGCACTTCTTCTGTAGACAGTACTTTGGCCCACACACTGTTCTGCTTGGATACAATCATGCAACACACATGCTATCTTGTACAGGCTGCCACATTCTGACCGCATGTGGAGATATGACCCAACCTCTATGACTAGCATAGTTATGGTGCTGCTGGCATAAAATGCTCGCGAAGTTTACAAATGGTTTAAGGGAAGCAGACGTTTGCGGCTTACTCATTGAGATATCCTCATATGCAAATTTATTTCCTGCATTTTTTCTTTGAGCAGCCGTTTAAGCAAATTACATTTTTAGTATAAATTACATTTTCCCCACAAACTAATGAAGATAATATAAATTAAATGTTAATGTAATAAAAACTACCACTAAAATTAATATTATTGTGGAACAATTTTGCTGCTAACAAACCACTTTAATATTATTTTACAAATATTCACACTTAAATATTAATCAAAAGATGCTATATTTAAGTGAATAATATCTTACACATTATATAAGCCCTTTGGATAAATTTAGGCCAGTAAATCGAGAAGGTATGAATCTGTATTCTGCAATATTTAAGTCTCATATTTTAAATTACTTCTAAGAGAATGGGCCATGAATTTCGTAAACGTAACGTTAGCAGAATAGAGTCCTAAACCTCCCATTACTAGGCGGGAAAGTAAATGATGTAGTCACTTTCGTATCCACTGTGTTTTACGTGAATGCCTTAGAAATGTGAAAGATGCGCATACTTTATTTTTTGTAAATTTAAATGTTATTCCTACAGGGGGAATTACACAATGAATACTTCGGAAATAAATGAAAAATAAGTGAACGAAATATTTTTTCTGCGTCTTTATTTCGAGGGTAGCTTTCATATAAGATTCACCTCTCTCTCCGCTCGCTTAACCATAGACAGATATATATAAGTGTGTGTTGTACTTTTTGAACACCCAGGTAGAAATACTTCATTCTGTGACTGGGTTAATGATGAATGCGGACTGTCAACTATCTTAACACAAATAGAATGTCAGTTTCTTCCTGAATAACTTTTGTTTGCAAACATGAATTTGCTATTCGCCTAAAATTGGGTATAACGTTTTAGTTAGGGTACCAGATCCTTTAAAATATAGCTATAGATGACTATGCAGGTCATCAGCTAAACGACTATCAATGATTGAAATAATAAAATATCATGTTAGTCTTTTAGGAATATTCTTCTTGTTCACTCCAAGGGCTAGGCAATGCTGCATGTTCCGGCTTAAAACATGTCTGACCATCGTTTTCGTGGTCTTCCCGGATGACTCTTTCCTCTAGTTTTATAGTTAGGATCCTATCTCTCGGCATTATTTAAATATGCTCTCTCCATTCATTTTTATAATTTATTATTTTTTCTTCTAAAGAACCTATTTCTAAATATTCTCTTATTTTTTCATTTGGAATTTTATCTAAAAGAGTACATCCCTTTACTGCTCTTAAAAATCTCATTGAGGTCCGATAGCTAAGCGAAGACAACTTTCTTTTTCAATTTTTTCCTTGTTCCATTTATACCCCGCCTTTAACTGCAATGGTCATATCGGCGGCCGTTCTCCTTTGGAACATACTGAAGGTCTTAACTCGTTATCTTTGGTTTTTAATTATTAGATCACGCACACATTCACACACTCATTCACACACTCATTCATACTTCCAGACTCTGGGGAAGATGGGGAATTATCTTGGTCGGAGAAAAATCCCCACCCCCACCCTCACCGTCCGTTATCGAACCCGGGAACCCTAGCACGGCAGGCAGGAGCTCTACCGACTGAGCTACGGCGCCAGTCAAGGCAACTTCTCTTGGGCAGAAAATCTCGATTAAAAATCCTGCAAGTTTGAAATCAGTAAGGTGGCAACCCCACTATCAGACTGTGCTTGTATAGGGTTTGTAACTCTATCAAGCAAGATTTTCTTACTAAAAAGCTTAAAGGTAATGAGCCGGATGAACAACAACTAAGACAACTTAGGAATATTCATAAGTGAAATTTATAAAACCTGGAAACAGGGTTTACCTAAGGCACTGTAGATTGAGGGTCCTCAAGGTAAATAATACGTTCTTTTACCCAACCCCTTGCTTATCATATTTATTTTCTTTTTCATTCAGAACCTGAAAGCAAACACCTCACGAATAACATGCCCCAGGTGAAGAAAATTCGAAGTTCAGTTCATTAAATTTTAGGATATTAAAGTTTCTTGAAAATAAAAAAAAGGTATTTCTGATTTTACACTGTAAACTTCATGTAGCCAAAGTTAGCGAAAATTGAACCCATTTTTTGAGCTCAAGGTTATTAAGCTATTTACATTGAGTTTTATTTCATATCAATTTGATGTAGTATGGACATAATAGGCAACACACAAACTGCCATTTTAGTCCAGAATGCAAACCTGTCTAAGATTTCTGTTACCATTGGCGGACACAAAAATTAATAACAATGCATTATAAATTAATAACAATGCATTATAAATTAATAAGCTAGTTTAGTTTATCTTACTTTCTGGAACAGTAATGAGAAATTATTAATTATCAAGTGCAACATGTGGTGTCTCAATGCAATAAAACATGAAGTAAGCCCCTTACAGGTAGGCAGCACTCCAAGCTCTTCGTTTACCATTAAAAGTTTGATGAAGTTTCAAGAGAGCACTGTAGAGACAAAGAGAGAGTGAGAGGGCCAGGTGGTTGGAATGGGTGTAGTAGTCTCGCTGTATGTCCTTCGTTAAGGTTATATTGCTCAACTATCGGGAACCCCTCTCTTACCTTGAACTTTGCGAGAAATTGCACTTTAGTTGATAATAGAAGCGTTAGCATTTACAGCTCGGTGTTAGAAGCCCTTATTAATTTCTTAGCTTCTGAGTGCTTCGTTGAATACTTCAGAAAGACAGGTAAGTTCTCCCTTAGGAACAGCAGCAAAGGAATTGAAATTATTTTCAAGATAAGATGCCGGCATGTATGCTATCCATATTATATGTGAACTTGTATGTATATAACAAGTCCTGCATTAATTGCTGTATATGCTACAGAAGTGAAATATACATTTTAATTTTTACATAAAAATTAACATTTTAAACTCTATGAAAGGGTTACAAGATATAAATTACATTAAAAATTGGATAGTTTTAAATCTTCCAGGAAAATAACCTACCTATTAATACAACACATTTCCAGAGTGTACCCGAAATCTCTTCAGTGGAGAAAACTGAAATTAAAACTAGTTCCCTTTTAAATTTCCAGTTCTTAAAATATTTTCATCCCTGAGCTTTTGCTGTTAAGTGTTGCATAACATTGAAATTCCATGCTATGCATAACCAAAGCGATAGAAAAATTAACTTATCGTAATCATTATTCATCCCAATACGATTTGAAAAAATAAAAAAGTTTAATTACATTTAAAAAAAAACTCACTTTGAATTAAACCTATAAATAAAAACTGCCCGCCTCGGTAGCGAGGATGGTAGCCCGTTTGTCTCAAGTTCAAGAGGTCCCAAGTTCGAATCTCCGTCAGGGTGAGTTACCTGGGTAAGCTTTTACCAGGGTTTTCCCTTATCCTAAAAGACGATTGTCGCTTAACTCTAAGCTCCATGGACCCTGGGCCCATTTGAGCATAATTTCACCCATTACTTAAAAAGGTAAAGGACGTAAGTTATACAAAAAAATGTACGAAAAATTTGGGCGCCTGAGCTGAAAAACAGTATAATATATCAAAATAAATTTTATTTTGAGGACTATACTTTGAAAAATTTCGCATGAAGTAAGTGTTATCTTTGGAAACTAAAAAAAGGCATTGAAATTAAATTTCATAAGAAAATGTTATGTGAGTAAAAGAATTTGGATCATTTGGGATGTTTAGCATTCCACACCTCTAAATGAGCATTCATAAACTGTTTAATCAAAATCAGAGATAATACGTCCCAACAATTTTTTCTTCATTACAAATTACGGATTCGTATCAGCATATACTAAAAGCATTCTCACATTCGTGTTACATTATTTACAATATATTCCGATCTAGAAATGCTGTAGGCTTAAGCTTACTGAGCAGCACGCAAATATTTAAGTGGAGACACACGTATAAACGTAAAGAAATTGAAGCTACCTTTTGAAGCAAAATAAAAAAAAAGTTAAAATGGAAAAGTTGAAAGTACATTCTGTGTGACAAACCATTTAATTCAAGAAAATATGAGCTTCCAGCAACAAGTACTTGGACAAGGAAGATGTTATAAGTGCTTAACTCCTCAAAAATGTACTTTACATAAATTGTGTGTGTAACAAGGTATATAATTTTTGTCTATTAAGGTTTGATCTATCTCGCAGGTTTACCAGTTGTGAAAATGCCATACAAAATGAAGAGCACTTCACAGGCTGTTCTTAAAATTTAAGATGTGCATTTCATTTATTTTAGTGTATATATACGTATACCTTGCGTTCCCTGAGTGACCGGACCGCTTCGCGGCGGCCTTGTGCTGCGTGATGAGTTGTGCGCCTGCCGTCAGAGAATAAAACTGTACTACTACCTTGTCGGTCGCTTTGCGGCCTACATGTCTGATTTGTCCCTAGAACCACAGACGTTACGTGCCAATATGCCAACGACGTCCTCATAATGGCACGTAACAGAAACCTACGTTATTGGTTCCCTCCACTGCAGCGCCATCTCCGAACCATCGGTCGCTGGAGTGAGAGGTGGAGGGTGGTCATTAGCCCCGGAAAGAGCTCCGCTCTACTTCTGGCTAAGGTCCGAGCCAGGCGACGGACTGATCACTGAGGTTGAGACAGAGGCAAATCCCCTGGGTTCCCTCTACCAAATACCTCGATGTCCTTCTCGATCGCGGCCTCACCTACGCCCCTAACGTCTGGGTCAAAGCCGGGCAAGGTCAAGCAACACTTGCAGTTCTACCCTGTTTTGAAGTCCCCTATGCCAACACACCTAAAACTACGCCTGTATCGGGTGATTATCCCGCCCCTGATTCTGTACGGTTGCGAGGTCTGGGGATCATTGGCTCCGACCACCATTCCAGTCTGCAGCGCGTCAAGAACAGGGCGCTATGAATTATCTACGATACTGGGCGTAGGTTGCCCCCCCCATATCATCCACACATATTCCGGATTCCCGTATATTGTAGACGTGGTGCGGGAGAGAATCCGCACCATCTACAACAAGCCAGATTCCCATCCCAATAACCTGGTGAACACCCTTGACCGTTAAGGCCATAGGGTTCCTCGCAGAAGACCTAGTTGCCGGCTGCTCAAAGTCACTTTGGGCGACCTAATCCGAGAAGGGCCACTTTCCCCTGATACCTGTACCCCCAAGCCCAGAAATGGGCTTGCTCTAATCAATACCTTTACCCTGGTTCACTTCCCTCTAGCCTGTCAAGCGGGCTGTGTCCAGATGCCTCACAGCCAGGCGGAAGGGCGCAGCCAGCACTGGGCGCAAACACCCTCCGCGGGCATTGGCACCCGAAAATGGCTAGATATACTACTGCCCAAAACAACCGCCTGATGACAAATGACAATTCTTTTATACTGTCCAGATAAAACCGCAATAAGCGGCTAGGTGCTGGTCAGCAAACATCCCGCCCAAGTAAACCTGGAGGACTCGCATCATCTGCTGGTTTGCTGGTAGTTGGATATGTGGTGAGTTCTGTGTGCGTGTTCGGAGTGACATTGTGTTGTCTTGAAGATAATTTGTCCATTACTGATGGTGCACAGTAGGTGCATATAGAATCATCGGTCCCATATTTTTCGACAACAGTTGATTCACACGTTTATGTAAATTGCATTTTAAATAATTTTTTCCGTAACTGTAACCAGAGATGAACGATTGTGTGGGTGGTTGCAGCAGGACCCGGCTACAGCGAATTGCTGCGAATTCTATGCCTGAATTGCAAAGTGTGTATGATGACAGAATAATTAGTCAAGGAATGTGACCATCTCGTTCCCCTGTGATTTTTATTTATGGGGAACGTTAAAGAATGAAGTGTATGCATCCAAACTGCACACGTTACAAGAATTGAAGAACAACATTACGAGAAATACAGGCAACCGGGCAGGATGAACTTTGAGTGAACCAGAACCGTTTTTGATATTTGCGTTGAAGGCAATCATTTTCAATAGCTGTTGTGATTTCTGGTAAGCCTAATGTAAATTAGTACAGTAGTTAAGAGTTCCGTACACGTTGCCTGCCGGTCTTTGAGGCGTAATTCTGGCGGAGAGCGTGCCGGCCCGCACCCATTACAGTGCCGCCGCGGGATGGTCCGGTTGCTCAGGGAACGCATGGTATATATAAAGTAGGATATATTATAGAATGTTTAACTAAAATATATAGCTTAGTATTAAACGATTATTCGCTTTGTATTTATCTGTTCGCGTACGCCCTTACGCACACACTTTGTAGGATGAAATACAATATCCTTTCCACCTGTAATAGGTGAAGAAAGATGAATTAAAGCGAAAAGAGTTCAAATAATCAGTAGAATGTAAAATGTTTCTGTAGATCGGTAGCTAAAATGCGATTTGGTTTATTTATTTCAGAATTGGCAGGACAGGCAGAACTGGCAACATTTGGCAGCACGTATTCATATTTATGTGTCAGCCTGTTCTGAGGTCTCAATTTAGTGAACTCGAGCTGTGATGCAAGAGGAACTTTGTAAATGATGCAGTCCACCGAGAGTCTGGAGCTTTGGTTTGAATAAGCGACTGTAATTCTCCATAATAGGCTAACATAGGACGTCTACCATCAGACACAAGGCACTTTATCCATTCCAAGCTATTTATCTTCTAAGGCTTGATCATTTTTACCTGTAGCTGATATCCCTTTATAAAAGAGACTACCGAGATTAATGCTCTCATAATTTTGCGTGCTACTGCACTAGCTATCACTTGTTTTATTACTGCTTCTTGATTTATATAAAACATATGCATCCAAATTTATGGTGGAACTAAGGATATGATGGAATAGCTTGTAAAATCAGATGCTGCTGCCAGGCCATTGGGATATAATGTTTTTTGGGGGTCAGAGCTTTCTATTCTTATCCTGTACGTGTTAAAATGCATGGGAAGCTGCACTCGCTTCGTTTTCACTTTTCAGTTTTTAGTTAAGAAGAAGAGTTTAATCCTCCCAAATATTGATGTGTATTAAGCGTAAAATTATTGCAATGTTGGCGTTGGGCAGTCGGGATCATAAACAGATAAGCGGCGCGTTTGCCCAGAGTAAACCGATCACTACTATTGACGCATAACGGTACCTTCTAAAGATTTCGACATCTCGAATGTGCTGAAAACTTCCTACAGCTATATAAGCGAGGATTCAAGTTGTTAGAGTTCTATCGGAGTCGGTAAGTCTCGTAAAGTGAGCGAGTGAGTTAGCCAGTGTGTATCTGATACTACGAAGAGTTATTGTATTCCTAGAGCTGGTGACGAGTGAGACGGGATGTAGTGAGCGCTGTAGCTACAGGGATTCAAGACGTCTTCTATTCTACCTATCAGCAAGTGAACTAACAGAAGAAAGAGGCTTCATTAGGCGCATTACTTTACAATTGCACATAATGCGAAGAAAGGGAAGTGAATGTACAAACAAACTAAAAGTGAGAGTGAACAGTGGAACTAAAAGCTCACATTATGAAGCGACAGAATGAGCTAAATGTAGTCCCGCGGAAAACTGAACTAGGTCATTAAGTGCCAATGCAGAGTTAATAGTTTGAAAACTGGACGAAGTCATAATATATAATATGTTTAATATTTAATTCAGTATTACACATCATAGCTGAATTTTCCTGTTTAAATCCTACCCTGTTCATTTTATTTGCTAACAATCATTGGTCCCTCAGTGTATGAGAATTTAAATTTATAATTATTTCGACGCAAACAGGCACATCACATTCAGCTGCTGCCTGGTTTGCCCAGTACTATAATCTTCCCAAAAGTTAAAAGTAATCTGGAGGGAGGCAGTACTGCAAACTCCAGCCCACCCTAAGCTTGCCCCATCTAGCAGCGCTGCGGAATGTGGTACACCCATCTCGCGTGTCTGAACTGAGAACATTATATTGATTAATTACGCTCGCATAAATGCTTGAAAAATGACAAATGCCAATCTTATAACAAGAAAGAATTTTACCTTCTGATCATGACCGTACAAAAATCCTGTCTCTACGATACTTAGAATGCGAACGATGTACATTTTATCTTCACAATATGGTCACCCAACATCCATCCATCCAACACAGATAAGCCTGAGAAACAACACCATTCTTTCCTCATAACATTTATCTCAAGCATAAATAAATAATGCACCTACAATTAGAACAGAAGTCACGCAGTTTGAAACAGAGTTAATTTTCAGTTCGTTTTTAGATTAGAGATGTTAAACTGAATGACATCGTTAAGTCTTGTGTTGAACTCGAGCTGAAATATTGTTAATATTGTGTTAAATTATTATACACATATATTTTTTCCAGTGTTTATGATCCGAGTGCGTGAATGTCCCTCGAAGCTGGGACAAGTGATTTTTCGATCTACAAACCTCAAGTGATTCATTCTCAGGGCAGAAAAGTTATATATATGAACAAGATTTTACGAAAGCTCTCCAATCCAGGATATAGGACAAGAGTAGATCTTTGAAAATCGCAGCAATTAACTCTGTAACTTTGTGGTGTAGGTAGTGTGCACTCAGTGTCACCAATTTGTAGTGAAGCAGTTTCAGCCTTAGAAAAAGGTAGGGTACCTGTGTTTCAATCTCCGGAAAAGGTCCATGAAGTCGGAAAGCGAGTTCCTGGATTGGAAACTGTGGTTGCTGTTCCACTGCTGTGACGTGTGTCAAGATAAGATCTTAATGTTTTAGGAATATTTAATGTGCTGTTTAATTACGGGAAGAATAGCCAAAACCTTTGCTGGTGGGCAAAACTGCTCTTATGAAGAGTCTGTTTAGTTAACTCATGTGTACCTCGGCCGCTTCCTTTGAGGAGCCCTTATCGTTTTACAACATAGACCCTCCTTCTCGCAATCCTTTCTGCAAGGTTGCCACCTCTCTCAATACATCATGGGTATCGTACGAGGTTTCGTCTAAATAAATTATCTTATGTCCATTACTGCAAAACTTCCTTAGTTTTTACTATATATATATCGTACTGCGAAACTTCCTTAGTTTTCTACTGAATTCCATAATTGCCCTTAACTTATTCAAAGTGCGGTATTTGAAACCCAGCTCCTTTAGAAGGCCGCGCAAAGTGCAGTGTCCATAAGGAAAATCACAAATTTCTTGCAAATGTGCAACCAATTCGTCTAAGGTGGGCGCTCTTCCTTTTGCATATCATCTATAAATTTCACGAAGAATTAAATCGCATGTGAAATTATCTACTTTAGAGAAACGTTTCCTTTGTTTTCATACTTGATCGGCGTCTTTGGTATTCCTTTCGTCACTATTTCTTACTGTATATCTGTGAACACCCAAAATTTATCATCAGGTTCATTGCACGACCCCTTACCAAGATTATTTGTCAAACAAGCGCTTGAATTTGCTTAGAAACAGTTCCCATTATAACTTTCTTTTTTTAGGCGTTTCCAGTAATATAACTCGGCCCAGTTATTCACACTATTGTCATCACTTTGATTATTTTTACTTGACTGAAAGTTATCTACTACTTCATTTGCATTTACCACTGCATTTCCCTACAACGGTCTTCACATCGTGACACACAACGAATTTTTGCACGTAATGAAACAGATCAACTGGAAGTCGGAACTCTGGCAACTGAGACTCCACGTGGAGTAGACATGCGACTGTCACTTAGAGAAAATCAGGGTTGCTATTGGTCCTCAACGACAGTGTTCCATTTCAGAAGTGTGGAGATAGATTTATGACGGTCCTTAGTGTGTGGGAGGGTAGTTTCCTTTGAGGGGCAAACTGCATACTCGTTCACTAGACAGAACTTAGCGAGAGGTTATCAGGAGGTGCAAAGCTTGGCAACAGCGGAGCATTGTCCAGCGTACATATACCTTTAAATTTTGCCAGCGGTATTGCAGGCAAGACTGATTGACAGCTCGTAAGGGCTAGCATGGCCGGCTCTTGAACATCTGATACTAAAAATTTTATTTTCGGTAAATATTTTTATTATTTTCCACTGTCGTCCAAATATAATATATAATGCATGAACGTTAAGTGTTTTGCAGAAACAGCGAATAAACCTGTTCCTCGTTCTATAAAGATGCATCCGCCTTACATGTGTCGCAATATACAATTACTGTACATCTCGCTTTCCATGCAACTTTAAATAAATTTGAGGCTTTATTCAATTGAAATATTACTATATATTTATGGTAAATTGATAACTCTCTCAACTTGTATTTCATTTTGGCAATAGCGATTTACTTTTAAATGTACCGAATAAGATCGACAGTACAGTCATACCAGTGCTTCCAAACCGAATACATTCTTTAAACGGAACGCTCCACAGCATCTTCTAATCGCCCATGTCCAGTGAAATACATCACAGTGAAAGAGAAAGCGGAGCACCTGACAGCTGACCATTGTACACTAATATCGTATAAAAGTTATCTCTGCATGTTGGAAAACAACTGAGTGTTACTATCTCATAGATAAATTTAACATCTTGTAGAGCTGTTGCCATAAATTTCATGATGTTTCCGAAGACTTGACTTAACTATGGTAATTAATGGGATGCAAAATTTATTACAGTTTAAGTATCGAGAACAATTTTGACCTTTTTTGTATATATAGTTATCAATGAAAGCACTGTATTTTAATAAACACTTTGATTTCACGATACCACTTAAATAGATGTTCTGAGGACCTGGAATCAAAATAAAAACCTTTTTAGAAGAATGCCATGAGTTTGTATCTGCAAATAGCATACCCCAAGCAAAAAGTTTGATTAAATACAATTCTTGGTATTTAATTTAAGTATTATCCAAGAATGTAACACAATATTGTGAAGAAAATATCCTCAATCCAAACTTGTCTCTACGTTATATTTCTTTAAATAATTCTAATAATATTGAATAAACTTCTATATGTTCGATATTTTTATGAAATGTATATCTTAATATTCTGGAAACTAACTGTGAAGCCCTCACTTCTTTTATACATTTAGTAAACTGCAAGAGACAGAATAAGCCTGTTGGACCAAAAAATTATACCTCCTTTAAGCACACAATTAATCAAGTAAAACATTTCTGAGATATTATTAGTTATTGAATCTTCAAATACTTTATTGCTTACGCAATTGCAAATTCCTGCTCCTTTTCATTTTATTCCGTCATATAATAATCAGTTTTGAAAGCTTTTGACTCCTCTTTAGCTAGATTGACATGAACAAATGAATAATGATGTTCATTTGTTTTACAAGAGATATAAATATTTTTTAAGAAAGGTTTCCAGATGATTGAGTAGTTGATCATGTAAATTAAATATATATTTTTATAAACTAATAAATGTGGCTTATCATTTTAGAAATGAAGTGATTAATATACATTTTCATGTATATTGGTTACTGTTTTCTCAATTATTATTGAATCATTGTAACTCTAAATTCATAGTTTTAGGAAATTATTTAACTAACCTCTTTCTTGTGTTAATCATTTTATTTTTATTCATTTATTGTGAAACTTTATGGTCACTTGTACTGTTTGACAGCTTACAAAAATAGTCAAAAAAATTGGATCTCTTGAGATTATTTCAATCTCTGTGCTCACTGCATTATCACAAAAATAATCACATATCTGATTACCACTTGAATAATGTGTAAATATTGAGAATTGAAAATAATATAACAAAAGCCTAATTATACATAGTTAATAAATTTCATTTAATTGATGGAAATTAATCATTTCTTTACACTAGCCGTATATAGGCTAAGGTGTTTGATAGAGTCAACATGAAAATATTCAATGTCATGGCCGGAATTTGAACCACGGATCTCCTGGTTTCCGTCCTGTCGCTCTAACACATTGAGCTAGCATGGCCAACGTGCCGTCCTGACATATTCTCTATTTGACTCGTATATTACCCCGTTGTACCACTAGGCGCTCTCGCATCCGAGACACACCGTTTGTGGCAACTTACTATCCTAAGTACTTGAGTACCAGACTTCATCATTTAACTGTTATCATTTTAGTAAATAATGGAAATTAATCATTTCTTCACACTAGCCGTATATAAGGTATTTGATAGATAGACAACATAAAAAATTTCAATCCCATGGTAGGGATTTCAACCACTGATTTCTTGGTTTCCGCCCAGTCGCTCTAACCCATTGAGCTACCATGGCCAGCGTGCCGTCCAGACGGAAACCAGGAGATCCGTGGTTCAAATCCCGGTCATGACACTGAATTTTTTCATGTTGTCTCTGTTTAGTTAATGAATATTTGCACTCGGAATGAATTTTGGTGTAACAAGAATATAGTGATGTTTTCTATGTCACAATTTATATAACTGGTAAAGCTATTCAGAAGGACATGAGCTTCACCTGCTACTTCCTGTGAAAATTGAAGACAAACATTTTATTTCTTATACAGCCTTCTTAAACACATAATATTATAATCAGAAATTTTATAAAGAGTATTAAGAAATATTTTGCATGTAAATGTTAGTTTTGAGTGTGACAATTTTCAGGAAAACTTTAATTCGTATCCTCGAAGGACCTGGTATTGCCCATTGTATTTTACTTATGCAGCTCTCAAAAGTAAACGTTTTATAAAAAGGCGTCTTTTATTCAGAAAGTCCTATTTTATTCACAAAACATGAATTATGAACTAAAATTCAGTATTGTTACGATTTAATGGAATCATTCAACTAATTATAGTAGAGAATATTATTTTTTTGAATATTGGTTATAAAGCTGCAATTGGATTTTATAGTATATCTCCCTCCAACCCAAGTAGAATAAATTTG
Source organism: Mantis religiosa (assembly GCA_030765055.1). Classification (NCBI taxonomy): domain Eukaryota; kingdom Metazoa; phylum Arthropoda; class Insecta; order Mantodea; family Mantidae; genus Mantis; species Mantis religiosa. Next base: position 62,364,718 of record CM060953.1, on the reverse strand, counting down.
GACATTAGTTTATTCGAAATGAGTAATAGCCATTTTCGTTTAAGTCTTTCATATCTAAAATTTTTGAGTAATTCATCAAATATTTCTAGTGCATTTTATATGAATGACCTATGAAGTCCTCACTATTTTTAATTACTTATTTATAATTTTAAGTTGTAAACCACTAGAAATAAACAATAGATTTACAACAGAAAATATAGGCCTCGTTATAATGCACTTAGATACTAGAAAAGTGGTAATGCTCGCTTACTCGATTCTTACGTTGCTTGTGTGTGCTGCACATATGCATTTTGGTTTGAAATCCGTGTGCACATTTAAGCGCAATTCATCTCTGAAGAGAAGTTGGCCCATTATTCCCGTAGACAGTTGATGAGTTTGCAGCGAAACGCGATAAGACGGGCCCGATTTCCACGGCAAATTGCTGGTCACCTTAATGGGCGATGGGGATTAACTCTAGTTCGTGCAATTCATTACTAAGGCTTGAGTTTGGGCTAGCAGCTATTTCAACAATCTACGTTGTAATTCTTAACATGGTAGAAGTCGAAATAATTTCTCTTAGTCCTGAGGAAGGACTAGTATCAGTTTTATTCCTTAGCTTATCTTCAGATTGTTCTTCAAATTATAAGCTATGACAGTAGTTGGAGGCTTGATGGGGGAGCAGTCTCAATTGAATATATCTCACTCAGATATCCAGCAGGTGTTGATACCGGACATTATAAATAATCGCTTTGGCTATCGATTACCTCGTAGATGGCTTAATCCTTGTTTCACGTAAGCTTGCTCCGTATCTCTTAACGGTCACGTGACGTTATCACATCTCATTGGCTGCTGTGGTGGTGCAGACTGTTGTGCGGTAAAAATTAGTTCGTTATTTAACATGGTGATATATCTTTATATGTTGGAAGAGAATTGTCCAATTTATATTTTCGTAACTGCTTCAATGAAATATATTACGCAACAGAGTTGATTTATCTGAAATGCATGTTCATCCTTAAACGAAGTAAAGAGGGGGTTCGTTTGCTCTCAAGCATATGGCACGATAGCACGTGCTTTAGCGGTAATGATGACATATTTGTTTATATGACTTTTATCACAAACCTTGTTTTGAACTGGATTAGCGATATATCGCCATTCGACGGTGTGCTATGCCGAGTGCGAGAGCTAAATTATTTTATTGATCGTTTATGGCGAGTGTACTTATTATATGTATAATAGCAAAGTCTACCGCCAGTTTTTCACTGAAGCATCGCAAGGGAAAACCTTTACAAAGCGGCGAAAAAAGAATTGTGTTGCATGTATTTAATGCACTCACAGAGAATAACCCGTCTTTGTCAGTGAGAGAAGTCGAACAGCTGTGCTCTGAACGTACAGGTGTGTTAGATGCGTAGGAACATCGCGACATGAAACTGAGACAACAGGAAAACTTACCACTCCAGAAGCGATATTGCTGTGTAGCGAAGACCTTATTTAAGGACAATCAAATTGTCCTTGACGAGACTTGGGTGAATGAAGGACACGACAAGTATGGCGTGACACGACTTTTAAGACTGAAAGACAAACATTTTTGCAAGGTATGTGTGCTGGTTTAAAAAAATCCCAGTGGAAAAGAACGAAGGCTTATCATTGTAAAGTTGTTCCAGTTTCATTGCTCATTCATTCAGTTTCAACTTGCTCAGTTTCATTATAAACTTCATTATTTTTGCATGCCTCCATATCCTTATTTCTATCTTCCTGGCAATTATTATGACGTTTACTGCAGGTTTCAATGTGACGGGAAGGCAGCGCCTATGGCCTATGGCGCGAAAGCATTTAGCTAATTAGGATGAGGGGGAAGTTAGTTGCACGCGGAGTGATACATGTCAGCGGGGCAAGGTTATATGAAACAGAGATTAGTTTGATGTTCAATTAGTTATCTCCGAAACAGGAAACTGCGAGAGCCCTAGTGGTTTATCGGGAAAATATATGAATCAATTGGAGAATTTAATGTCATGACGGTAAGTTGGCCATAGTAGCATATTGGGTAAGAGTGACTGGATGGAAACTAGGAGATCTGTCATTCAAATCCCGGCCGTGGCATTGAATTTTTCATGTTGGCTCTATCGAAAACATTAGCCTATATACGGCTAGTGTGAAGAAATAATTAATTTCCATCAATTAACTAAAATACCATTTCAGTGTTAACCATTTGAGCGGTATATTAAGTATAGTTTTCCAATGCTGATACCTAAATGGAATGTCACTGTTTCATTACATAGCAACCAACTGTTAAAATATTTGGCTATCCTTAAGTCATGTCATATTATATAAAATAAGACATGAAGCTTTCCTGGCGACAAATGTATTCACTTTCTTCTCGGGCAACAAGCCAGGTGAAAATCGTAAAATTAAATAATTCTGAAAATCGATTTAAGGAGGCTTTGGCGATTTCCTCTGAAAGGAGCACGCTTAATCGTGATGCTGGATTTCAGTTCAGCTTCTCTTGGAAACTGGCCTTAAAATGGAAATCCGTCGAATTAATAAGCAAAAATCAATACAGCTTGATAATCTAGTTAAGTAGTTACGTTTCTTTGACACAATTTTCTATACTCACGCCATCTCCTGACCTGGCATTTAATTTACTGAAAACAGTCTTTTGTTCAGTAATGCGAATTTTGATTGTGTTTTGTCTTTGTTTATGTTGGTGTTATATCCAGTGTTTCATTTGTGGTTATAACGTTTTATAAATATCCTGATGATGGGAGCCAAACGTCGATATCTAATCGTCTTTTAACCTGGCTTGTTGCCCGAGAAGAAAGTGAGGCATATTATATATTTCCCACTGTACCTATCTACAAAGGAAGCTGTAATAACACCATTTCTATACACATTTACTTCGAGAAATAGAGAGGAGATTAATCTCTTATAAAACTTGTTTGTAGAAGAATAGATAAATGTGAATGTAACGCATCAATTTTTATCTTTATATAACGCAGTATTTGTACACCTTATATATTTTTCCTATTTATATTTTAAGTTGGGAACCACTGTAAACATCCTTTTCACTCTGAATTGTAAAAGGAAATTTGAAATCGCTATGTGTGGATTAATTTATGGTTTGTATTTGCACTAACACTTCCAAACATATTGTTAACTTTATTTCTGTTGTCCTGTTTTGGCATAGAAGTTATTCTGCCTCGAAAGCTGTCCAGCCATAGCTTTCTGTTTCATCCAACTTCCTTTACCAATTGACTAATATTCTCAGAATTTTATCAGTAATAATAGTAGCCTAAAGAAAGGAATCGCCTAGTGGTAGAAGTTCTGTAACTGCGGGGTATGTAGTTGTGTAGGTAACGTTTATTCGGAGTTGGTCCTCTAAGGAGAATGCTAATTGTCTCTACTCCTATTGTTTTATTCTACTAGCAAAGCAAGGGAGTCGTGTTTCCTCGCCCTGATGCCACACGTCATACGGTTCACATAGATTTTGATAAACATAGCCTCTCTCCCCACTTCTATCTATTCTCAGATAATTTCATTGGCGGTAGCTGTGACTTTCTTAATTACTGGGCTGTACTCAGTGCACCCGGATTTGTATAAAATATGTGGAAGGGAACAAGCAATTGGCTTGTAGTTGATTTAATTTAATTTATTAAGCTTATGCATTTATGAAAGCTAACGATTTACCATCCCTATTTCTTGTAATACAATTCTCATTTACGTCTTTTGGTAACCACTTTTGGAACATTAGATAGGTTTAAACGTTTGTTCCAATGTTTTAGGGGTAACATTTTACCATCTTGTTTCCAAGATCATAGTACAAACTCTGCGAAGGGTTATGTGTCTTTCTGTGCGTGAACATTCTTAGCAAGGCCTCCCACAAAAGGAGGTCCCGTATCGTGCCGGTGGTCCCGTATCGTAATGGTTTTACACTGGAGAGGAGCTGATTACACTGGGCAACAAAAATAATTTTTGAATGTTTCGAGAGCTTCATGAGGCAATTCCTACTAATTTTGGGTTGAAAAAAAAAGCAAATACGACAGTGAATTTTTTTTATTATCACTAGTTTCTATGATATACACAAGATGGAAGTATTACATATTAACGGATTGAGATAAGAGGGTACATTTTAATTACATACATGCTAACAACAATGAAAGTGCATTTGACTTTTTAACTGGTAATTACATGCTAAGAGATCTAAATTGCTGGAAAAATACTTCGCAGATAGTCGTGTCTGAAGAGAACTATGTGGTGGCCTATTGACTTCGTCGTCTTTTAGTTTGCCTCTTATAATGGAGTTCCGCAGCATCCCTATACAAAGACCAATAGTAATCCGTACGCATTACTTCATTCCAACGGCCCTGATATCTTTGTTCCATAACAGAAATGTCCTGATGGAATCTCTCCCCATGTTCATCACTAACAGCTACACAACTAGGAGGGAAAAAGTCTAGGTGGGAGTGGAGAAAATGGATCTTACGGGACATGTTGCATCCAAGGTTTCAGTATTTTTGCAGAAGCACTGTCACCAAATGCTTGTAGTTGCCATCTCTTTTGTTGCCTAAAAGTCCATGAATAACACCCTAGAAGGCTTCCCAAGCTTCCTTTTCTTTTCCCTCCAAAACTTATTCAAATGCAGGATCCTTTACAAATTCTCTTATTTGTGCTCCGAGAAAAATGCCTTCCTTAAATTTTGCATCACTTAACTTCCGAAATTTCTCTCTGATTATGCTTTCTTATTTGAAAGGTGTGCCAATTCCCAAAAAAGGTTCCCACAAATTTAAAATCCTCACTCTAAAAATGAAATGTCACTTTATCTTCAAAAAAAGAGCCAATCTATCATTTTTATGATGATTTCTTAATTCAGCAGATGGAAATATATGTAAATTCACTATTTTAAGCCCGAAACATCTTCATTGTTATCCAGTGTTATCTTTTGGTATGCTGCCGTGACAGGACGCGAGACTGATCCACATACTACATGCGTATATTACACATTTCCTTACAGGGAAGAGAATAATAATAAAGGCTTAAGTGGCAGTAAAATCATTATAGAGATTTTCACTATGTGGTGACTTTGATTTTCCGTTTTCTTTGTAATGCAAGATATGTGATACAACACATTTTTTCTACATCCCTGTCTTCTTTTCAGTTGCTAACTCTGTAAAAATAGTTTTATGCGCAGCATTCTTTAGCCTTTCATTTATTTACTGTGGTGATTATCATAATTTACTACCTTAACAATTTCCATATATTTGTCTCCAGATCTTCTCTGGTACTTAGGATTTGTGTTTGAAGATAAATGTACGACGATAGCTTTATTTACTACAAAGTTTGAACTTGTCGCTGTTTCCATGTACAGTGTGATCCATATAAACCTGAACCATTAGTAGGACACACGTACAAATTTGGGAGAATATAATACATAATTGCGAGATTACATTACACTATTTACCTCTCAGAGAAAATGTTGGAAGTGTCCTCCACCGGCATTTATACATGTTTGCACTCGTCTCAGCATATTCTCTGAAGTTTTACGGGGAGTATCCTCACCAATGTTACATATTCTGGTTCGAATGGATTCCTTGAACATCAATTGTCTGTGCCCGATCGTTTTTAGACACCCCCACAAGGAAAGTGAGAGGGAGATTAGGTCAGGGGATGTGGGGGGCCACAGACCTTTCGAGATTATTCGATTATCAGAGAAACTGGTTACAAGTTACATGCATTAGATGTATGGCACCTTGCTCTGTCTTGCTGGAAATAACCTTCTCTTAATTTGATATCATCTCCATAAAGCTTCAGAGAATATGGTGAGACTAGTGCAAACATGCATAGATGATGGTGTAGGACACTTCCAACATGTTCCCTGATATGTAAGTAGTGTAATGTAATCTTCCAATTGTGCACTATATTTTCCCAAATTTGTACGTGTGTCCTACTATTGGTTCAAAAGTTATGGCCTACTGAAGTGGTTCAGATTTATATGGATCGCACTATAGAATTCAGAGTTATCTTTGCAGCGGCCCTTGTACCAGACAGAATCAAAAGAATGATTAATGTCAAGGAACAAAGCTGCTACAAAATTTCTTGTTGAACCCGGTGGTTATAGTAGTCAATATCCGTATCATGCTCTACCCAAGTGACAGCAGCTGACCAGCCGAGAAAGAACAAAAGAAGAAATCCAGCACTAACAATGTCACTAACATCCACATACAACAAAAACACACGACATTATTGACAAATACCCTTGAGGTTACCACAAATTAACGAGTGACCACAAGAACCTCTGTAATTTGTCGGATTGTTAATACCGTTATAGAAAAATAATCAAAATATTTATTGAAGATATGCCAGTGAATAATACAATCAAGGAAACCGAGTTGAAAAATTTGAAACGATGAATATAAATAATATTAACAAAAGGCCGTTGCACTTCTGTGGTGTCAAAATGCTCATTTGTGTTGTAGCTGGTTTACGTTGCCACCTGAAGCTGGCAGCACAGGTATTTCACTTCATTTCAGCTTAGAGATGAACTAAATATACAACAAAACAAAGGAACATGCAGGAAAAAGAATATTTATTGTTAAAAATTCTAAATTTACATAAACTTCATAAGTATCCGAGGACAATTGTATCTTTGGGGCGAATACAAAAAACGAAAGGATTGCCAGAATATAGAACCAAAGCCTGTAGTTTGAAATATAAGTTTGCCGTTGTACAAGCGCACAATGAGCTTTATTTCGAGATCAGATCTTGTGACTTAACGTCGTTATTTGGACTTGTGCATGACGAACGTGTGAAGTCTATCACAGTGATTTTTGCGCACCCTTGGTGCATAAAATTAAACTCGTTTTCTGCCAAACGCTTGCGAGCGCGTAAGTGAACGAATAGTGACATGAACAAGTTAAAGTTTCTTTCCCAGAATCGCAGTAACGGGGCTGATAAAAGTAGTATTACTATCTTCAAAGAATGAATAATACTTTTCTTGTTCAAAGATGGAAATTTAATTCCTCATAAACAATTTTACATTCTTTGAAACAATTACAACTACTATTAATGTAGTCAGTTTACAACCAACGGTAGATTCTACGGTGAACTATACCTTTTCATTCGTACACGCTACTTATACATTTTCTTTTTTGCATACACAAAATTGTTTCTGCACACACTCGGATAGACAAATATACGTATTACCCCTAAGACTTTCGTTAGCAGAAGAACAACATCTTTTTAAAACATTCGACAGCTTATCATGATAGGTTGTCATGGTTACAGCATTACCTACTTTAAATTACTTCTTTATTTTATCATACATACTTTGAATATTCCTAACAAAACATGAAGCGTAAAAATAAGTGCTACAAAATGCCCCAATTTCCTGTTTCTGTTGATGTGTTTGTGATTCTGTATGTGGATATGAAGTGATTTAAGATGATATAATTCGTTTAAAAGTAATGCATTATAAAACAATTCCACAGATACTCACACATGACTTCCTCTACTGTTGTGCAATTATTTTGATATAGCCTTATTCTTTTAACACTCCTCTTACTCGAGGTGAATAATGCAGGATTTTGTCTATTTCGTATATAGAGCCGTTAATTTGTCTTATACTATACACACGCTTGGCATTTGTTTTTGCTGTTTACCAATTTTAACTAGGTTATTTTATTTAGTCAGTGCCACCAACTGTACTTACATCTACACCTTCAAACTGGATATCTGTTCTTTTTAAAGGAAACAGCACACTAATTCAATTTGACTAAAGGGCTTGATAATTAATGTCCTATTATTTTAGTTAATTGATGAAAATTAATTATTTCTCCACACTAGCCGTTCATAGGCTAAGATTTTTTATGGATAAAGTCGACATGAAAATTCAATGCCATGGCCGGGATTTGAACCACGGATCTCCTGGTTTCCGTCCAGTCGCTCTTAACCTTTGAGCTACCATGGTCAACTTGCCATCCTGACATTAAATTCTTCATTTGACTCGTATATTTCCCCGGTAGACCACTAGGGGCTCTCGCATCCGAGATACACCGTTTGTGACGAATTACTATCGTAAGTACTTGAGTCCCAGGCTTCATCATTTAACTTTTATTATTTTAGTTAATTGTATCTCGGATGCGAGATACGGTGGTCTAACAAACTGTTGCTTCCAAGGATTGTTTCAAGCCTATACTTGTTAGGGAACCTGTTAGTAAATCATCTGAAAAGAGCAGACCTGGTATCTCTCTATTATTTAAAATTGGTAAATGCATAACATTTTTAGATGATATTGGAGGCTTGGAGTAGTGGAGAATCGTAACTATGATGATGCAAAAATAACACATGTTAAACTGTATGTCAAAATGCGTGATTAACGCGAAGAAAGTTTTGTTCTTGAAGAAATTCGAGAACAAGCTCGAATTGCTAGCTTAGTTTGCTGCCCCAAAAGTAATCTGCCATGTTATACAAACAATATTTATGCTGTACGAAATGGTGCAGTTCAAAAAGTGCTATGAATATTTGTGAAGAAATGAATTTAGTATATTTTTCAGAGAAATCACAGGTACTAAAATCATATAGTGGTGGTCAAAATATTTACGTTGTAACTCTGTTTCATTATTGTGTTTCAGATAACTAAAGAAAAATTGAACATCTGACTAAGCCATCTACGAGATAATCGATAGTCAGATATTATATAATGTCTTTGACACTGCATTAGAGCAGGCGTCCCTTTAGTATTGCTTTTGTCTCGCAAATTTTAACTTCATTCTTCTGCTTGACCTGCTGTATTGACTCTGGTAGAGATAATTCGAGTCTTTGCAGAAATTGTACATATCTAACATTAAAATGCCTGCTTTTCTGTACAAAGTCTCGCGAATTAATGTGTTTTTTCTTAAGGTGGCGGATAAAAAAATCATATTAATGCACTCACACACTGACCAGCTTTTAAAACATATGACAGTCGTTTAAGGAATGTGTGTTCTCATATTCTCCTTGCAGCTTCTCCATAAGGGAGGGGATCCGTCCCCTTCAGCTGCTGTAGAGCAAGCGTTGCGCACCCCTAGCACTCGTCATAACATATATAATAATTATATATTATTAATTAATATATACGAATAATATACACACATATACATAATAGTAAATTACGTCCTTTAACTTTTTGAGTTATATCGGGCGATGAATGGAATGGCTGCAATGACGCTAAGAAGGGCCCAGAGACCCATCCATTACCGACATTCGTCTTTTAGGATAAGTGAAAACCCCGGAAATATCTTATCCAGGTAACTCACCCTGACCGATATTCGAACTCGGGACCTCCTGAACGTGAGGTAGACATGCTGCCATCTACGCTACCGAGGCGGGCCCTAGCACTCGTGGTACCTCTACGTTACCAAGAGGAACCTCGAGCCGAACATTCGAGCCCCTCCCGAATGGGAGTTGTTCGGATTGGGTTGGACTCGAGGAAGCAGTGGTTCCCGATATACCCGTGGGAGATCGCGTACCTATCCGGACGGGGTTGAGGGAAGCCATATATTCCCGCGTACTAGCCAGCATAGCTAGTAGAAGGTGTGCTAGATGACCAGGCGACCCCACCGAGGTTATTCAGTAGCCTTCCCCTTTGGGGTTGGCGCGCGTAAGTGGCGTATCCACTTCCATCCCGTCTTGAATTTTCGGTCCTTGTTAGTCTCTAGGTCTTGCCCTATGGAAAGCCCCACGGATGCGCCGGGTGCCCGTCGGGGGCAGCTCGGTAACTCCCTGGTTTTGAAAGGGCGGGTAGTTTTTACTTTGTGAAGGCTGCCTACATAGATACCCTCGCCCCACTTATATAATCTCCTTCTCCTCCCCCTGGGGGAGGGAATCCATCCCCTTCAGCTGCCGTGGTGCAAGCGCTGCGGAACCCTAGCACTCGTGGCACCTCTGACGTTACCGGAGGAACCTCAGGCCAAACATTCGAGGCCCTCCGGAATGGAAGTTGTTTGGATTGGGTTGGACTTGAGGGGGCAGTGTATTCCCCATACCCGTGGGAGATCGCGTACCTCCAGCCAGGCTTCGGCCGCCCGAAGGCGGTAGAGGGTTACATAAGTCCTAAGCCTGCAGTTAATAGGTGTGCTAGATAACCAGGTGGCCCCACCAAGGTGCGTAAGTGGCGTATCCACTTCCACCCGTCTTGACGTTGTTGTCGATGGGGAGGGGGTGGCTGTTTAGACTCAAGGTATTGCCCCACGGAAAGAGCCACAGAGCCTTCCATCGCTCCCGGGTTGATGGAGGCCGGAATCTTTGGACTTTCGGGCAGACCTCACGATAAACTTCTCCTTGCAACTTATAAGAAAATTCGGAATATCATTTCTGCCAATTTTATCTGGATTAACCAGAGGTTGATAGACAAATTACAATTTTAGATCCAATTTAACGGTATTTGTCAATTTATTTAGCAATGGTGCATTGAGATTTTTATTTGTCTCCTATTCGATTTATATTTAAGGTAAAGACAGGTACATGGGATTAGAAATACGGAAGGGATTCGGCACTGAAACCCGTGGTTTATTGTACCTAACCCCAAGTGGGGTATCCCCGGAAGGAAACATGAGGTGCGAGGAGACAGAGGGTGGCTGACCCAAGGAGTCAGGTCAGCGTCGAGATACCTCCCGACACTTCTACCAACCACCAGATGAGAGATGATGTGAAATGATAATAGAGATGAAATGGAGAGACAGGAAACTCGGCAGATGTAAATAACCGAGGTATTTCCATTTGCAATTCAGAATATTTTTGGAATGTTGAAACCGTTACTTAAGATTGGCCCCAAGCAGTTGTTCATAAAGCTTGAAACTTTAAAAAATGTTAAATGTTGACGTGTCATATTATGAAGAGATTATGAATATAAGGGAAAAAAGCAGAATCAGAGGTTGTATATATGACAGTTGAGTGGTTCCTATACGTACGGAATAAACTTCCGGGGATACTACTAGGAGTTTTTCTCTCAGCGATAAAGACGTGTTTCAGAGAACGCTGTGGAAAAGTGACTTTTAAATTTATTACTTGAATCTAAAAAGTAAATAAAAAGCTTTAAAAACAAATATTTAATTAAAATATATAAAAGTTAAATTATTACAAACTGATGCCACAACGCCGTGTAAATTGTAAAATAGAAGTATTAAATTATTTCAATGTGCTACTCAGTGAACCGTCGGGTAACTAAGCTCTGTGGATCTTGGATACAATTAAGCAACATTTCACCTATTTCATTCTTCGTCCAATATGACTTAACACTGGACATTGATTAAACAAATCTTCAACAGTTACTTTAATTCCACCTGATACTTTCAACAATCCCACAAAGCAAACAGTCTTTCTCTTTTTCCCGTATTTTGGTGGATAATTATGAAAATGCATAACTTAATGATAATTGAAAAATGTTAAACTATCTGAAGAATTAAGTGTAAAAAAGCCCGCTGAATCTGAATGGTTTCAGCCATTCTCCTGACCATACTTATTGTTTTAGCTAGTTTATACTTTTATTTGTAGATGGCAGCACAATGGTTTCATTTAATTTCAATTAAGAAAAATAATTAAATATGTATCATACGAAATCATATGGGGAGAAAATGGTGGATTTAATAAGTACATAATAGAATATTTTGGCTAAACAGGAAATAATAGACACACAATTTGCCATTGTGGGATGAAATAACTGTAATTTCAAATATAACATTGCTGTTTTCAACAAATTTGGATGTTTTAAATCATTAATCAGTTAAGGGTTGGCATCGGTGAAATTTCGTCAAAAGTGACAAAAAGCGACATTTTCCGTTTTTTGCATTAAAATCATGTTTAAACATTGCAGTTTCAGAATCTGCCGTCAGTTAGGCCCTAGCGGCATTTAAAGAGCCGCTACGTCATTATTTAAACGCCCATGCGCGGGTGGGCGTGGCCATTTATATTGCTTTTTCCAGTGTGTCGCAAAGAAATTGATGGAATTCTCACATTTAAACTACCCGGTTTGATTCTATAACTGTGCTAATGTGCAGAGACATCTTCTGGATGTTTGTGGGAGCTACTGAACCTTTCCGCTACCATTTTATATGTATGTATGTATGTATGTATGTATGTATGTATGTATTTATTAACTGCAATTGGGTACTACCCGGTGGCAGAGTTAAGAATACAGATCAAATTACATATACTAGATTTACAACAATAATACAGTAAACAATACAAACATGATATTATTTTACTTTAGTCACTTAAAACTTATCTAATTACTTCTCTATTTACATATTATATACCATTATAATTCAAAAGTTAAACTATAAACCATCTAGATTTTTTCTAAATTTCTTCAGCGACAGGGGACAGCCCCGAAAGACTGCTACAGGCAATTCATTCCATTCTTCAATGGTTCTATTAACAAAAGAAAATTTTCCTACGTCGGTTCTGTATCTTCTACCCTTAATTTTATACCTATGATCGTTTCGTCCATAATAATCCGGATTATCTAACCTTACATTAACGTCCACCCATGCCTTTACACCAGCATTAGCTTTGAATAACGCTACCAACCTATGTTTTTTACGCCTAATTCTTAATTCCTCCCATTTAGTCTCATCTCCTTTTATAGGCCCAAAATACTTGCCTCTTTTTATGGATTTTATTGCCCTCTTCTGTATTTTTTCTAATGGATCGATTTGGTTAGCTCTATACGGGTCCCAGCATGCTACTCCATATTCCATAACCGGCCGCACTAAGGCCTTGTAGGCAATTTCCCTGGATCTAGCGCTCCCCTTTTTCAATATTCTCATTACGAAATGTAATGCCTTCCACGCATTCCTAGTTGTGGAATTTACTTGTTCGTCCCATCCAGGATTACTTGCCAGGTAAACTCCCAAGTATTTGCAGCTGTCCACCTGTGGAATTTGCACCCCTCCCATGTGATAGTTAACAATAATTTTGCCCTTAGTTCTACTAAAAACAATCGATTTACTTTTCTTGGCATTAATTGACATTTTGTTAGCCGCAGCCCAATTACAGATTTCATTTAAATCATCCTGAAGAGCGGTTTCATGCACTGTATTCCGAATTTTATTATAAATGATACAATCGTCTGCAAACAACCTTATCTGGCAGTTAATATTAACAGCTATGTCATTAACAAAAATGAGAAACAGTAAAGGCCCTAGTACTGAGCCTTGTGGCACACCCGAACTAACAGTTCCACTATCAGACAGCTCTTTACCTACTTTAACTTTTTGCGTTCTCCCTTTCAAAAAATGTTTAACCCATAATACTACGCGTTTGTCAATTCCTGTATTAGCTAGCTTACAAATAAGTAAACTATGTGGCACTACATCAAAAGCTTTAGAAAAGTCAATTACCACTGCATCAGTTCTTCCCCCTGCATCTACCTCATCTGCCAAATCTTGAAATAATGAAGTAATTTGACTTTCGCACGAATACCCAGGTCTAAATCCATGTTGCGCTTCATTAAACCACTTTTTATTTTCTAACTCCTCTCGTATATATTCTGCAATTAAATGCTCCATTAATTTACATACTACTGAAGTTAGACTAACTGGCCGATAATTATTTCTGTTTTATTACCCCCTTTATAAATCGGAACTATAATAGCTGTTTTCCAGTCTTCCGGTAAGGCACAGTTGTTAATTGACATGTTGAACAAGAGCATTAGATAGGGAATCATGGCTTCACCCCCAAGCTTTAATATTTCAGTAGGTATATTATCTGGTCCCCTTGATTTTCGGTTTTGCAGCATCTTAATCCTTTTGCGTAATTTGGGCGCCATTATTTGAAAAATCGTTTCTCCACTCTCCCCAATTTCCTGTTCGGAACTATCGTCGGATTTAAGAAAAACCGATACAAAATGCGAATTTAATATATTAGCTTTGTCCCTATCACTTAATACATCTATCCCATTGACGTTAAAATCTGATATGCTCTCTTTATTTCCCCTGCGTCTTTTTACATAATTGTAAAATGATCTCCAACAATTATTTGTCCCGCTAAAAACGTTATCTAAGAATCGTTCCTGCGCCTGCAACTTTTCGTCTTGTAATTGTTTAGCTAATTCTTTAAATTTGTTAAGATGCCATTCTGATATCTTCCTTTTATTATAAGCGTGCCTAGTCTTTCTTTTAAGTTTCCTAATACATTTTGTATAAAATTCTGGATCGGCTTTATGTTTAATAACTTTAAAAGGTACGTGTTCTCTAATTGTTTCCAGGATAAGTGTTTTGAAATTAACCCATGCTTCATTTACACTAGTGGCAGATTTTACAAATATCCCATATTTTTCCCGGAGAAATGTTTGGATAGCCTCCCCGTTCGCCCTATGGAAATCCCAACTAATTACTTGTTCCTTTTCAAACTGGTTTGTCTGCCCTTTCCAATTTATGTCTAATTGCACACACTGATGGTCACTTATACCTGGCAAGACATCGCATGCAGAAAACAATGACTCAGGTTTGCATAAAAATACGTCCAGTAATGCTGTTTGTCGAGTAACAGTTTTCACTACTTGAAATAACCCCTGCTCCCAAACCAGAAAGTTAACGAGCTTTTGAGCTTCACCTCCTATTAACTGTCCGTCCCAGTTTACATTTGGCAGATTTAGATCCCCTGCTAATATAACATTTTTTTCCCCTTCGGAAGAGATTTTCTCCACTAGTTTATGAAGTGTAGCATAATCAGTTTCTCCAGGTGGTCTATAGCAAGCTATTATTGTTAAATTATTTCCTTTGTTTGCTTGATCAATAATTTCGATTGCCATAATCTCAACCTCTTCTTCTACCCATAATGCTTTGCTGTTTAGCTCTGATTTAGCGCAAATAAAGATTCCCCCTCCCCTTCCATCCCTGTCCCTCCTAAACACCCTGTAATCTGTTCTGAATACTTCTGAATCATTAATTCAATATTCAGCCATGATTCCGTACCTATAATGACACTTGGATTGCATATTTCTACTAAATTCCAAAACTCAACAATTTTATTCATAATACTACGGCAATTTACCTGTAGCAGCCTTAAGGAATCAGCCCCTACCTGAAAGTCTACGTTTTCCTGAAGTTGGTGTCATTGCTGCCCTTGATGCTCGTTGCCGTCAGCCCACTTCGTCAACCTCGCGAACAAAGCTGCCAGCTTTGACGATCCTCTTCGGTTCAAGTGTACTCCATCCCGTCCATAGTCCCAGTCTTCAATCCACGAATTCGGGTCAAGAAACTGAGCACCCAGTCGCTCCGCTACCCATGAAAAAGCTTCATTTACCTGCATCACCTTTCTCCAGCTGTAGTCGCGTCGTCTTAGTACTCCACTGACGACTATTTTTGCTGAAGGAAACAGCTGTTTTGTCCTTTTAACTAAGTCGTACATGTCACCCAACACATAGTTAACACTTCTCCGCAAGTCATTGCTCCCAACATGTAATACGATTGTCCGATAGTTGCCTTCCATCTCCTCTTGCTTTCTCTCGATTTCCCTCAGCAGACCGTCAACTCTTATGCCAGGATAGCAAACTACCTCCGCCGTTGGATTTCCAGCATGTCTCACATTAGAGTCACCGACTATAAGGCTAGATGTCTCCTCTTCTTTTACTCTTTCTTCCCCCTGCTCCTTCAGTTGACGGTTTTCAGCTTCGAGCCTCCGAATGATATCTTCCGCCTGTTGTAGCTTAATACGTAGTTCCCGTGCTTCTTCTTGAAGCTGCTCCAGTTTCCTCTGATTTGCGGTGACGGTCTTGGCTCCCCTGCATTCCTTACATTCCCAGGTTTCCTCGATGTTCATGTCCCTCTTCACTTTCTGGCAGCCAAAGTGGAACCACTTCGAGCAATTACTGCACATAAGTCCGGTCCTCAGAACTTTAATACAGCTCCCACATCGTTCGTCCGCTACAGGTCCTGGATTAATCTCAATTCCGCCTATCACTAGTAAAGTTACTAACACAAAAATTACAAAATAACTCTGTGAAGTTTCCGTAGTACCTTCACGCTGACTACCTGCTCCCCGTGAGCGCAGACCCGACCACATTCCGATCCTCGCCCGGTAAACCACCAAGTCAACACCCATTGTCTCAACTCGTTTCTACCTGCCTCTCTACCTGGCACGTCGGATCTCCTCAAGCTCCAGACACCAACTTCCCACTTACTACTTTTGAAAGTAAACAAACATTTCCACTGACCTGTAGTGTTTGTGAAGTATGGTTTACATGTAAGCTAAAGCTGTGGATAGCAGCTTATATTAAATTACTATTGTTTAGAATAGGATTAAAGTCTGATTTAACATTGTATTGCTTTCCTGTTGCAACAGTAGGTATATGATTCATACCAGTTTAGGTTAGGAGTACAGTGGCTATTTCAAAGCAGAATATAATGAAACTCTAAGGTGTTCTGGCCATAATAGTAAGTAATGATACTAGAATGCTATGCTTGAGATAAATGTTAAGTGAAAACATATTATAGCCCAAGAATTAACATTGATTCTAGTAGGTCACCTTTTGATGTAAATAGAAGAATGGTTGATATATTTCTGGGCATTAATAAGGGTCATATTTCTATGCAGAAGTTTTGTCTGACCATGGGTATGAATTGCCTGAGCTATTCTACTTACAATTTCCATCTCATAGACAAAATTAAAGAGATTAGTTAGTACTATTCTATGGGAAAGTTTCATTAAAGGATACGCACAGAATGCTAATGAAAGTTTCCATGGGGTAAATGTCACAAAGAAGTTTTTGTATTAAGAAAGAATTTCAAATTGCAGTGATTGCAGCTGTTAGTGAATTTAATATGGGTTATAAAGATAGACTTAAAGTTAAGGCAAAAGTTCCAGCAAGTAAAGTAAGTCTTGTTAGCAAGAAAATTAGCAGTATTAGGGATAAGTGAAAGCTGAAACAAAGTGATCAAAGTAAATTGAGCAAATATAAATCTGCCAAGCAGCAGTTGAGGGTGACTAAATTAAAAACAGAAGAGGATAGTAAACTAGCTGAGTGGTCTTCATATAGTGCAGGAGAGTTTTAAACATAGAAAAAAATGTTGTTTATATTTAGAGCTTCTAACTAGATTTTTCTTCATCTCCAACTTTTAGCATTTTTAATACTCCTTATAGTCCAGATACTAAAGTTTTCAATGAATTTCTTTAAGTTTTGCATATATGTATATTCCTAGATAAGTTTTCAATAAAAATTGGTATCATTATGGCTGTATATGAAAAAATTAATAATGATTGGTATTGAAAAAAGAAAATTGAAAAGAAATTCAAGAAAATTCTATCATATTCCTTAAGTTTTCTCCTCCAGAACCATTAGACTTGGGCAAATGAGTATATACATATATAGTTTTGTAACTATTATCAAAAGGAACCAGAATCCAAAGTTCAAATCATTTATAACATAAATTGTAGAGAATGTAATATGTTTCCCAATGTAAAGAAATTGCAGCAAAAAATTAAATTATTATTTTTTTGGTAAAAATTATTGTAGATAGAAAAATTATAAAAAAGGGCCAAAGGTAACCAAATTAAAGAGAAAGATGGTAATAAGATAGCTGTAGAGACTGCATATGATGCATGGAGTTTTCAAAGTAAAGAAAGTAGTGTAATTTCTATCTAAATCTTTAAATTCATTTTTCTCCACTTTCAATTTTTGAACATCGTTGTATCTTCAAAATGCTCCAACTTCTGCAATTCTCAACGAATTTGTATTAAACTTTGCACAAATATTCCTAAATAAATGTGTCATAAAAGTTGATATTTTTGTTTATTTAAATTAAATAGTTTATTTATTATTGAATTTTAAATCTCAAAATTGCAAAAAAAAAAAAAAATAAGAAAAATTTAATATATTCACACTTAAAAATTTTTGTCTCCAAAAATACTTGATACACACTTTAAAGGTATAGCAACTTTTATAACTGATGTACAGAGAAACCATGAATCTAAAATTTAAAGTTTCTAAAAGAAAAACTGTATGACCTGGGACTTTTTATATAACATACAAAAATCATACTATAAAAAGCACTAAATATTTAAAAAAAAACTATTTAAGATAGAAATATGAATTTTGAAAGCTTAACTAGATTCCCTATACCCCACCTAATGACAAAATTTCAAGCAGTTCCGATGTAAACTCTGGATTTTAGCATTTTTCACAAATGCCTCCCCTTAATCTGCCAATTCATCGTTTCCTTTCACATGACTTTCTCACCTCTTTTACATACATTTCATGTAATTTAGGTAAACATTTGCATATAGATTTAAGCGTAATTGAAGCACACTTTAAGGATAGATCTATTAAAACGGCTTACACATGAGAAAGCTAAGTACTGGAAACACCAAGGATCATCTTTGGAATGCTTTACCATAAATGAATCAAATAAAAATGCGCATATATGTGCATAACTGATTTAAGTGAGAATTCGTGCTATATTCCACACTGTTGATTACTCTTTTTGAACAGCTGAGTAAGTGGTAAATAGTGCATTCGTTTTTACACACACACACACACACACACACACACACACACACACACACACACACACACACACACACACACACACACACACACACACACACACACATTCACACATTTCATTTGAAGTGTGGAAACCTCTAGGCACACATTTTATGATGGCAATAGTTACTGCGAATCTAAGCTACGATTTGTCTGAGTTCGTAGTTTACCGTAGTGCATGCTCTGCTTATCATCTGCTCATCACTCACGCATGAGTGCGTAAAAATCTCGTCCCTCCCTCCATAGTACTGGCAGGTTGTATAAAGCCAGACGGTTTCTGCTGCGTGTCCACCCGCAAGTAGGGTTTTCTTAAGAATATTGTAGGATGGTTTGTGACTTTTAGGAAGAATTTTGTTCTGAGGTAGCATACATTATGTTCTTCGGGTTGTAAGAAAAGCATGCAAAATCTTATGCACCCTGGTGTTCTATTTCGTACATTTTTAATTTCGGTTGAAATTTTGATGGCAAACAGCTTAGAAGAATTATGTGGAGCTCAGCTTTAGCTTGTAAGGATTAGCTTCTTTGTTATATCGGATGCCTACAAGTCATGTGGAGTACCCGGAACTGACAAAATCGGCCTCAAGTGGGGTCAGAATCTCCTAGAGATCTAATTAGTGTGCCTTTATCTTCTTCTTCACTTCACGCATGGGCAGAGTGCCCGTTACGTCTCACAATATTTGCTCCTTACATCTCTTTTTAGGTCTACCAACATCTCTCTTTCCTTGTGGCTGATATTGGAATGCAATCTTAGGCAGTCTTGTTTCGGATATTCCTTGCATATTCTGCATCCATTCCTTTTGATATTTTTCAATTTTTCTACTTATCGAGTCTACGTGGAGTTCCTTTCTTATGTGTTCATCCCTTATTCTATCCAACCTTGTGCATTCCTTTGATTTCCTTAAAAAGTTGATCTCTGCACTTTGAATTTGGCTTTTCATTTTCTTCGTGAGTACCCATGCCTCACTTCCATAAAGCACTGCAGGGACTGCCATTGTTTTGTACAACTTTAATATTGTATTTCTTCTTGTTTTATTTCTCAACGTTCTACGCACTGTTCCACAAATCATTTGGAATGTTGCGAGCTTTTTGCTTTATAAGATTCCTTTATAAGATGGTAAATTAGGATAAAAGTATTATGCCCAATGCCTAATTTCATCCTGAACGTATGGAAGACCCGAGGCTTTGTGAAGCAACCTGGTAGAAAAAGAGCGACCCACAGAATAGATGCACCGAAGTCCTCTATTCTGTGAACGTTGAAGCCATGCCAGCCTGCAATCTGCGGCCATGCCCCAGATCTCGCAGGTATACCGACCTCAGCATTGGATACAGGGAAACGATTGCTCCGTGCACCTTTACCGAGAGGTACTTGATGTGGTAGCGAAAAGTTAAACCTCTGTCTAGTTGAACTCCTAGGTATTGGAAGGAGTGATTTCACTCTATCTTTCGACCTCGGAAGCTGAATTTGGGGCAGTCTGCGATGATGTGGCGCTTTGTGAAAAGTATGGCGTGGCTTTTGTCCGAAAAGTCTTCACATATGCTCGCTCTCTTCTTGTTTATCCTTGATATGTTGTTATGTACCTTTTGTAGGTGGCAGTTCTCCCTTGGCTTTGATGCCCTATATATAGCACTACTCTTTTGCTAGTTTATAAACTCTACGTATTTACGTAAATTTTGACACATAGGAGACGCCTATGGAAACTTGCCTTTACTCCTGTTCCTGTCAAATGCGTTGTTGTGAAATGCTGCCATATCGGTTAGATATGGTCTGACTAGGGTTTCATTTTCACATTAAATAAAGATCTAATGGGGGAACAGTTGTTAATTGGACTCGTGTGCACGAACAGCTGTGTGTTGAAGGTGAACTCTTTTGTTTGTGGTCGATGACCTTGCAAGTTGTATTGTGTATGTGACGTACTTCTGCTCGTGGAAGAGTTGACCAAGATGTGTTTCTACGGAAATAAAGAGCAATTTTTAGTGTTTGTAACTTAGACTTTTAATTTCACGAATCCACAAAGTCACATTTGGTGTCAGGAGTGGAACATACGGCAATAGAAGCTGCATTGGCACAGATTCTAGAGAAGTTGGAGACGGCAAATAACTACTTGGACGCGACGATGACCGCGAAGATGGCCGAATTGACAACGAAGACGGACACGGCTAACGACAGCCCCACTTCAAAGTTAACCATGGAAATGAGAGCAGCGAACGACACTGGCCACAGTAATGAAGGTGGAGAACGAGGCCCTTGCCACCAAAATTGAGGAACAGTTGGCCGGCTTGAGAGATGACGTCACGGAGCTGGGCAAGCGGATGGGCCAAATGAACGAGCGCGTCGAAGACCTGGCGAACCGCGTTAATGGCCTAGACGGAAAGGCCGACGGTAACACCAAGTCCCTGAACGCCATGGTGGAGGACATCGTCGGCAGAAGGATGAGAGATTTAAAGGCCGACGCGCCGGATCTCGACCCAACATCTGCACGCGTCAAACTGTCAAAGTACGTCAGCACGTCCTCGTTTAAAATCTTCCGCCTCCAATTTGACACAGTGGCCAAGCACAACAAGTGGTCGCTAGAGGAGGAGGCCGCACACTCAAAGCCAGCCTCCAGGGACGGGCCGCAGAGTTACTGAACGAGATCCACACAGCGGCGGCGCAAAAGACATCTGTGAGGCCCTGGAAAACCGCTTCAGGAACCACCGCTTGGCCGCAGCCTACAGCAGCCAACTGAAGTCAAGGATATAGCAGCCAGGGGAGACGCTGCAGGAGTTTGCCCTGGCAATTAACCAGCTGGCCCGCAACGCCTTGGTTGACCTCCCACCTGAATCCGTATCCCGGAAAGCCGCCTACACGTTCGTTGACGGGGTACGAGACGTTGAGAACAACACTGACAACAATTGTTGACATTGTTGACATTTCTTTGATACGACTGTAGACACTGAAGTTTATATGGGTATCAATACATTTGTGGAGCAGCTGGATGATATCGAACTGAGAGAAGGTTATTTCCTTTAAGATGGAGCAACATCTAATGATACTATGGAACTTATAACAAGTTTCTTTGATAATCGAATCATCTGAAAATGACCGCCCTCCCCCAGATCCCCTGACCCAATCTCACCGGATTTTTTCTTATGGGGTATATAAAAATAATGTTTACAAGAATAGGTCACGGGCAAGTGATGTTCTCAAGGAATCCATTCGAACCGAAATAAGTTACATTGGTGAGGATACAGTCCATAAAACTTCCGAGAATATGGTGAGACGAGTGCAAACATGTATATATGCTGGTGGAGGACACATCCAACATTTTCTCTGAGATGTAAATAGTGTAATGTTATCTTCCAATTGTGTATATAAATATGAGTAGCTGGCATGCTTAATTTGTAAGATTACTCACTCAGACGGGGCAGGTGTTCACCATTTCTTCCAAAAGTGCTTTTCGGTCTTTGCTTCAGACCATCTTCAGTGGATGCTACTCCAACTACTGTCGGCGGACGCAAACTTCACTCTCCAAGAAAATTAAGGCTCCTCCCCTTGACGATCTCCTGATTTTCAATACCAACATTTCGGACTGGAACATTGGGGCTGGACACAGAGGATTGGTTGTCACCTGTGATATTAACTGGTTGGAGTTGTTTCATTTCTGGACGTGAAGAAGTTGAACTGTTGGATTTTTGTGGCAAATATACTTCTTCTATCTCAATTTCTGGAACAATATCCTGATTACCAGTTGTCTGTTGGAATAGATGTACTTTCGCTTCCATCTGCTTCCTGGGTAACCTAGATTGGTTGAAATCTGGGTTAATTTTAACTTTATCTATATTATTCATAGTAATGGGTTGAGCTACGTCGGTGTTAACTTGTTTAATAAATTGTAGAACACTATTCAATGCTGGTATATCAAAATTCAAAATGTTTTCTTTTTCACAATTTAGAATATAATTGTTTCCCCCAAATATCCAGGTCATTATTCATTCAATTGTGTATTATATTCTCCCAAAGTTGCACGTGTATCCTTTTATTGCTTCAAAAGTTACGGTCTATTGAAATGGTTCAGGTTTTTGTGGATCACACTGTATTTTATCAGGTCAAATTTATTACCATATGCGAATCATATACACAACTTTAATAACTACACATTCTGAAATGAAATGAACAAGTTCCATTTGTCATAAACAAAATTATTCAAAATTTCTACTTTGTTTCTTTCTATCTCTTAAAAATGTAGATATTAATACACATTAAAGCTTACCCCAGCAAGCAAATAGGCACTATGTCAATTTCTACACGCATTTATCTCGATCAACATAAGTATACAGAAAATAAGAAAGCTTAGGGAAAAATCATGTGAGTGTAATACATATGATTTTTTACTAATTCCACAAATATTTTATTTGAATATATTATAAATTAACTTTCAAGGGTACAGTGTCATCTCATAACTGCATCCTTTTCCTTGGCAAATCGCGTCGGTTGCAAGCGCAATGAGAAATGGCTCATAATCAGCACTCACGTGGCATCGTGGGAGTAATTAGGAAATTGCAGTTGTAGCACTAATCCGTTCAAGTAAACCAACAAGGCCTGATTACGTCTCCCCCCCCCCCCCCCCCAAATTAGCCAAGCGTTGACCGGCAATCTATTGATGCACAAGGGTCTGGCTCCTCATGGATTGAATTACATTCAGTGTCCAGAATTTGGAGATCATTTAATTATGATTCCCAATATATAGCATTATAATTGAAATGTATATCATTATTATGAATTAGAGTTCATTTACCTATTTTGTTTCTTTGTTTAGAATTGTGGACTTTGTGTATGGAACCATAGGATGTTAGGGGTACAGAGCACATAATTTGGTAAATTATAACTTAATATACATTCATTTCAGGGTCTAAGTTGCTTTTTCCCTTTGCAAAATAGTTTTTCCAAAGACCAATTGTATGATGATATTTTGCATGGGTCACAAAATAAGAACGCCTGTCAGCAAAGCCTATCCGTTTATAACTTAATATGTGACCTGCTAGCCTAGGTTATGTGACAACTGGACTTGCAGAAAATATTCAAAGTCAGTTCCAATACGACATTAGTTATTGCAATGACTCCTCACTCTACGTTAAGCCTCTCACGGAAAATAAATGTTATGGTTTGGGGATACTAATTGAATTAGGTTCCCCATGACCTCCTGTAGGAATTTTTCCATTTAACTCTCTTTAAGTTCCCCTTTTAAATGCAACAGTAAGTATTATTAGAGGTGAAAATATACTTCTGTTAATAAATAACACTATAATTCTGCATGAGAAGGAAATATTGAGGCAATGTAGTTCAGTACACTGTCCTCAGTTAACTATATCTGCAGTTACACGACTAACACTGTATATATTATACATTCCTACTCGTGTTGCATATGCTGATCCTATAATGTCTATAAATGAACATTTTCATAGTGTGTGCGCCCCTTTTAATCCCTAAGGAGCTTGTTGCATGATGTGTTGTCCTCAGTTCGGCTCCATTATGTGACAGGGGTTTGACTCCTTGGGTCGTCAGCCACGCAAGTGATAATTTGAAAATATCGATGTCCTCGGCTGCTCTCGAAGTTATCCTAACATTCACGAATATAGTATCTGTGGCAAGGATCTCTTGATTCAGGGAGTTTTGGGTGGAGCAATTAGGGTACTTGAAAAGAAACACAGTTTAATTCTCTTGTGACGATCGGTTGTATTTGAATTACTCTCGAAATACATGTTAATTAGACGAACTCCGAATGGTAGGCTTCGCGCTGGCGCGGTTGTACTCCCGTGTCTATAACACGGCTCATCGGATTGGCACCCAGCTGCTAAATACCTTTAATTGAACGCGGTTCATTTAGTTTACTCGTCCCTCAGTTTGGCCCACAGTAGTCAAATAACCTTAGTGAACGTGATTTCTCTCCACGTGCTGTCGCACAACGATTTAGACTGGGCCTCAGCCACCAACTGCTTTGGATATATATATATATATATATATATATATATATATATAACATTATATATAATGTTCCCAGATAGGTCATATGACACTTCGCTTTGCTCTTCAGTTCATTATTTTTAATTAGTTGGTCGGTAGAAAGCATATGGAGTCCCATTTAGGAGAACCTAACTTTAGACCACCTAAGATGTCCCCTTCCTGTCAAAACTATGCTTGAAAATAAACACCGGGTGCGGCCTTTAAAATTTATGGTTGCAGCCGGCCTTCCTAGGGGAAAAAAATCCTACTGCTTCAGAGTCCCCAATAAAACCTGACAATGCACACAAGATATTTGTTTCAATGGAAGTGTATGTTCCCTTAACATTCAATTAATCTTCCATAGGTATATTCCTTAACAGCTAATTAATCAACTCGAGGAAGAGAGTACCGTTTCAAGCTGTAGTTGCACTGTGTTAGCAGTTTAAGTTTTATCAATGATTTTGCGTATCTAATTTCAATATTTCTATTATTGATGGTTATTTATACATATGAATTCCATTGAAATAAAATAAATGAAAGCTTTGATTGCTAACGACAATCCTGTTAACTTCCAGAATTATATGAGCGCCACTTGTGCGCTGAAATTACGTCCAAGCAATCTACTGAAATGGGAAGTATATTACCACCAGAAAGTCGTTGCCACCTAGAACTATTATATTAATATGATAAGTTACAGCGTGCTCTGAGAAAGAAACCATTACAATATACCTGTGGAAAATTTGTGATACCGGCATTTGTTTTCTGTTAGATATCACCAGTTGCGTTATTTCATGTGATAAGAGGATATTAGCATAATAAAACCAAGACAACTAAAAACAGAATAAAAGGTTATGGATTTCTCCTGGGAAATCGATTATTTTAGTATTAATGCATCACTTTTTCCAGTGATTTATGAATGTGTTATTGTTTACTGCTTTGCATTCGTATTGCTTTGTGGAAAAAATCACAATAAGGGATAAATAGATTAGTCTTATTTAATTCAAAATGTGACAATAACCTCTTTAACAGTTCTGCATAACAGACTCAATAATAATAAACCAACTTGGGAACCCAAAGCACATTCAAGAGAGAGTTACGTGTTTCAGCACGGATAATAGGCTTTACTAAAAATAGATGCAGCTGAATAACACAAATTCAAAGAAATAATGTTTACGTTTACACTTAATTAGGAGTGTAGGGGTAATTAGTAAATTAAATATGTGAATATATTATATGTTATTTATATACATTTCTGCATTGTTAAAATGATGAAATTTTATCTCCATTTCAAAACATATCATTTTGATAGTGTCTATTTTAATCCTAGGTAGAGCCTATTTACCTTTATATTTTAACTTCTTGTGCCTAATGCGCCTTATTTGCACGTAAACACGCAAACGATATAACAATTACATGCTAGCTTAGAGAGCATTCTGTAAACCTTTTAATCATATCTAACATGGTATTTATTTGTTCTTTTACACTAGCCGTGTGTAGGACGCACTACGAAACGGTAGAGCCCGACTGAAAAATTCAATGCCATAGCCGGGATTTGAACCTCGGATCTTCTGGTTGCCGTCCAGCCGCTCTAACCCTTGAGCTACTATGGCCAACTTACACACGGGTAACATGAAAAAACAATTAATTTCCATTAATTGTACCTAATAGTGGTTAACTATAAAGCCCGGGCCTTAAAGTACTTACAACATAGTAAGTCGCCATTAAGATAGATGTCTCCTAGTGGTTTACCGGTAGAAACACGAGTCAGTTGGAGAATTTAGTGTCATGTCAGCACGTTGGCCATAGTAGCTCAAGGGACGGCAACCAGAAGATTCGTGGTTCAAATCCCGGCTATGGCATTGGATTTTTCAGTCTGGCTCACGTTTCATATCTACCATGGTTTTCGGTAGCAGTTATTATTGGGGTTTGCTGCTACAAAGTTATTCAATTTCATTTTCAAAGTTTCATAGTTTCTCTGGCCATAGTCCTACGGCTTTACTATGTATGCATCTTCTAATTACTTAATAGATGCAATGGTTAGATTATTGGCCTCCTCCAATTTATTGCACTGTCATTCTTTTATTTATATCAAAGTTCTAGAATTCCTTTATATCAGAAGCGGTCAGACCTTGTGCATCCCTTTTGTGCCTTGAAAATATTTATACTTTATTCTGAAAATTTCTGGCCGCTAGTAGAGAATAGGAGTAACCATTCTATCGTAAAACTTAATTCTTAGGCCATCACTGGTTTAACTTTTCAGCATCCAGTGATGAAGCCTTCCTCGTTATTTATTAATATCGTTTTGAGATACACTGCACATGTTAAGGGAATGCAGCACCAAAAACCCCAAATCCGCAATTTTCAACCAATCTTGCTGAAATTTTTACCACTTAGTTATGATGCATACTGGACACAGAATTCAAATTGTGATTTTAATACCTTTAATAGTTTTTGAGTAATTAATTTGTGAAGTTCAAAATTTGAGCAAAATTCAAAAAGCTCCAAGTGATGAAAATTTTCAAAATTTTCTATTTTCTATTTCTAGAAATAATCTGCTGGCTATGAAGAAAAGATCTATGATATGAATTTCTTATACTGCCTTTTGTTCCAGAAGGAAAAAATTAGGTATGGAGCAAACAAAAAAGAAAGCCAAAATGATTAAACTTTAGACTTTATATATCAATAAATTTTAAAATATAATGAATATTAAAAATTCATTCGATAGAAACCTGTGTTTGCTGTCTAAGAACATGTGTTGAAAAGTTTAGAGGGACTGACTCAAAATTGCATCGTGTGG
Organism: Mantis religiosa; assembly: GCA_030765055.1. Classification (NCBI taxonomy): domain Eukaryota; kingdom Metazoa; phylum Arthropoda; class Insecta; order Mantodea; family Mantidae; genus Mantis; species Mantis religiosa. Next base: position 62,337,451 of record CM060953.1, on the reverse strand, counting down.
AATATTTTGAATGACAAAAAATATTGAAAAAACTATAACTGAGTAAATCAAATTTTAAAATCCAAAACATTTTCCTTCTCAGCTACATGCCTTGAATCAGACTAAAACCCTCCAGATAGATAAATTGGATCCTCCCATCTCTTCCTTCCCTCTTCTGCAGCAGTTTTCTTCAGTTTTACTTTTCTTCTGGATGTATTAGAAGTTACCTTTGCAGAAATTGCTGAATGAAGTAAGAGTAATTGGTCCTTCCATTGGCTAATATTTAGAGATGCTGGTGAAATATGTGTCCATTAAGTCTGACTGCAGCTTGAGTGAGGCAGAACAACCAAAATTGAATTCACTGTAGGTTAATGTCACAGCAACCTGAAGTCTCTTTTTTGACACAAATATTTCTTTTGGGCAATTATGCCATACTGTGTTATGTAAACTTTCATTTGCATTTTGTGTCTTACCCAATGTACAACTCCCTAGGCTTTCATCTGATGCCAGCTTTTGATACACAGCATTAGTTTTCTTATCACATCAGGCCTCGAGTATGTTCCCATCGTTGTGTTATGTTTAGGTGTTTCTTCCCATGTATCGTTTAGCCTATTCATGATCCTAACTATATACACAGTCAACAAAAGGTCTGTTGTTTCAAAGAATGTTTAAGCTATAACTTATATGACAGTTATATACACGTTTTGATGTATAAAATACCTTTATAAATGTTAAATGGCACACTAAAACTCATCATTTATACATAAACAGTATGTAGTTTAAGGACAAACACAAGAAAATCCCGACCGCTAGAAACTCACACAAAAGCAAAATAAAAACTTTACTATTTGCTTTCAATGTTTGCAGCCAGTGTTTTGTTTTCATAGTGCCACAGCACACAAAATTCCACCAGAAACTTTGCCCGCTAATTTCAAATGTATAACTTTAGTACATTCAATCGAACTCAAATGACAGATTTCTGTGAGTCCAAGGGCCGGCATGCACGTGCGCTCTGGCATTTAAATTGTCATGTGAGGGTATTTTAAATGCCTTAAACTCATAAATTTAGTTGGATTATGACAATATAAGGTTCAAAGTATTGTCACCTAATTATCGGAAGACATGGCCAGCTAACAGCAGGGTAAGGCCAGACGGGAAGCATTGAGACCACGTCGACCCATTTGTCTCGTGTCACTAACTGAGGGGGATGATTAGAAGAGCGGCACGGGCCCTATACCGTCTCTTTCTCCTCCACTGACGCCTGGAACCTTCGAGATGATTCATTGAACCGCAAGACTTCCAGAAACGGTTATCTTCCGTATATAAGGCCTGCAGTTGGCGAGTCAGTTCAGTTCTTGGCGGGCAGCCGTGAAGAGCGCCGTGTGAGTGAAAGGACTGGAAGACTGAGTACGTGCATCAGAGGAGTTGTACGTAATTGGAGTGTAGGGTGGGCCTGTGACAGACGAACTGACGAATTATAATTGTGTGCATTACGTAATTCTGTGTAATCGGCAAGTGTTCCAACTGTAATTCGGTGGTAATAAAGAACATTTTTAGTTTGTGCAATTGGAATTTTAATTTCACGAACCCACAAAGTCACAGTATTTTATTAGCTCAAAAATACTTTTCCCCATATTTTTAGCCAATTTCGGTGCTGCGTTGTCTTAATACCGCAAATCATATAATTACCCTGCTTATTTTGGCTATTTTCATTCTAAAGAAATGTTTGAAGTAATTGTGCCTTATAACAGAAAATACTGGGATTTATTTTACGGCTAGTACACCCCATAGACTATAAGGAATATTAGCAAAACGTTTATAATACAGTTCTAAAGTTTTATAGATAATTTTTAAGTAAGCAGAGGAAGTTTAACATTCGATCCAAAACTTCGGCTGAGATTTCATCGGAAATTCATGTTTTAAGGATCCCTGGATTTAAAACGGCACGTTTTAAAAATGAGGTACGCATGCGCTTGTGCATCTATATGTTTATATCTGGGCGTAGCATAACTCAAAAACGAAAAATAGGATAAATGCAAAATATAAATCCAATCCACTTCCAAGAGTGAGATACGAGGCTCTACAAGAAAATATCTTATCCTAACCTGCCCTTGTACTTATTTTGGCAAAATGTCTACTAATGATTTCATAAAGTCCAGTAAGCTTAATGTATAGGTATTTGCAGTATACATTTTATATTATCATATTTTATATGGATTAATTATAGTCACCTTCATTCTTAAAGATAGACCAGAACAGAAAAGAACTTAGTCCCTCTTGTTCTCTTTAAAGAAAAGCATTTTATCACATAAGAACTTAGTGCGGAATATTAATTTTTACTTTCTCTTTATTTTCAGATATTTTTAAATATAGGGCTATTCGAGAAGAAAGACCCCATTTCAAACATTTATTTATTCTAAACTACAAAAGATAGGAACATGATTCCAACGTTCATCGAGAGAGAAAAGTTTAAACTTTTATATTTTGCATTCAATATAAGCACCGTGTGTTACATGACAAAATGTCAAAACGGTGGCTCATTTCCTGCAGCACACAAATCAGCTGTTCTCCCGTTATCGAATTCACAGCTTCAACAATTCGTTGTCGTGGATCTTCAAGTGCCGGGCACAGGAGGGATAAAAACACGGCGTTTTAAGTAACGCCATAGATAAAGATCATTTGGCGTGAGATCTGGAGACCTGGGAGACCACCGTAGATAAAGTTGATCTTCTGCTCCTCCTGTTCCAATCCAACGTCCCGGAAATGTGTTATTCAAGTAACGACGAACGTGGTAGGAGAAATGAGGCGGGGCACGATTTTGCATGAAGATGAAGTGATCTGAATCTTCTTGAAGTTGGAGAAGTAACCAGATTTCAAGCAAGTCTAGATAGGTTAGTCCTGTCACAGTTTTCCTCATAAACCTTGATTACAGATATCGCGCAGAAGACGTTCATATTTCGTGAAACTTTTCGTTTTGAATAACCGCCCTAGGATTTTCAGTTGCAAAATTCGAGCGTTATGGCGACTAACTTTACATAAAGATGAAAAGTACATTTACCGTAAACATTTAATCGTCCAACAAATTTCTCCTTATCATCTAACATGCCAATGCACAATTTGTACCTTTTGTTGTGGTCGCCAGGATACAATGCTTGAAATAACTGCAGTTCGTATGGCTTCAGGTGCAGACGATGTTTCAAAACTCGCCATATCGTTGGTTGAGGAATATTAAGTTCCATGCTTGCTCGTGATGTGCATTTCTTTGGGTTTCTTTCGTATAACTTACGAATACGCTCGGCATTCTCGACCGACGTGCGAGGACGTCCTGTGCTTTCCTTTTGCAGATGCAACCACCTTCTACGAATTTTCGATGCTACTCGTAAATTTGCTTGTGACGCGGCGGTAGTTTTTTGAACTGATGGCGAAACACTCGTTGAACTGCAACTGTGTACTCTAATTGTACTAATTGCAGCACACAAAATCATTTATCTTGTGGTGCCGCCGACATTTCTACAAACAAGAAACAACAGCGCCAATGCGGCTGTGATTGGAACGTCTACCCTCCACGCTATTTGAACTGTGAACGTTTCTCTCTTTATGAACTTTGGAATCATGTTTCTATCTTTTGTAGTTTGGAAGAAATAAATGTTTGAAATTTGTTCTTTCTTTTTGAATAACCCTATATCTAATTGTCGTTTTAGTCTAATATGCTTATAACCCACAAGCGATAAGACTAGTGTTTATCTGAATTAACAAGAAGCAGATCCAAGATAAAGCTTTTAAGAACAATTTGCAGAAGGGTAAATATAAAATCGCCAGGTGAGTACTGCACATAAGATTTTATATTTTATTTTGATGTGCTGTCACTATTCAATGGTTTTGGTTTTGCGATGTCATGTGACGCACGGAGTTTCTAAAGGAAAGCCAGAAAAGAAAAATAAACCGTCGTTTAAACATTTGATTATCGGTTAGAGGTATAGGGGGATACCTCGCATGCTCAGACCTATAAACATCTATTATGGGAGGGGTCACGGGGAATCTCAGAAATCCAAGGTCACAGAGACAGGTCACAGAGGTGCGGAAGTCACTAGCAAGTTGTCTAGGAACGCCGCCCTGCGCCGAGAACAGACCCTGTTCTTCACGCCGTTTTTCCAGTGCTCCATACACCACAAGCCACAAATCACACCTGAAAGATGTTAAGGAAAATGGTTGAAAGTACATTTTGATATAGAATTATGCACCGACATTCAGTAAAACCCATGCCAGAATGTGCGATCGACAGGGTTTTGATCTCGCGATTGAGGGAACACCTCAATCAGTTGAATATCCCCTGACACCTTGATGTCTCTTATACCAACATTTGAAGTACATAATTAAATAAAACGTTTATCTCATATATGTAACCGCTTAACTCAGATAAACTTGTGTGGAAAAATGGTAGAAAACATAATATGGATTTAATAAACCTTTAGCAATTGAACTTGGCAGAGGAAAGAATAGTCTTGAAGAAAACCTTAAAAAATTTACTAATACAGTTTTGGTTCTATGCCTAGGTAGAAAGCTAGTGGAAGACATGTGTAGAATTTGGAATTGTAAGTTCTGCGGGTAAACATGTCACAAATTTACTTCTGTGTCCTATTATGTTTCGAATGTTTAATTTATTCATCCCCTATATTTCATACAGAGAATACATAAACACAATACTCACAGACAAAGGTGCATGTATACTTTGTTACATTAACAGCGAATAAATCTATCTAACTAAACATCATCATCAGCATGTCCATTACTGGAAACTGGTTTTGATCTGCCCTAAATATCTAAGTCGTGCTTGTCATAGTAATCAGTTTTACATAGCTTAGACACTCCCATATGGCAATTACGGCCTTCAGGGTAACCTTTTTTTCATCCATATGATCCAAATACATAGGATACGTCAACAGGTTTAACAAATACAATCTGTACATAACAGTATTAAAATAATAAAATATAATAAAATATGCAGAGGGTACCTTTACTATTTAAGCTTTAATTTAACCTTTTATACTCATCTATAGAGTAGACTGGGTTTTCTACAAGGTACTTTTTAATTGCTTTAAGTTTAAATTTTTCTTCTGTTATCTGTTTTATTTGATTCGGTAAATGATTGTACAATTCTTTAGATTTATTTTCTATATTTTTGTTACTTAATGTTCCTCTTAATCTGTTTAAGAAATAATTTTGTTTTGTTCTTGTGTTATGTGTATGTATGTACATGTTTTTATTTTGGTTGCTATAATTTTTTGTTACGTATTTAATGCACTCATATATATACAATGCTGTAAATGTTAATATATTTAATGTTTTATAGACATTTCTACACGAATCCTTCCTTTTTAATCTACAAATTATTCTGATGGCATATTTCTGGAGTCTTAATATTCTTACCATTGCTTTTTTCTGTACATTTCCCCATAATACCACCCCATAGCATAAATGAGAGTGTATGACTGCATAGTAAATTTGCTTTAGAGTTTCTCTATCCATTTGTTGTGCTGCCTGTTTTAAAATATATAGTCCCATATTTATTTTCTTTACTACTTTTTCAATGTGTTGTTTCCAATTTAGTTTGTTATCTATTATTAGTCCAAGGAAGTTAGTTTTTGTTACTTCGAGTATTTTTTTATTATCTAATGTTAGTTGCATATGTGATTGTGTTTCTTTGTTTAAGGTGATTTGCATCCATTCTGTTTTGCTTGTATTTATTACCATGCCTAGTTTTCCTAACTCACTACTAATTTTTTCAAGTATAAGATTGGATTTATTTTGTACTTCACTTTCCGTTTTTCCATTCACTATGATTGTGGTGTCATCGGCATATCCAATGGCCAATTCCCCTGCATCTACTACTGTTTTGAATATACTGTTTATATATATAAGGAATAAATAGGGCCCAAGTTTTGAGCCTTGGGGTACACCGTAAGTTATTTTCTTAAATGAGGATCTAATTTTGTCCAATTTACCATTTGAATTATGTATAATTTCCACACACTGCTCCCTGTCCTGAAGATATGATTTCAGCCAATCTAATGGTATGCCTCTTATCCCATAATTTTCTATTTTGGTCATTAGTTGATTTATGTTTACGCAATCAAAAGCTTTTGTCAGATCCAGAAAAATTGCCACTATATGTTCTTTCCTGTTTAATGCATTTATAATGATGTCATTTCCTTTACATATTGCCTGTACAGTTGATTTCTTTTTTTGAAAACCGAATTGATAGTCTGAAATTATTTTATATTTCCTACAAAAACCTTGTAACTGATCTAGAAATAGTCCTTCTATTATTTTTGAAAAACTTGAGCACAATGTTATAGGTCTATAATTTTCTAATGCTAGTTTTGACAATTTTTTCTTATATATTGGTCTAACTATTACTTTTTTTAGTGCTTTAGGAAATGTTCCTGTTATAAATGATTGATTACTTATATATGTAATTACATCAGCAAGTTCGTATTTACAGTACTTTAACATTTCATTTGTGAATTCATCTAATCCACACGAGCGTTTACATTTTAAGGCGTTTATCTGTTTTAAAGTTTCCTCACATGTTACTTCACGTAATACCATTGAGTTAGAAATACTGTTCTCAAATTTTTGATCAGACTGGCACTTTATGACACCTAAGGTCTTTACTACATTGATGTAATAATCATTAAATTTCTCTGTTAAGGTTATTGGGTTCTCTATTTGTTTATTTTCAATCTCAATGCAAATATTTTCTTCCCATTTTTGTTTTGTTTCTTTGTGTAATGATTTTATAATATTCCATGTTGCTTTGGTTTTATTTTCTGCATTTTGTATCAGTATTTTATTGTGTTGCACTTTTGCTTCGTGTATTACTTTATTAAGAGTCTCTCCGTATTTTTCGATATAATTGTATGATTTATGATCTAGTTTTGGGTGTTTCAGGCTATTTAGAAACTGCATACGTCTTTTAGATATAGTTATACCTTTGGTAGCCCAGTTTTCACACTTTTTTAGCTTTCCCTTTACCCTACGTTTAGGCATTACTGTATCTAGACATTTTTCTATATTTTTAGCAAAACTTCCATATTTTTCATTAATATTAGATTTTTCGTATATCTCAAGCCATTTTGTTTCTTTGATATAGTTTCTTAATATTTCTAGGGTGTTTTTGTTTACTTTTCTTTTAAATTCTACCAGATTGTTTATTTTATTTTTTATTTTACCTAATATTTTACTATCTACTAGTTGGCCATAGTGGTCACTTATTCCGTTTCTTATTATTTTAGTTTCATAACATTCCTTGTTTAAATTTGATATCATGAGGTCAACACATGTCGCAGAGCTTCTAGTTACCCTTGTTGGTTCAGTCTCAGTCAGAGTAAGATTATTTCTGTCTAGCATTTCTAACAATAACCTTTTCTTTTTATTTTCTATTAATACGTCTATATTGAAGTCACCTATTACTATGGTGTCCCTCTTTTTATTTGTGGTGCTATTTAGATGTTTAAAGTTAAGAAGTATATGTAACTACCACATAGGATTACTTGAACTCTGCCCGTGTGGAAGAGCGCAGGGAGGAAGGACTATCAGTTCCGTATGTGAAGTGGAACGATAGAGAAAGGAGATAAGGTTAATGGTGGCTTGAGATTTGTATTTGTGATGCGGTCTTGAGAAGAATAACTTCACTAGATAATCTTAAGTGTTTTCGAAGCTTTATGGTAAATGAAAATCCCTCTATCACTACTGCGTAATGTCATTTCAGAATAACTCTTTTATCGTGTATTTTATTATTACTGTAAAAAGGTGTCCTTTCAGTCTTTTAAACAATTAATTTTATTGAGTTAGATAATAGCCTCCATTTTAAGGCATCTGTACCAGAGTAACTATTTATTTCATAGTGAGCAAGCAACGGTACACTATGCAACTGGTGACGAGTGATTTCCCAGGTCAAGAGGTCCCGAGTTCGAATCTCGGTCAGGGTGAGTTACTTGGATAAGGTTTTTCCAGGGGTTTCCCTTATCCTTCAAGACGAATGTCAAGCAACTCTAAGCTCCATGAACCCTTGACTCATTTGAGCATCATTTCACCCAATTCATTCACTGTCCGATATGACTTAACGTTGGAGGACGTAAATTACAAAAAAAGTGATTTCCCAACAGGCTACAAAAAGAAAAACAAGTGGCAAGTGCCAAAATAGCGAGCATAGTGTGTGGTCTTCCTTTCTTCCTTTTCTCCTTTCCCCTTTCCCTCCTTCCGCTATCCCTCCTTCCCTTCTTCCCTCCCTCCTTCCCTCCTTCCCTCCCTCCTTCCCTCCTTCCTTAATCACTCCCACCTCCCTTCCCTCTGATACCGAAATTAAGGAATGAAATGAATGAAGAATCATAATGGATTTAAAAGGAGCATGGTATATTTGTCAAAACACGTGGGGGTGCAGCTGGGGTGAATAGTAACAAAGTGATTGGAGAAAGCGGGTTCTTAGCAGAGTTTCTAAGTGGATAACACTTGACTCCGTTTGAAAAGGCATTGTTCGGACCCTTAGTAATGGCATGACCGAGACTAATAATCACAATGGACAAAATAGTCACGAAAGCAATTTTGGTGTGAATAAAGACAGGCGTCGAGTGGTGAGTCACACACAGCTGCAGTGCCCCAGTGAGGAACATACACACATAAGTGCGGTGGTGATCCATTAAGGACGACACAGCTGGTTGGGTCTTCGACTAAGGCAGACCATAACCGAGGAGTAAAAGAATCTATCGGTTCCTACGTAAATAACGAATAAAGTGTTATCGCGTAATAAGCATTTGACACACGGTAACTATAAACAGTGATATATTGGTAACCCTTGGTCGGCAATTTCGAGTTTGATGTGATGATAAACAATAAGCAGTCATTACACCAGTCTGAAACTTGCATTCCATTGTCATTAAAACCATCCTTACTCCCATACATATTAACGCATACCCTTTGACGAATATCTTTGCTCTATCCTGAGAATAGGCGACACTGGTTCAAAAGCTAAAACGTCAGAATAAGCTGCATCAAACTAGCGAACTTTGCATCATCTGTCTCCTCCTTTTCATCCTTCCTCCCACCTCTACCTCCTCTTTTTCTTTCTTTTCTCTCTTTCTCTCTTTCTCTCTTTCTCTCTTTCTCTCTTTCTCTCTTTCTCTCTTTCTCTCTTTCTCTCTTTCTCTCTTTCTCTCTTTCTCTCTTTCTCTCTTTCTCTCTTTTTCTCTTTTTCTTTCCTTCTTTCTTTTTCTTTCCTTCTTTCTTTTTCTTTCCTTCTTTCTTTTTCTTTCCTTCTTTCTTTTTCTTTCCTTCTTTCTTTTTCTTTCCTTCTTTCTTTTTCTTTCCTTCTTTCTTTTTCTTTCCTTCTTTCTTTTTCTTTCCTTCTTTCTTTTTCTTTCCTTCTTTCTTTTTCTTTCCTTCTTTCATTTTCTTTCCTTCTTTCTTTTTCTTTCCTTCTTTCTTTTTCTTTCCTTCTTTCTTTTTCTTTCCTTATTTCTTTTTCTTTCCTTATTTCTTTTTCTTTCCTTATTTCTTTTTCTTTCCTTCTTTCTTTTTCTTTCCTTCTTTCTTTTTCTTTCCTTCTTTCTTTTTCTTTCCTTCTTTCCTTTTCGTTCCTTCTTTCCTTTTCGTTCCTTCTTTCCTTTTCGGTCCTTCTTTCTTGCTTTCCTTCCTTCCTTGCTTTCCTGCTGCTTTCTTGCTTTCCTTCCTTCCTTGCTTTCCTGCTGCTTTCTTGCTTTCCTTCCTTCTTTCCTGCTGCTTTCTTGCTTTCCTGCCTTCCTTCTTTCCTGCTGCTTTCTTGCTTTCCTGCCTTCCTTCTTTCCTGCTGCTTTCTTGCTTTCCTGCCTTCCTTCTTTCCTGCTGCTTTCTTGCTTTCCTTCCTTCCTTCCTTCTTTCCTGCTGCTTTCTTGCTTTCCTTCTTTTTAGTTAAGCTCTTCCAGCATTTAGTTGATATCGGACCACCATGAATGGAATGGATGAAATTATGCTCAAATGAGCCTAGGGTTCACTGAGCTAAGGGCTCCCCGATATTTTTTTTTCAGGATAAGGGAAACCCCAACGAAAAAACTTATTCAGATAATTCACCCTGACTGACACTCGATCTCGGGACCTCTTGAACTGAGGCAGACACGCTACCACTTAAATTACCGAAGCGAGCAAGTGCATCATTGCTTAAATTGGCACACGGAATATGTCAAATTTGCACGATAACCAAATGGTAAAAAACAGTTTATAATAGTAAGATACATTATTCTTGGGAAGATCCTTGAGCTACACAGAAATTTAGTTAGTTTTCAATGCGCTAAGCATCTTTGAACAAGAGATTTTCATACTAACAAACATATATAGAGAGGCTCCTTCAGATCCAGCTGTGCATAGTTAACTTGGCATAAAGCTGGTAATCAGTGTATCAACACTGTTGAATTTATATTAGTATCTTGCTGCGGGTGTATATTTGTATTCATTTGTGATAACACATAATAATCGTAACAGCCTGCTGGAAACAAAACATACGAGCACTGCTCTGCGTATTGAAGTATTAATTTACATAATATCGTTTCACATCGTAATACACATCCATCATTGGGGTGTGGCCAAGGGCTCTTTCAGTAGCAACGCAGCCTAAGGAACATGCATTGTTTCCAATTACCGAGAGGAAAACAATTTTTTCCTCGGGGGAGTTTACCCAATGCCTCGCCCATGTTGACCCAGTGGCATGAGAACACACTGTGTTCCATTTATTGCTTGGATATAGCAATATAGCTACAAAAAGTAACACTTTATTAACGAGTGAAAATAATCTAAACTTTGGTTTGTTTTCTATATATAATCTTGATTTCAATAACCTAATGATACAATTAAAATATAAGTAAAATTGTAATACCAATAACTAGGCCCGGGATGTTGATGAAAAGTCATTTTTTTCTGAGTAGTCCTAGACAATGCCTATTGGAAATTAAGTTCATTCAGGAACAAAAGCGTTAGATATATATATTTGGTCTTATTGGGTCATCAAAATGCATTTTTTCCACATTCTATAATATTAGTTTTTTAACAATTAAATGCATTTTCCTGTCGTTTTCTTTCTTTTTCACGAATTTTTAGGGCATTTTCATCTGTAGCCCGCATTCGGGTTTGATTTCCGTGGCGGACCTGATATTGACTCATTAGCTTTTTGGGGGATTTTAAAATAATTTGTGACCAAAAGTTCATTTATATATTTTATATGAAATAGTAAATTTTTAAGTGTGCTAAACATGTAATTAACACAGTTCAGTGTTCTAACAGTGCTGGTGAATATATGACGCATCACTTCGAAGAATCGCTGATTACATCATGCAATTCGTGGGATTGCATCCACAGAAAAAACATCTGCGAGCTCTTCAAAATGTAAAAAATACAACCGTTTCAATTACCGTTAAAAGAAACGGCTTCGACGTCAAGTAACAAGACATCTTCCTTTTATAAAGAATTATGTGAAGAGTTTCTTAGTGCAAATGTTCCGCTAGGAAAATCAGTTTCAAATTACGAGATTTTCTTGAAGGCCACACTGGTCATACGATTCCAAATGAATCAACTTTGCATAAAAGTTACCTACAAAAATGTTTTGAAGGTAGGTTAAACCGAATACCTGAATGTGTGAATGGGGGGTGGGGGAATATGTGTCAATTGATGAGACAACCGATTTAGGGGGGCGTTGTGTGGCCAATGGGACGCTAGAAGCTACTAGTGCCGGACAAATGTTTCTTCTAACCTTAGAGGTCATGGAAGCTGTAAACCACTGTAAGATATGCAAACTGTTCGATAACTCCATGTGATTAAAGTGGCCTAGTGGAATACAGCATGACAACGTGCTCCCCATCCTAACTAACGTGGCGCTTTACATGTTATAGACGGCAAAATCGATCCAATTATTTTACAGTAAGATCATGCATGTTACGCGTTTGGCCCATGCTTTTCATGGAATTCATAATGGCGCAACAGGTCACATCAACATTTCCGAGCTATGTATTTCAAAGATAAAGCCCCTAATATAGCTTTGCATGTATATACCATTGTGACAACTTTCAGTTAGTGAGGGAAGTGGTGAATAGCTTCGATAGGGTAGATTCTAAGGCAATTGACGGCGCACAGGATCTGCTTTCTGATACTCAAATCCAATGTAAATTAGCTTTCATTAAATACAATTTTACATTTTTGACGGATACTATAACCCATCTTGAAGAAAGTGGCACGACATTGGATAAGTCATTTGAATTAGTGAGAATTGCGGAAGAGAGGATACAAAATGTAAAATGTGAGATTGGGGACAAAATTAAATTGAAGCTAAAATTTGTGTTGGACAAAAATAAAGGATACCAAATAGTTTGTCAGATTACCAATATCTATCAGGAGAAAACTTCAGAACTGATATCTTTGAACATGATTTAGCAGGCAGTGACATAGTATGTTTTCAAATATGCACCTATAACATCTGTGCAAGCGGAGAGAATTTTCTCAAAATATACAGCAGTTTTAACTGCAGCCGCTGTTTCATTACTTTTGATAACTTTAAGATGACCACCGCTAAGTAAGGTAAGTTTCGGCTAATGGGTACAGTAACATTGTTTCATATTTTATATAATTGAAAATGACCTGATGAATTTTGAATGTATTTATTATTTATATGCAATAATTGCATTATTTACTAAGAAAGTTAATTTTAAAACGTCATTATTCGAACCATATATTCATTATTTGTCTGTGACAGCTATTAATTTACTATTATGGAAGAAATTGTTAATTTTTTTAGGTCATTTTTTATATTTTATGTGCTTTTTTATATTTTAAGGGCATTTTATAGCTCATTTTTAGAGAATTTAAGTCAACTTCCGGGCCCTGCCAATAAGCATATACATATATGTGTTATTTATGCTGTTATGCTCTTTTTCGATGTTTACGGATTGTACGATTTTAAGAGTTTAAGAGGATACTTTAATGAGGTAATCTCCTACAACATGCTCAACGTAGTTAAGGAGATTTTTAGAGGAAAGGGAGCTTTCCGTGAAGGATCAATTAGCCATCAGACGTAAGAGTGATCAGAAGAATTACGGTAAAAGAGTAAATGGAACATGAGGGTTTGTAGCTGTAATTGGGTGTCTTGGAAGATAATGATAAAAACCTGGTTTTGCAGAAGTATGTGAGAAATGAGGCTAACATGTAAAGCATCCAATTAAAATGAAAGGGATTAAGAAGATGTAAATTTAATTCGTATATTTTGAGCTATATAATGGGTATTTAATTAAACTCTCTGTATTCTAGAAAATCAATGGACAGAGTGGAGAAAATTATATGAAGATGTAAAGGATGAAGCTGTGCAAATTCAAAAACTGGAGGGTAGGGAAAATAATACTGAAAGTTGTGAGTAGCCAATTGTTAAAACTCAAATTCCAAGAACGTGTTATTAGCTTCTGTATTATTGTTAACTATAGACTTTGCATCACATTTTGGGAATCGTGACGTCTTCAAATTTTGTTGCTGATCAGTCAGCAGTTCCAAAGTGAAATAAATGTTCGTTTCAACATCATGGTGTCATTGTATAGCTTGTTAAAGTGAAATAATCTGCTGCTAAAATTAATATAAAACTTAAATTTCACCGAGTGGTGTATTTTCATGGATTCCAGAAGTGCTAGGAGAAGGATGGTACATTTCAAAGTTGGAGACGGTGTATCCAAAATGATTTTGTTAAGGTCGCCCTCGAACTACCTCCACGGTAGTAAAGGAGACATCCGTGCCACTGTGGATGAAGTAGCTGCAACTTGTAGGAGAACATAGTGCAATGAAAAATATTATAAACGTGTTAGATCATGGAAAGAATTCTTTAGAGGACAAGCATCACCCAAAGTCTTTTCTACAAAGTTGAAAATGAAGGTGATTTTTTAAACCTGTTTTAGCAGATGGTAAAAGCTGGTCCCATAATTGCTACCTACTAGAGCATTATTGCAGAACTCTTTACTCAGTAAGAGTAAAGGCTCTGTCGTTTCAGGCACAGACAAGATGTGTTAACAAATAATGATGATTGCAAATTCCCCCACTTTTCATATTTGTCTTCTGTTCAGCTTGACACTAAATATATGAATTAAACTATATATATGAACTATAATATTAAAATTATTGAATTCTACACAGTAGCTTTTTCATGTATTTATGAAGACATGAAATAGCCATGCTTACATTGAAATACATCAATAACTCTCCTGCTGTCTCTAGCATTATCCTTCAAAGTTCTAAAGTAAAGTCCATTGGTAATGAGCGATTTTTGGTTTTGGTGTTTTGGAAAATTTGTTGGGTTTCTTTGGTTTGGCAATGCTATTTACAGGATGTCGTGGTAGTTCTTGCGTACGTTGCGAGCATGTATTAGTCCTCAGTTGTTAATAAACAATAACAAAATGGAGATAACCAATTTTCAACATAGAATCCTTCTAAAATACTACTGGAAACAAGATTATTAAGCCACTGGCGTAGCTCAAAGAATATGTGAAGTGGAAAGAGAAGGTGTCGTTAGCGTGTGGTGCAACGATATTTCCAATGTTTCAACTATAGAGAGTAAAACACTTAAGATTTATCACGTTTTGGAAGACATAAAATGTGGAATATTGGGGATGGACGCCAAGTTTTGCCAGAAAATCCGTAAAAAAAGTACCCGTAGGCATTCAGAAGAACTTGATGCATCAAAATATACCGTAAATCATACAGAAGCTGTAGATCTGTAGCTCATGAACTTAAACCTCAACAGGCTGAGCGTAGGATGGATATCACTTGTCAGCTGATCCCATGGATGATAGATTTGTCAGGAGAATTATCACTTGTGATGACAAATGTGTATATCATCCAAACTCTGATGCCTGGAAACAGTGGTTTGTTCCCCGCCAAAGCCATAGTTAAAAATCAATTATGTCCCAAAGTAATGCTGTGAGTCTGGTGGAATTTTGGAGGTGTGATTCACTGCGAGAAATTGTTGTGGATCCTTACTCTCCACAACTAGAAAAGGTCATGAATTTTTGAGAAGGAGATACTCAGAATTAGTTAACCGAAATGGAGTTCTTCGAAGGTTTTGAGTAAGTAAATAACGATTCTGCCCTGCAAAAATCTATTTTTAAACTTAGTGAACTTTGTAAGCAATATAACATGAAAATTTCTTTTATAAAATCAAAGCTAATGGCATTCATTGGGAAAGAGCCAATTAGAACAAAAATAGTTATAAATAATCGTTGCGTTGAACAGGTAAGCCATTTTAACTACTTGGGAACTGATGTTAGTTATGACAAGGAATATGATGTCTACAATAAAATATGCAAATTTCAAAGAGTGTGTGGAACAATAAATAGAACATTTAGAAACAAAATACGTAAAGAAACAAAATTAAAGTTCTACAGAATTATGGCTGTACCTCTACTGACATACGGAAGTGAGACTTGGACGTTAACTAAAAAGCAACAGAGTAAAATACAGGCTTCAGAAAGGAAATTCTTGAGAAGTGTGAAAGGATGCACGAAGAGGGACTTAATAAGAAATGAAAATATAAGAGAAGAGCTGGACATTTTTAGTATGAATGATAGGTTAAAAGATCTCATACAAAAATGAAAGGAACATGTTGAAAGCATGCCAGATAATAGACTTACAAAGCAAGTATTACAGTATCATCCCAAAGGTAGGAGATCGGTGGGCAGACCCAGGAAACGATGGCTGGAGGACTTCGAAGGCGGAACAGGCACCTGATTGGCTATGCTATGAAGTGAAGAAGAAGAAGAAGAAGAAGAAGAAATGGAGTTCTATTGCAATAGGACAAAGCAACACTCTATACTGCCTCACGTTCAAGAGGTCCCGATTTCGAATCTTGGTCAGGGCGAGTTACCTGAATGAGGCTTTTCCGGGGTTTTCCCTTATCCTGAAAGATTAATGTCGGGTAACTCTAACCTCTATGAACCCCGGGCTCATTTGAACATCATTTCACCCATTCCATTCACCATCCGATGTGACTTAGCGTTGTAGGACGTAAATTACTCCATACTGCAGGGACAACCATGGAAAAAATTCAGGAGTTGGGAGGAATTGAACTGCTACCTTACCCAGCATACAGCTCTGATCTGTCACCATCGGATTATCATCTTTTTCGATTCAGGGATATTTTGTATATGGAAGAAATTTTGACAACATTGAAGCAGTGTAAGTGG
The DNA here is from genome assembly GCA_030765055.1 of Mantis religiosa. Classification (NCBI taxonomy): domain Eukaryota; kingdom Metazoa; phylum Arthropoda; class Insecta; order Mantodea; family Mantidae; genus Mantis; species Mantis religiosa. Next base: position 62,321,240 of record CM060953.1, on the reverse strand, counting down.
GTGTCACTGAATTCTCCGCATCAAAACCTAGAGACTGATACCATCGTGGGATAATAAATAATGCTGAACAATGACTCAAGACCATGGAATATAACTGTCCATACTTTGAAAATTAGTTAATTGCTTGTCAGAACACATTTATATTAATTGGTTTTCTTAAAAACTACATAGCAAATGAGACAGTATCTATATATTACATTCTAAGGAGGTAAGAAGTCAAGGTTTGAGGAGCTGGTTTAAGGAGCACAGGAATAGTATTTAGTAGATGCTATGATTTAAGAATTCACACGATTAATTCTCATATAGCATGTTTGGGCAAATTTAAACAACAGTATTTCTTAGTATCTTAAGCTCCTTTATGGCACACAGCTCTGGTATGCCATACAAGACATTTAGAAATCACTAGTATAAAACTCTAGGTATTTCCGAAACCAAGCGGCTTCCTAATCTGAAGGTTGAATGCGGTAATTAAAATTAACAGGAGCTACAAAAAGTAGAAGAGGTTTAATTAAAATTGCTTCTCTTACTTTCTTTAGCAAGTAGCAAGCGGAATTGAGATCGCTATTGCACAATTAGGGTTTTCTTTTCTTAAGAGATCAGCAGGTAAATACATAGTAATAATTGTAGAATAAATATTGTCACGGCAACAGGCATAAAAGTTTCGACACAAATAAGAAAACAGTCGACGGATATAGTTTCATGTTAACAATGAGCCTTGCTAAGCAGTTAATGATAACGCGGCTATTGTAAACAAGCGCCGGCAAGCAGAGATAACTGAGGTAAAGGTCTTGCCGTCATAGATTAAGTTACGCTTCTGGAATGTGATAGAATATTTGGGTTTTTTATTCTTCCGAAAATTTCTGGACTGATAGAGATTGTTTGGGTTCTGGTTTATTTCAAAACAATCTAGAATTAAGAATTAGGTATTTAAGGACGTGGCGGCTTGCAAAATGAGCTAGTTGTGAAACAGTGTTGTGAACGAGAGAACAGCTGAGAGTGTTGTTGTAAAGACAGTTGTGTTACAAGAGTGTTGTGGTAACGAGAGCTAATGTAATGAGCTGTCACTGTTTGTTATTGTCATCGACCTTGGAAGACTGTGTATGTTATGAGATATTACGTAAGAATTGAACAGTGTATCCCTACGAAAATAAAGGAGATCTTTAATTTCTGCAACTCGGCCTTTTAATTCTACGAGCCCACAAAGTCACAATATATTAGATACTTATATACGAATATTGTACATAAGCATAAAACAGTTACAGAAAAGTGTGGATAAAAAGTACGTGTGGACTGCCAAGTTGAAAACGTATCATGAAATGGTCCATTGTCCTCTTGATTGATCATAAATCTCAATTCGTTTGGATTTTAGTTGCAATACAGTAGGTATTACTTGGGCTATTTTTTGTAATTTACGTCCTCCATGGTTAAGTCATATCTGACGATGAGTGGAATAGGTGAAATTATGCTCAAATGAGCCCAGCTTAGAGTTACCCGACATTCGTCTTTCAGGATAAGGGTAAACCCCGGAAAACTTTATCCAGGTAACTCACCCTAACCGAGATTCGAACTCGGGACCTTTGAACGTGATACAGACACGCTTCCACTACGCTACCGAGGTGGGAAATATTGCTCTGGCTATCGCAAGTAACTGTAAAGTTTATTACAAGTAAACTGTATCAAATGATCATTTAGATGCAAAATCAAAAGTTCTTTAAAGGAATAAGCTTAACTTTAAAGTATAAATGAATTTCAGTCAAACCACTTTAAGAGGCATTACAAGTACCAAGGATGTTAGCTCTGAAAGAGAACTTTAACATCGAAGGGAATATTCATTGTACGTGTTATTCGTCAACGTCATGGATCGTTAAGGCGGATTCTAAGAGAAAATCAACGTCAGGACGCTAGGGCACACCTGCTTCATGTATCTGATAAAGTTTACTTTCTCACTTGCCACTTGCATGCTTAAGGATGCACAATTTCCTCTGTTCACATAAATTATCAAGAAATTTATGGTACGATGCGCGTTCAAGCTGTAACAACTCCTAATTTTTTGTTTCAGGATTGGAACCAGATAGGAAGTACTACTTTTTTCTAAAAACTCGTGGACTCTTTGTAAATGCACGACAGAGATGGCATCATGTACAGTGCACATAATATAGTGGCAGCGACGAGAGTTAGGACTGTCTTTGATACTTAAAATGGCGACGTTTTTATTGCAAAAACAGCGTGTAATCATCTGTTTTCTCCATTTTCTGGAGAAAATGCATCGCCAGTTGAGTGAGACATGTAGTGATGGACGTGACTAATGTGCGTTCCTGGGTGCGACAGTTCAATGAAGATAGAACATCGTGTGACAACAAACCAAGACAGCGACGGCCTCGCATCAGCCGATCTGATGACATGATTCAGCGAGTGGAGGACGTTGTTTTGGAGGATCGCCGATTGAGCATTTTCAGATCTTCATGCAAGATTGTGTGCAGAGATCCCATGAAAATCACAATTTTGGAGACGATGTCCGCATCTGTCTTGGAAATGTGGACTTTTACGCCTAGTATGGACTTACAATGTTTTCAGGATATCCCTGTAGCATTGTCGAGTTACTGATGTGTGTGCAGGTACAACATGCTGATAAACCATTCCATGAACATCAAAGAATGAGATGACCATAACTTTCCCAGCAGAAACAACCACTTTTGCTTTTTGGAGGGTTGGTGATAAAGGTGGTTTCCACACTGAGCATTGCTGTTTGCTAACAGGAGCAAAATGATGTAGCCAAGTTTCATCAGCAGTGACTACGTTTGAAAGTAACTCCGGATCTTCCTCTAACATCAACTTTAACTGCATGTTACCCTCATTGCAGCGGTAGGCGATACTGAACATGTCCGAACTTGCCTGGTTCTCACAGGCGGGAACCAAGAGTACCAACAATGAAACTACTACGGCGTGTTTGTTTCACATTGAGCTAACAGAATATAATAAGATTGAAAAATCATGACCGTAAAAAATTATGATCATTGTTTATTGAACAGTCCTCGTATAAACGGGAATTTTAATAGAACGCTGCTATTGGTAATAATTTGAAGAGAGACTTTGTGAGTATATTGGTAGGGGTATCTCGAAAGAGGGTATTACCCGCGCACGTACCGCGGAGGACGGGGCTGCGTCTGTTGCTCAACGCATCATCTTCAGATTTCACGCAAAAAAGGCACCAGAGCTTCGGAAACTTTGAGACCGCTCCATGCGCAGTTTGGGGTAGAAACACTTTCGAAGAATGGAGTGTATGAGTTGGCTAAAATTTTTGTGACGGGAAGAGAAGCTGTAGAAAATGAACGTCATAGGAGGAGATCGCGGACAAGCGTTACTGCAGACAATATTGTTGCCATTAGTGACATTACTGAAGAAGATCGGCATATAAAATTATCCGAAATTGTTTCTTCCCTAGAAATAAGTTACCGAAGTGTTCAATCATACGAGATGAACTCCGTTACAGAAAATTTCTGCCAGGTAGGTTCCATGTCCCTCAACTGGGAACGAAAAACGTTGCGCCAGGAAGTTTGTCAAAGACACCTGCTACAACGAGGTGGGAGAAGATTTCTTAAATCGCATTGTGATTTGTGATGAAACGTGGATGCATCATTACACCCCAGAGTCAAAGTAAGCAAGTATGAAGTGGCGGCGAGGAGACGAAGCAGGTCCGGGCAAGGTCAAAACACGCCCAACTGCTGGAAAGATGCTCGCAACGGTTTTATGGGACTCCGATGGCGGTTTTCTGGTGGATTTTCTTCACGAACAAAGGAAAATTAATGCAGCACATTTTGAATAAACAAAAGCTGCATGTCGCAACAAGCGACGCCGACAACCGATCCGAAACGGCATTCTTCTCCATGACAATGCGAGGCCACGTATTGCCACTTTAACGCTGGAGAACTGGCGAACATGTATTGGACACCTCTAGAGCACACACTCCTTACAGTCCAGATTTATCACCCTGCGACTATCATTTGTTTGGACCACTCAAACAAGACCTAGGACAGCGATTTCATAATGACGCAAGTTGAGAACTGGCTCCACACGCGTCCTTCTTTCTATACGGATGGCATCAAAAAGTTGCCAATCCAATGGAGAAAATGTGTATCTAAGACAGGACACTATGCACAAGAGTAATCTGTATATGAGCATTTTTGTTGATAAATTAAATTATAAATATAATTCCCGTTTATATGTTATCTACCCTTGTAGAACATCAATTTTGTATTTGATTTTTATTCTGCAATCAAAAGACAGAAGAGTCATCTTCGTTTGCTATATTGCATTTCTATTAACAGAGAAAAAGGTGAGGATTGAGTATGGGAATGCTTAAAAAGTTCAAACTACTCATGATAATAAACATACGGTCTCTGTAGATATATACACGGCCCTTAAGAATAAAAACAGACTACTGCTGTACTACATAGGCACTCCTAATCCCCATATAACATATTTATAATTTAATTTTGTACGTACGTTGTCTAAAGCCTTTGATCGATTTTAGCTTTGTTATTCATATCTTATCTGTTGTTCGACTGCTTGATATTGTGTATTAAGGTTTACCTTCCCCACCGAAAGATTCCATAATCCCTCAGGGGAATCTCTGATCCCCAGGTCTGTCCACATTCGCGGATAGGAGAAGGCTCTTACCAGGCTTTGTACCGACGGGTTGGTAGAAATAAAAATCATTCGTGGACCAAACATGTGAGATATTCGAGAGTCAAACCATAATAAAATAAACCCATTCAGTTAAAATAACAGAAATTCCGACCCTCCTGAACCGCACTTTAGATATAAAACTAATTATTTGTCATCTTCTACAATAAAGCGGACAAATGATGGAAATGCGGTAGTTAGAGCTGAATTGAACGTAGCACTACTTTAACAGAAAATAAAAGATAGAGAAAAATGGGTTTGACGTTTGCAATAAATGCTGAAGAGTTGCTAACTAAACAACCGTTATAGTACAGAGTAAATGATACAAAGGATGAATTGGAAATAAAAGTACACTGGAAAAGAGACCTAAAGAGGACGCTCTTTATTTCAAACAAGTTGGGTGTATTTTTATCCGTATTTTACTGCATAATTTTGTATGTGTTTTGCCCATCTCTTATAAATTACCAACAGGTAGACAAACATCTAATATACAAAATGTAAGTTTACTGAGGTTTATTGTTATATTTTCTTAAATTACATTTATTAGTTATTTCCAAGATATTCGTAAGCTTTTTTTGGCATATGCCATCATTCTCTTTTATTACTTGCCATGCAATGCAAAGTGTCTGGAATTTGAAAGACCGCTTGCGTTTCTTAAACATTTAATCATCACTTCAGGCTGTTATACTTTGGTGGAAATGAGTATAAAGGTACTGTGTTTCATACTGAAAGTAATACATATACTGTCTGAAGCATACATGTGTCTAATGCATTATGAAAATGTTAGACATAAGACAAACAAAATCATGACAAATATTTTCTTACATAGCATGCATAACAAAAAACCACACTTGCATTTCCTGGATGGAAATTGATATAAAAGGCACTCATTATCCTATTATGTTATTGCGTTGTCAGTACTCTGTTCTTCCTAATTACCTCAGTGTCTAGTCATTTATTTTGTTAGAATTTGATTTTTTTTTTTCTTTTTCTTCTTTGCGAAAATAGTTTGTCCCATGTAGCTCTTTTCAGCTCACATGCGACCTTAAATTGTCTTAAATTACTACAAACACGTCTTGAGGTGTTCCCCAAAGGTTTTGGACGTGGTACATATCCGAGCTAGCTGCAGGCCAGGACAAAACATCGATATCTTTCTCTTCAAACACTTTTTACATGTGGCAGAAATATGCAGAGATGCATTGTCTCGTTGGAAAATTAGACTTTCGTCCCCTGGTACTCATACATTCTAATCAACTTCTAGCAGCTCAGTGTACATGTTAGAATTCTTTATAGAATTCAGGAAAGCAATGCGCGATGTATCTTGTGCGTAGAAAACTGCCCAAAGAATAACACCTACGACACCAAACTTTCTGCTTATTCTTTCCTTCTTCTATTCTTAGAGCATGCCAGTAATATTCAATTTCTTCCAGCTCGTTTAAATTGAACTTCTTATCATCACTGAAAATAACTTTAACTCATTCTGAAGTCAATACCATATGTTTGTCAGCAAACTACAACCTGGAGCTTAAATACAGCATAGTAAGAAGCCACAAAAGATGCATATCTCAATCTACAGGGTTTATGTAAATGAATATCGGAGTTTTAACTCTTTATAATAAACTCACAGTTATAAATAATATGTCAAATGAAAAAGCATCTCAAAAAGTTTTGTTTTCTGTCAGCAGTGCGCATGTGCGTACAATGTTTCTGTCGCAATCCGCTAGACAGCGGCAGTAGATAAGATGGCAACTAGTAAACAGAAAGCGTTTTGTGTTTTGCAGTTTGCAAAGACCAAATGTGTAGTTATTGTGCAACCGCATTAAGTTCGGTTGTGAGCCTCCTAGTGATAATAATATTCATAGATGGTATCATCAGTTTCTAGATACCGGCTGCCTTATTAAAGGGAAGAGCATGGGACGACCAAGAGTAAGTGAAGAGACTGTTAAGCGAGTGAGAGATTTGTTCACTCGTAACCCAAAGAAATATGTCTGGAAGGCTAGTCGTGAATTACAAGTTCTTGTGTCTACTGGAAAGTTGTAAGGAAACTTTTTAAGGCTACGTCCTTACCATTTACAACTATTACAGGCTCTAAAGCCGACAGAGCACGGATTACATGCCAACTTCGCAAACGACATGTTGTTCTATTACGATGACGATTTTATGGATCGTGTTGTCTTCAGTAATGAATCGACTTTTCACCGTAGTGGACATGCTAACACTCATAATGTGCGCATCTGGGGCTCAGAAAATCCTCACAAGATAGTACAAATGCAACGAGATTCCCCTAAAGTGAATGTTTTCTGTGCCATATGCCGGCGAAAAGTTTATGGGCCTTTGTTTTTTGGTGAACCTACTGTAACAGGCACTTCTTACATTGATACACTAGAGCAATGGCTCTTCCCTCAGTTGGAAGAAAATGAGCCAGAGAACTTCATTTTTGAGCAAAATAGTGCGCCATCTCACGGGCATAACGAAGTACGAGATTTGGTTGAACGTCACTGTAGGCTAGCGCTGCATAGGCCGCAGGGATCTCCATGACAGGGCTTGCTATGCATGGCCTGCACGTTCTCGTTATCGAACGCTATGCAATTTTTACCTTTGGGGCTTCATCAAGGATCTTGTGTACGAGCCTCCGCTACCAGTCGACTTCCCTGAATTAAGAAACCGGATTGAAGCAGCTGTTGCTACAATTACTGAATACACACTTATCAACGTTTGGGAAGAACTCGGCTATAGAATTGATGTGTGCCGTGTGACAAAGGGCAGTCACATTGAATATTTATAAGGTTCTTAGTAAAACTGTTGGAGATGTTTTTTTCATTTGACACATCATTTATAGCTGTAAGTTTAATGTAATACATGTTATAAAGAGTTAAAACCCCGATATTCATTTATGTACATCATGTACATGAGGCCTTCTAGTGCTTTACTGGAAAAAGAACACGATTCAGTTGGAGAATGAATGACATGAGGGCATGTTGACCATCGATCAGTGGTTCAAATCTCGGCCATAGCACTGAACTTTTCAGTCTGACTATCCAAACTCCAACCTAGCCTGTTTATGTTTGGGCGTTAGAGCTGGTTTCTGCAGCCGTTTCTTGAATGTAAGACGTTTGCCATCTTACAAAATTTGTCATACACGTCTGGCAAATACTGAAACTGTAAATCATCAACAAGCTGAGAAGAATAACGGTTTATGACCCTTGTTTTCGCAAAAGTAACCATTCCGATGCCGCCGATAATGTTCTACTTAGTCTATATTTCCGGTTTGGTCCATATTATGCGCCCATTCTAATACAATTATCAATCACTGAACTTGAACGATTCACGTTCTTGGAAATTTGACAATTAGAGAGTCCTATTTTTGTCTTTTCATTAAATGATAAATCATTTCCGTGTGACATTGTTACAAGGTGGTTCTTTTGTTTCTTATCTCTAGTAACGACAAGTATGCAGACAATAACACCGCAGAGAGCTGATTGTGTTTATACCGACTTCCATCCTCTACCACCTGAATCGCTGATGTCTTGTTATATACTTTATTACTGACATCAAATTGCGTTATAATTTGAATTCATTTTAGTATATTGGATCTCATACAATTGCATATACACTGTGAGTAGCTATGTCAACAGCAAGTGTTAATTTTCCTACATATATCCACGCATTTATACTGATTTCCACCACTGTAGTAGAAACATGTGTAATGAAAACGTGTATCTGAACATTGATTTCCATTAATGTGAGAAAATCATCACCTACGTTCATTGACTTAATTTAGATGGTAAATTCTAAATTCTTAATTTTCCAGCTTCATCTTCATTTTAGCGTTTCCCAGGCCCATAACCTCTCCTATATAATCCGAAGAAGAAGTCAACTGATTTATACTTTCATATCATTCTTTCCTTTTATTCGCAACTACGAGGGTGGGTCAGAAAGTAAGGCCTCCTATTTTTCCCTCTTTTAATTGCCAAGAAAATTGAATCCAGTTTACATAGCTTGAAAACTACAACATTGAAGATTAATTTGTCACTATTCAATATAATCTTCGTCTATTTCCACAGTTTTGGTCCATCTTTAAACTCGGGCATGTATTCCAGTGTGAACACACGGTCTTGCTTCCTAAGCCATTGACACACGGACTGTTTCACGCCTCCTCATCTTCAAAATGAATCCCACGATGAGCTTCCTTTAGTGGCTTGAAGAGTTGGAAGTCTGATGGTGCCAGGTCAGGGCTGTATGGGGGTAAGACTTGCCATCCCAATTTCTCAATTTCTGCAGTGGTGTAACGGCTGGTGTGTGGTCTTACATTGTCATGCAAAAGAAGAGCATCCGTCAGTTTTTGTTGGGCGAACTCGGTGAAGACGTGCTTTAAGCTTCTTGAGAGTTCTGACGTATTGGACAGAATTTATTGCGCATCCCTGCTCCAAAAAATCAGTCATGATTACACCCTCGGCATCCCAAAATACAGTCGCCATAACTTTCCCTGCCGACCGCTGAATTTTGATTTTTTTTTCCTTCGGTGACGTTGTGTGATGCCATTCCACTGACTGCCTCTTCGATTCACGTTCAAAAAAATGAACCCACGTTTCGTCTCCAGTAACAATTTTTTTCCAGAAACTTCTTTCCCTCCAAACTGAAGCGCTGCGAATGTTCGGAGGCTATTGTTTTCCTTGTTTCTTTGTTTTGGACGGTTAACATTCTTGGTACCCAACGTGAACAAACTGTTGAGTAACCCAGTTGTTGAATAATCGCCATCACGCTGCCTTTAGTAAGAGAGGTAATGCGACACATTTCACCTGTCGTTACCCGGCGAACACCGTGAATGATGTCATGGACTCGCTGAATGTTGCATGGAGTCACTGCAGTCACTGGCCTGCCGCTTCGCTTTTCATCTGCCAATGGTGTTCGCCCTTCAGCTTCGTTACAGCGACGAACCCATCGTCTAGAAGTGCTGACATCCACCGTTGCATCACCATACACATTTTTTTACCCTTTCGTGAATACGAACTGGCGTTTCACCTTCCGCAGTCAAAAATTCAATCACAGAAGGCTGTCTATTACGAATGTCGATGTCAGATATTTTGCAATAGGAATAAGTGCTGCCACCTGTTTACTTAGGAAGTTACTACTGCAGGGTATTGGAGAAGAAGGTTTGAGAAATTGCGCCAAATTCAAAGTTTTCACATAACTTATTTAAGGAAAATAAAATAGGAGACATTACTTTTTGACCCATCCTCGTATTAGTGCACCTGACTACTGATGCTTCTATTAATGTAAATCATATTAAGGAATTACCATGTGGCGTCTATGTGGAGAAATGGAATACAAGGTAGTTCACACAGCGAATAATTCCAGCAACGACGTCTTGCTGTTATTTCGTCTTGTTACAGGCTTCATAGAAATTCTTATACATTTAGGTTCAGACTTCTTAGAACTGTAACCACTTTCATTAGAATCAACATATGAAACTTGGCCAAGGGTTACTGAAACACATTTCAAGTTGTAAACAAATATAAGTCCGTAAAGAACAGTAATTATAGGTAATGTCTTTAGTGATCACAAAAATACATTTTAATGAGTACAGACAGTTGTGTCTCTACCTGTGAATGAATAACATTGCAATGGGTATATTTTTTGCAAATAGGATGATTGAAGATGTTGTGATGACTATGTAGTCTAATCCTATACGTCCCTCATCAGCTCTGAAGCAAGAAATCTCACCTCTGAGCGTGGTCGCGGAGTATAAGGAGTTGATAGTGTTATTGTTGGAGAATAAAAAACAATTCTTCCCTTTAAATAATATGCATTTTATTCCAGCGAAGCAAATTTAAATTCTGATACAATTTTAATGATGAAATACTGTCCATTAACATACGATGGTTGTTGCAACGATAAACTATTTCTCCCTTGCACAAGTCATTAGTCCAACATAACTGCTTTCACACAAAACTGTGTTAGCGATACAAATATACGTCTTTCTCCCATGAAAGTCGCTTGCAGAAGAACGCTAATTTCAGTTAATCTTGTCTTCCTTCTTTATACGTTCCTATAGCAACCAAATAACTTATCATTTACTGGTCCACTTCACCGCATTACGTAATCACATTCTTACAATTACCAACAACGACAGTTTTATATATCATTTCACTAACAGTGCATCATCTCATAACCAAGCTAATTTTACACTTTCATTTCCGTACAAATTAATGTTCTCATAACAATTATATATATTTTAATTTAGAAACATGAAATAAACGTCAAAATATTCACAGAGGAATCACGATCAAAATTTTGAGATTTTAGTGATAAAATTGTTAGTTCATTTAAGGATTTTTATAAGTCGAATAATAGATCTGGTTCGAAAGTAATTACTTTCTTGACATCAACAACACAAGCGATGTCGCAACTTGTCTCTAAAGTGTGCACGACGTCACTTTGTTTCTGTGTCTCATTTCCTTTGTTTTTGCATGAAGCAGTTCCCCTTTATTCATTTAGGTAACAAAGCATTAGATAGCTTTGTTTTTGAGTCTCGTGAGTGCATAACAGATCGACGAAATGTAGGTGAAGGTAAATCCGCCTTCCCCGTTTCGCACAAGCTGAACAAGTATTCGAATTCAGGCTTGTACCTAAAAGTAGGTTCAAGTACATAGGGAGTATAACTGACTGAAAAACTCACTAATTGTAACCAGGAATATAATAATATTAAATACAGAAGGTCTATAGTGTCTTATAAATGAGAGAGAACATTTAATATGCGAATAAGAAAATATTATATTCCGTTCAAATAAGAGAAGAATTTCTCTATTCAAACATTAAACTTCTGATTTCAAATATGCAACATACATCATATCAGGAAATCTGTAAGGCATTTCACATTTGAGTATAAACACAATTTTTGTTATGATTTACATAGTTGGTAGATTAACAAAATCTTGACTTATTTGTTGAGATTACGAATGAAAGTCCAATGAGGCAGGGATTAAACACGTCATACCTATGAATAGCCAATCAAGGTAAAGTAAATAAAATAGAATAAGGTTATATACCTGGGAGTTTGTATAAGCTAATCAAGTGGCCTTTGGAGTTTCAATGGAGGCAGAGTTGTCGCTTACAAGCAAGGTTAAATAGCTCATTCCTCCACAGGACATGTTCCACGAACATTACCTAAGACGTATACAGCTTACTAATTATTCAGTAGTTTTAATCAATTTACAGTTCATTCTACTCATAGTTGACGTTAAGTGTATGAACGCTCAAAAAGAACTTACTGTAAAAGCTAGCAAATAATTAAGTCAATTCAGTATTTCAATGCGAATAATTATATTATGTGTTAAGAGCTTATTCTACCTTATTTTCACCCAAATTCAATAACGTTTGAAGCAATAACATTAATTATATGAACACAAGTAAGATATATTCATATAGTCAAATAATTTTAAAAGACTTCATTAATTTCTGCATTTATTCTCCCAAGGCCAAGGCAATCAGGCCTTCTGTTTTAGGATAACAGAAACAGAAACAGTTTTTAATGAACGGCGTGGGGCCTAAACTGCCCTATGCAATGTGACCATTTGTAATCTATAGTGCTAATAGAAACCATAGTAGGTAATACAATCAAAACTAATACAGAATAACGAAAATATTGCAATAGATAAAATACTTGTAAGAAAATTCAACACAATGATTCCAAATAAGGAAGTAAAACAAAATGTAGAATATTGTAAATTGTTAATATAGTGATAATAATAACAGTTCTAATAATAAAGATGACAATGATAATAAATAATGATGATCATGATGATTATGATGAACCATAGTTCCAGTTCAACACATAGAGGAAGTAGATCGGTAGGAAGACTATGAAAGCTCTGGCCTGAACAGATCTGAGATATGAACAGGCGAGACCTAATTAATGAAAGAAGATGATGATTATGTGTGGAGCCTATTTCCTTAAAATTCAGGAGATAACTTTTACTTCACATGAAAATAATTTAGGCATGTAGTATATTAATCGAAACGTTAAAGATATATTTGGGAAAATTGGGAATTTCGAAAATATTTCCTTAGAAAGGATACTTTTGGGTATGAAAATATTTTGGAAATTCTTCATAAGACACTGAGCTTAAATATAATCTGTGGTATCTAAAATGCTTCTCGTTTTTCAATTTTCGCCGATACAAGACGGGCGCACGTATATGGATATTTTTTTCTTCTAATTACACTGGTCAACAATGAAAATATTTCGGGCTTAAAAATAGTGAATTTGCATGTATTTACATCTGCTGAATTAAAAAATCACCATAAAAATGATAGATTAGCTCTTGTTTTGAAGATCAAGTGACATTTCATGTTTTAGAGTGAAGATCTTAAATTTGGGGGACCTTTCGTTTGGGAGTTGGCACACCTGTCAAATAACACAAAACAAAATCAGAGAGAAATTTTGGAAATTAAGTGATGCAAAAGTTAAGGAAGGCATTTTTGTCGGACCCCAAATAAGAGAACTTGTAAGGGATCCTGCATTTGACCAAATTTTGGAGGGGGAAAGAAAAGGAAGCTTGGGAAACCTTCAAGGGTGTTCTTCATGGTCTTTTAGGCAAGAAAAGAGATGACAACTACAAGTATTTGGTGAAAGTCCTCCTGCAAAAATACCGTAACCTTGGATGCAACATGTCCCTTAAGATCCATTTTCTCCACTTCCACCTAGACTATTTCCCTCCTAGTTGTGGATCTGTTAGTGATGAACATGGGGAGAGATTCCATCAGGACATTTCTGTTATGGAACAAAGATATCAGGGGCGTTGGAATGAAGTAATGCTTGCAGATTACTGTTCCTCTTTTTATAGGGATTCAGTGGAACTCCATCAAAAGAGGCAAACCAAAAGACGACGAAGTCAATAGGCCACCACATGATTCTCTTCAGACACGACTATCTGAGAAGTATTTTTCCAATAATTTAGAACTCTTAGCATGTAATTACCAGTTTAAAAAATAAAATGCACTTTCATTGTTGTTAGCATGTATGTAATTAAAAAGTATCGTTTTCTCTCAATCCGTTAATGTGTAATACTTCCACCTTGTGTATATCATAGAAACTAGAGATAGTAAAATTTTTCATTGTCATATTTGTTTTTCTCAACCAAAAATTAGTAGGAAGTGCCTCATCAAGTGCTAGAAACATTCAAAAATTATTTTTTTGTTGCCCAGTGTTATTTGATGGGGATATACAAATATATAGTACTACCCTAAATTATTATTAACTTGGAGTTTATCTTTAAATATTTTAAAAATATACACCCACGAAATAATTTGTTTAAAATCAAAAACTTGAAACATTCTAAATATGAATCTCCTATGAAAACTACTTGAGCACCTTTTCAATGGTGATTTAGGTATCTACATACTCGTATACCTATAGGATTAGGATTAGTATTTCACTAAGGAGGCCCCCATGCTGGGCCCATTGTGTCTGTGCTCCCAAGGGGGCACCCCCGGCAGTGTGTTCGTATCCGCTGATAAAGGTCAGTCCCGGGGAGGGGCCAATGTATGAGCTGTTGCACTCCTGAAGGCGATTGGGACCCTCTGTCTTTACACTGGGAGGTGTGACCCTGAGGTGAGCAAGGTCCAGGCTAGGACTCTCACCTAAGCCGGAGAGGCGCCCAGGATGTGAGCACGCCATCGGACGGCTTCCAAAAAACGAACAGAAAAATTGGATAATAAAGGTGTTAGCCCCACACCCAAAAAAGAAGGGTAAGTTGTTTTGGCCGCCCGCGGAGTCATCATTAGATGGTGTGCTTGCTTGATTTTTAGCGGACAGATATTTTTTTAAAATTACATTTAGGGATAGCATATCACATTTAGCGGACAATACATGTTATAGCTTTTAGCATTTTATTTTACATTGCTTTTAGATTTTTACCAAGAGCGTGTTTTCTCAATGATTTTATTCATGATGGGCACACTTTAGAACTTAAAATACGTGTAGTGTCAAAATCCAGTTGAAAGGGGTACTGATGACCGAGCAGTTGAGCGCCCTTAATCTGAACAATCCAATCCAATCCCCAGGGAGCAAGGATGAGGCGAGAGTAGACAGAGGACGGCCGTCCCAAGGAAGTACAGTTTATTTAGATAAAAACCTCCCCCGACAGGTTAGGACAACGTCCCCTACCGCGGGAGCGCAACGAGTCCAGCAGCCGCGTCCCAAAGGTCGCTGACTGTGGTTCCGAAATGGTCCCAGCAAAGGCGTGGAGACCGACAACGGACCCACCTGAGGAGGAAGTAGTTTCCCTCAGAGCATATCATCCTGCCATGCACCTCCGAGACACCCGCCGACACTTCTACCCTGACAGAGACCACCAGGCGAGAGATGGTGTAAAATGATAATGGAGGAGAAATTGAGGGACAGGAAATTCTGGGGTTGCAATTCACCAACCTAGTGACCTGGAAAACCCCCAAATACCCATGGGTCTGCTAGGTCGGCCACGGGAATCGAGCATCTCGAGTGCGGGCCACAGAGCCATTCAGCTCAGTCGCATACCTATAAGAGGGCTAAAGTATGTATTTCCGGTGAGCTGTATTTTTGGTATATTTTTGAGTCGAATACAATAAACACTTCCTCTACCTACTATAAGTATTTAGTATAGGAAGTAATAGCAAAACAAAATTGATTGTTAAATAGGAAACTTTGGACATTTCAAGATATGCCTAAGACTCTAAATGGTCAGAAGTGTATTTTAGGAGCCACAAAATTAGTTCCATACATTTGTTTTATGTTAAATAATGATACTTCACCAATTTTAATTTAGCTGTGTATATACAACTTAGTTTAAAATCAAAGGTCAAGAAATAAGTTATCACCCTTTACCAAAATTGTCACTGTAGCCCTCGTGGTATAACCATTGATTATACATCACAGCAAAATAAAGCACGACCACCAAGGTATAAAAGAGATACACCCGAGTAGACGTTAAAAATAAATACCCTTCACTACGGTCCAATGAGGCGAGCAATGGCTGCCCAGCTGGACGAGGTACATGATTCGTAGCAGCTATGGCCCACATACAACGAGGAGAAAGGAGAAAGAAAAATAATACAATAAAAAGTGGAAATGGGATGGCAGAAAACGAGAAGTGTCGTTGGAAGTTTGCCAGCAGTAACTCTCAATAAATTTCAACTTTTATTATTTTTATATTCCTTCAGCATATTTCGAGATGCTCTCTGCGATTAAACTTCAACAGTTACGGGGCGCTGGGGTCTAGCTTCCTTACACCACAAACTGCGAAAGAAACTTCCGGAAGAAACACATGAACGTATGTGCAGTACAAAATACGTTGCATTTGATGGAAAAGTCTAATATGTTACAGTCACACATTTTTCCTACATATTAACATCTCATGCACATAAGTACTAATACAATACAAAAAGAAACTGTATAATATAGCAGTATAAAGAACTCAGAAAATTTACCAAAGGAAACTTATTTACCTGATGCATACATTATGTATACAAGTATACTTCCCTAACAAACAAGGGAAAGATCGCTATGCTCACACCTGTATTCTCTGAAGAGTTTGATAGCATCATCCCTACTCTTTGTGGGGCTTGTGTACCAAAAATCTGCTGTGGAGTGGAGCCGCAACGCCCAAAACTGAAACCTGCAAAATGCCGCATTCGAACGCTTGCAATTAGGTGCTGGACACCCCCCGTAAGCACTGAGCTGGTGCTCCTTGCGTGTGTCATGTATAGACTGCTGCCCGCAGAGGTAGACAATTTCTCTGTAAAATACTTTTACTGTGATTATATGTTGCTACACATTTGGGACTCATTTTCGGGTACTTCCAGCTATACTCCGCCTCCCGTCCAACAGAGAGCAGAGATGATGCCGTCAAAGAGTTTAGTGACAGTTTTCTTGTAAGCAAATTAAGCGATTACATTATAAAAGAAAGTGAATGTACGGAATTAAGGTTCATACCAACAGATATGAAAGATCGTTTTACAAAACAAATTTAATATAAATTTAACCGATATTCATTAAAATATTTACCGTCAGTAGCTCCGCATACTAATGTCTTCATGTCCCCTGCATATGCTAATTTCTACGGAGAAGAAGCCTTAGATGATTCTCTGAATAATATATTTTAATCGGAATGCTTTAGTTATGGAGATAGAATGCACCAGTACCGGTATGCCGCAAAATAAAGTACTTTCGTGTATCCGATTCCTTGAAGTTGCATGAAACATTATGTTGTGATACATTTGCATGACTACCTCTATTTTTTGAAAAGGTTATATTTAAACAGCCTTATTCATCTTCATACTTCACATTAATTGAGATAACAATTTCTAGATTTCCTTTTATTCCGCAAACATTTGAAGCGATGGGAATATTGGTATACAGTAGGCTTGAGCGATATCAATTGCCCTAAGTGAGGGATTGAAGCTCTGTTCTCTTTGCATGACCAGAAAAAATAATGTTATGTTACACTCAGACGCTTTTGTCTACCATTGTACAAACTCTTTCTCTTTTAGCTACTTCATGCCAACTGCGTTAAATATTAAAAGAAATAAAACTGCATAGGCTTTCATGGCCGGTATAACTACATAGAAAATGATCACCCGGGCTTGTCGACGCGGTCCAGTGGAAACTCTCCTTCCAGACGTTTTGTTCGAAGCTGCGTCTAATATTTTCAGTGAATTCAGAGAATTTTAAGGAAATATGAAGAATTTGGCATAAGACAGGAACATTAAGTTTTAAAATGTTGTAGCAGAATTTCTATTGCGCTACAGATGCAATGATTAAGGACGACGAACTGTTGTGAAAATCATGTTTAAACAGAAGTTTTTGGTGCTGGGGGGATGGTACAATGTTGAAGATGCTATGATCCCCACGCTGGGCGACATATGTAGCAGGATTCCTCCGTTTTTGTGGGTTTCGATGCCCCAAAGTTGCGGCTACATATATAGCAAGATTTCGGCGGCTAAGGTGGCAGCCATAGCACCTAGTGTTACTCTCCTTTTGGCCACCTCGGAGGATATTGGGCTTGTTGTCCGTAGAGCGGTGCTCTCTTGCTGGCGCGAGGAGTGCTCTGCTCTGCGTGGCAACAAGCTTCGAACAGTGAAGGAGCTTCCGATTAATTGGGCGACCTCCTGTTGCTTATCGCGGCGGCAGGAAATCATTGTAGCTCGGTTGCGCATTGGGCACTGCTATTTCACCCGCAGTTTTTTATTGAATCGGACCCCGGCTCCAGTTTTCCCGATGTGCGGTGCCGAACACGTCTTTCTAGGTTGCTTTAGCCTAGGACGTCTCTGCAGATCTCTCCAGCTGCCGGCCAGCTTGGCAGAGATACTCGCGGATGACGAGACGACAGTAGGCAAAGTTGTAATGTTCGTTTTAGATCTGAGTCTTAGAATTTAGACCCCACCAATTAGATTTTTTACTGTTTTACCCTTTTTATGGTGTTAAGTCTCCATTTTAGTCTTTGCCACTCCGTCATGCGTTGGTTTTATCTCTATTCTATCAAATAGGTTTTCTTTTAGCGTTTTGGTCTTTTAATCCGTTATACCCTAATTGGCTTTTTAAGGGCCCTTAAACCCCATCATCATCTATATAGCAAGATTCATGTTGGTATCTTGTTTCCCGTCGTTGGTGTTCCTTCGTCGATCTTACCTTCGTCCAAAATGAAGATTGTTCCCCGAAGTTATCAGAAAAATTATTAATTATGCCTCGGCCAGCTTTTAATATTCTTTTGTTATATTCTTACTTATGAGCAATGAAAACTCTAAGTTACAAGGCTGGTAACGAGTGAAGAAATCATTAAGATTTTCAATTTGAATTTCTATAAAAAAAAATCAGTCTTTTGTTTATTTATTTTAACACCAAATCCATTACAGTTCTTATAAAAATCTTTATACTTTGATGGGAGTCAATCTAACACTTCAAATTGAACTAACACTTAAATATTTTCGACCAATTTAAAAACGTGTCCGGTCTCTTCAGCGTTCCAGAAAAAAGGACGAATTTTCTTTCGGTTTCTATACCAAGATTATTTAATCCTTCGTTACTATCAGTACATATATATTACTTTTATATGATTGGCCGATTTACTGCTTCGTCACTACATTACGTAATACAATTATTACAATGGCCAGTCACAAAATTACATATATTTTTACACAATTTTGTTTGCATTTCTTTTATAAATTTACAAATTTTTCAAACTCTTTCTAAATATTAATCAAAACAAGTGTTGCAATGTAGCAACTTGTAAACTAAGAAGCAAATCACAATGAAACTTAAAACCATTTAATACTTACAAAGCACAACATTCAAACAGGTTTTGAATTATATTATCTGAACGTTTTAGAAAATTCTACACCTTTAAAGGTCTCAACACTGAATGTAAATTATGATATATTTCTTCTTGTTTAGTTAAAAATAAGAATGTGAAGTCCGCCTAGCATTAAGAAGTTTAATTTAGTCATTGTTAGCAATTCCTTTAATGAGAATTGCAACAATGTCTATGTCTAATAGATATTGCAACACAAACAGTTACTAAAGTTGATGCTGCAGAACCCAATTTGGAGGCAAAGCTTTGGAAATTGTTATTTGCCTCTCTACTCGTGGAAAGTTTGCTATAAACCCTTAGGAATACACAAAGGTCCTTTAGTAACGTCCCGCTTGAAAAGAGCTTTAAAGATTAAAATCCTACCCTTTCGGAAAAGTGCATTATTAAAGCGGGATTATCTGTTCCAGCGGAGAGAGGGACGAGTAAGAATTTAGCAATTTTGCAGAAGCTGTACCGGTGCTATGTTCTTCACACAAATGTCGAGTTGTTTACTACATGGGGGTGACATCGTTAATGTAATTGGAATCCACATCCCTTCCACCGCCGCCGCCAACCCAACGAAAGCTATTCATCCATGACCTGCTGTGTGACATTCATTGCAAAGTTCGCCCATTCAAGGATAGACCACGGGATTCACAATTAAATGGTAAAGCAGAAATGTGAAAAGCAGCGTGCGGTTTCATTATTAATAAAATACATCGTACGTGAAATTAATTATGCATGCGCGTGGTTTAGGACAAGTACAATTTTAATTACTTTGTTGCATATTTATTCGCGTTGTTTCAGGAGAGTTTCATCACAAATTCCGTGATTAATAACTCCCTCTTTCCGCTGCAAATTATTTTAAAAATCGTACCGTTTGGCGGATGTTCAATTATTATCCACATTTCTGTTAGAGCAATAGTGATCCTATTCAATTTGTGTTGCGAAATTCTCGAATATCCAAATGATGACGGTGCTTTCATTTTATGCATTGTGAACTTGTATATTAAATTCCACTCTAGATATCGCGTAACGATTCTCCTATATCGGCAAACATTTTAGGGAAAGCTAAAATAATCCTCGAAAATGCTCATTTTGGTATAGTAAATCATCGGCATAGTGCTCAAAAAGTAATGGAACGTTAGTTACAATTTTATTATTCGAGTTACGTTTTGCTAAAGATACTAAATATTGCGTTTTTGTATCACGTAATCGTTTAAAATTTCTGGGAGAAATTACAAAAAAGTTTACATATTCCGTATTTTCAAACATGCCAAGAGAATCAAAAACATCCGAACCGGAGCTGCGTGGTATTTTGCCTGTTCTGGCAATTTACTTCGGATATTTTGTTTTAATTCTTCCAGGCTGGCGAGTTTGTCATACACTCTACGATGTGTGTTACTCCAGAGGTGGAAATCGCAGGGAGTTAGGTTGGGGGACAGAGGGGACAAAAAATGTGTACTGATAATTCTGTCCTGAAACATATTTACATTTGTAAATTAATTGCTCTTTCACACTGGCCGTGTGTAGGCTAAAGTATGAAAATATATTCAGACTGAAAAATCCAATGCCACAGCCGAGATTTGAATCACGGATCTTCTGGTTGCCGTCCAGCCGCTCTAACCTTTCCTTCTTTTCTCTCTTTTTTTAACTAAAATGAAAGCTCGCTATGATTAGAGCGGCTGGACGGCAACCAGAAGATCCGTGGTTCAAATCCCAGCTGTGGCATTGAATTTTTCAGTCTAACTATAACTTTCCATACTTTAGCCTACACACGGCCATTGTGAAAGAACAATTAACTTTCATTATTTGACCTAATAGTGGTTAACTACAAAGCCGGGGCCTTAAAGTACACCCTCGTTGTAAGTCGCCATTAAGATAGTTGTCTCATGTGTTTATGAGAACTCCTAAGTGGTTTACGGGAAAAACACGAGTCAGTTGGAGAATTGAATGTCATGTAGACACGTTGGCCATGGTAGCTAGAGGGTCAGAGCGGCTGGACGGCAACCAGAAGATCCGAGGTTTAAATCCCGGCTGTGGCATTGAGTTTTTAAATCTGACTATGTTTCCATATTTTTCAGTTGTCATCGAAATATAGGCTGTATAAGCTGTATTAAAATCTCCCACTACCTGTCTGTTAATTCTATAAAACGGGGGTGGAAGGCAAAATTGTATTCATGTAACGTCAGATGTTGACTCGAAAAAAGTTGGGCTTAACACCGCATAGCCGGTTCAGATGCTTTTGTTTTCCTCCGTACTTACACATAGTTTTATAATTATCTTTTCTATTGTGTAGAATACGTATTAATATTTATCAGCCTACCTCGGTAGCGTGGTGGTAGCATGTCCGCCTCACGCTCAACGGGGTCCCGAGTTCGAATCTCGGTCAGGGTGAGTTACCTGGATAAGGTTTTTCCGGGGTTTTCCCTTATCCTGAAAGACGAATGTCGGGTAACTCTAAGCTCTATGGACTACGAGCTCATTTGAGCATCATTTCACCCATTTCATTCAACGTTCGATATAACTTAACGTTGGAGGACGTAAACTACAAGAAAAAAGATATCATTTCTAACACTTGGCACGCCGCCATGGCCGAGCAATTAGATGCTTGACTCTCATCAGGCCAGCCAGGGTTTGATACCAGGCGACCGCATGTGAAATTTGGTTGAGCAACTCGACGCAGGGGCGTGTACAGCAGGTACCACCGGTTTCTACCCTCCAGTCATTCTACCAATTACGCGTTACCAATTATTACTCCATTATCTTTATCTTTCGTTTTATTCATTTCGCCCTTATTCTGTCATCTAATTCTCTCACTCTCATAGCAGGCATCTCCTAACACCACGGTGTGGTTAACTAGGGAAGTTGAAGAAGAATTTTAACGATTTCGTATGCATATTACGTGAAGTTTTTTGTTATTTCTTTCTGGTATTCCGTTGTTATGTCGTCTATGACATCTAAGATATTATCGTCTTTTCATTTGATCACTCATTGGCAATGACATTCACTATTTTACTATTTGTTAATATTTATGTGTGCTTTACTTTTCTTTATAAAGATTAAAATGACACACTTATTCTCTCTTACTCATATTTGCAGATTCCAGGGTGACTGGACAGTAATGGTGACTAATTTCCACACTCCAGCTGGGAATCGAATTGGAGATCCATGGATCTGAGAGCTGGCACCCTCACAAAAAACAATCTCTCAAATTTAGTTACCCGAAATAAGGCTTAGCCGTACACCCTTTCCTAACAGAGATTCGAAATCAGCATCTCTTGTTTGTGAGGAAGGTTCACTAACCAGATGGTAAGTTAAAATTAATTTTTTCTATCAACAAATTTGATAGAGTTGACAATATACTTTTTGAGGTTTCCTTAATTTCAAAAAGGAATTCTTAGAAAAAGGATGTGTCAGTGTTCATTATAAACAAAAACTCGGATAAACACTATTAATGGAGAAATTTTGGTTATATTCTGTTCTCTCAAAAATGACTAACGATTTTCACAACAATGTACGAAATCTGAATAAATAATTTTCCTGCGGATAACCTACTCATAATTAAACAAATTTTATACAACTTTTTATAAATATTTGATCATAAGATAGACAAAGTATTTATACACGAAAATTTTACATTTTGTTGAACTACTGTATACATCAACTGAAGTAGAAGTGCAAGGCAGGGGTGTTCTCAATCCCTGCCCCGTTTTAATTCACGTTGTATGTATTGAAATTGGGAGGTAATTTTAGACTGAAATTTTAAAATGATGAAGCACTCTTTAAGATACCACATTTTGCAAGTGACCAGGTTCCCGTAAGCTCAGAGGACGGTTTACAGGAGAGTGCTTATCACTGAAGGGCTTCTCCGTATCGGAGTACTTAGACCGCTCAACTGAAACTAAGGATTCGATCCCAAGCGAACGCAAAGTGAGATTTTGTGGACAACACGGCTCTGGGGCAAGTTTTCTCAGATCACTAGTTTCCCCCGCTATCTCATTCCACCGGTGCTTCGTCTTCATCTTCGTCACTGCATGCGATGTCATATGTACTAAAAGCGGGTATTAAACACTATACATTACATTTTTTGAAGCAATATCATAAAAAGTTACATTTCAAAATATCGATTAAGAAAATCAAACTTTACGAACCTTAAATCCTTTAAGAGTCAAAGTACGAGGACTGTTCAATAAAGAACGATCATAATTTTTTTACGGTCATAATTTTTCGCAGTAAAATTCAATCTTATTATATTCGGTTAGCATAATGTAGAACAAATATGTCATAGTAGTTTCATTGTTGGTACTCCTGGTTCCCGCCTGTGAGAACCAGGAACGTTCAGACATGTTCAGTGTAGTCTACCGCTGCAATTGAGGTAACAGGTAGTTAAAGTTGATGTTAGAGGAAGATCCGGAGTTTATTTCAAACGTAATCACATCATTTTGATCCTGAGAGCAAACAGCAAAGCTCAGTGTGGAAATCTCCCTCATCACCAACCCCCCAAAAACAAAAGTGGTTGCTTCTGCTGGGAAAGTTATGGTCATCTCATTTTTTGATACTTATGGAATGGTATCAGCATGTTGTACCTGCACACACACACACATCAGTAACTGGACAATACTACAGGAATGTCCTGAAAACATTGCAAGTCCATATCAGGCGCAAAAGATCACATTTCCATGAAGCAGGTTGGATGCTGCACCACGATAATGCGCGGCTGCATATTGCCAATGTTGTTGTTGAATATCTTGCAAAAATCAACGTGAGGTGCATCCTTCACCCTTCATGTAGTCCGGATTTAGCTCCATGTGACCTTTTTCTTTTCCCTAAGTTGAAGAAACACCTTCGGGGTAGGCATTATCCATCATAAGAAGCGCCCGCCTCGGTAGCAATTCTGCCTCCCGTTCAAGAGGTCCCGAGTTCGAATCTCGGTTAGGCTGAGTTACCTGGATAAGGTTTTTGTCCGGGGTTTTCCCTTATCCTGATAGACGAATGCCAGGTAACTCTAAGCTCCATGGACCCCGGACTCATTTGAGCATCATTTCACCCCTTTCATTCATCGTCCGATATGACTTAACGTTGGAGGACGTAAATTGATAATCAAAAATCATCAGAAGCAGTGGAGAAGACTGCGGAGGCGATTTTGAAGGATCTTTCAAAAAATGGTTTCCAGCATGTCTTTGAAGACTGGCAGAAACGCTGGGACAAGTGTATCACATTCAGGGGAGGCTATTTTGAGAAGGACCATCAAAATTATGAGGATAAGTAAAGGTACGTTGTCAAAAAAAAAGTGATCGTTCTTTATTGAACAGCCCCCGTATATCCGTATGAAAACATTGAAGGGATTGAAGCATTTTAGTACCTCGGTTGTCATATCTTCTATTGTTTAAAAGAAGTATTATTTTAATAAGCAATAACAAATTTAATTATATATTGAGAACGTTTAAACATTATAAAGGAAACTAAAGTTTTCCAAGATACTGACAGTACCATGTTATTGTATGGTTGCGAGTTTTTGATTTTAGCTACAAGAAAAGAAAGGAAGGAAAGAGGCAGCTGAAAGGGGATTTTGAGCTGCACGCTGCTGGATAGAAGAAAACAAATAAGAATATTAGAGATGAAAAACCTCCAGAAGCTGAAGGACTAAGCAAATCAGTTCAGAAATAACTGGAAGGAACATCTCCAAAGAATAAAAGAGAATTGCTTACCAAATATGATATTGGATTGTCAGTTGTAAGGTGCACCGAAGAGAAGGATTCAAGTTTGTAATGCAAACCGAAGACTAGAACCGTCAACAAATACGATACGTTAATGATTCTGATTTTTAAGTTTTACATGATCACAAATCTCTGGAAAAGTACAGAACGCTCAACTGTGAGCCATTCGATATATATTAAAGGGAAATTCAATAAGAGCCGTACATTTTTGTTTTGTAACATTTGTGGCTGTGGAATATTAGACGCAGCCATTCCATCCTATTTCGGACAGGCAAATTTAAACAGTGGGTAAAGTTAAGATTTGTACAGACACTTTTAGCACTTGAGAACATACATCGAAATCTGTTTCATACAAAAGTAAAGGCAGCTATGGTATTTACAGGCATTACTACTCACAGCATCATGCTAAACAAACAGCATCAGCATGTCGCATCACTGGCGTTATAACAAATTTATGGCATATCAAATAATAACATTTTATGCTGGCAAATATGCTATCACGTTTCACTCATTGTGCTGTAACTTTATTATATTGCTCACGATGTTCTCTCTGAAATGGTACATTAACACGATCATTACTGTTAATTGACAGGTGAATGTAATGTGTTCACATGTTGCACAGAGTATAAATGATAGTGATTTGTTCAAAGTCCAATAAATTCTGCCACAATTTCTCTGTACTTTGTGAAGTACTTTCACTTTATTTGCAAACATAACTAACAAAATGAACCACGAAAACATAGAAGTTCCATTTTCTGATGAACATAAAAAATAAAGGTATACTTTTTCATTTATTAATCAGTTCACTGGTGTATGCTTCGTTTAATAGCTAGTAGCCATAATCTGCGTAATACAGAGATTTGTTACTCTGGTTTTGTGTGTAATATTTATGTAGTTATTCGGACTGGAGATCTTCACATGCAAGTTGAGAAAAATAATCTACTTTCTGAAGCTTATTAACGAATATATTTTACTATAAACAATTACGAATTCCGATTACACAAGATCTATATCAACTTCCATTGTCATGGTCAATTAAGCAAGGTTAATTCTGCATACCATCAGGACGTGAACCTCCAGCAGTTGTGTATTGAATAAGGAAAATACGTGGTAAATATTTTCTTATGTGTGCTACTTCTGGTTAGCTTCCGTAACTTCTCAGTGCATTTGAGTGTAGAAATACTTAATTATAACATATTTCTAAAGGACGTGGGAAAAATTATGCCATATTTTTAGATGTACTTGCCTTATACTGCATAGAAATATTAAGCTGCGCATTTTAGAGTGCCGAATTTTTACCTATGAATATATTCTATTGGATATACGTATATAGTGATTTATGTTGGCACAGGTACCAACGTTGTAACAAATTATGCCAGGGTTTCATTTTCCAACTACTTTCTAGTGATATTCCTACTATTCTCCAAGATAAACTGTATGCATATCCACAGTGTTTGTAGATCGCAGAAACTAACTAGAAAAGGACATTCCTAATATTAATCAAATTATTCCTGGCTTTATATACTTTGCATAAAAATTCGCAGTAAGCAACTACGAGTAATAATCCTTTTCATATTAAAATGTGAAGGCAGAGATCTGCATCATATGAAACCTTTTCATATTCTCATTATTAAGTTATTATCGACATTTCGGTTCGTTGCTTTTCAGCATGCAATGGAATGCCTAATTGGTTGGCTTCAGCTTAACTACCTTCAAATCATAAATGTAGAGATCGCAGCAGACAACGACAATGATCATCAAGCAGACAAAAAAATCAGCAGACTGTACAAGAGGTAGGAGTAGCTGGTTATCTATGAAAAATCTGGAAACAGTTTAACCACATTTCTGTGTACCATGGTTTTAATGCACACCTGCTTAAAGGTATTCTTGCCTGCACCTCTTCAGTTCTGTGTTCTTATTTATTTTAATTCATCGCTATTTTGACTCATTCTTACTTTCATCAACCCTCCTAACCTGCTACCGAGACTATGTTTTGGATCATTATTAGTGTGATTGGGTTTTATCGTGGTTTGGATTTAATGTTTCCGAACCAGTGCAATCAATATGAATACGTCTGATATTCTTGCTTGCGTGTGCAGACATGTTTTAAAAGATAAAATGAAACATTTATCTTGCTTTCTTCCTTTCTTCCCACCTTTCTTTCATTCTTCCCTTCTACCTTCCTGTTTTCCATATATTTGCCTTAATTGTATTACGGTATTTGTCCCAATTCAAAATCTAGGAATCTGTGATATATATTCTGCGAAACAAGAGATAAATAAAGTATCCCAAATATGAAATAGTGTTATACGTGTGTTTTATACATACAGATTTTTCTGGCTATCTTGCTGAATATCAACCACACCGTTGGCTAGTGTTGAATGTAGAACCGAAGACAAACAGGGTACGCTTCTTGGGGCTCAATAATAATACGCGTTGGCTTTATAGAATCATATAGATTATGTTTTTCGTCACTAAATGTAAAATTGGTGCTAATGGATGTCAATAAAATTAGTATTGACTGGCCTAGTGTAACTTTTCAACAGGGCCAGTAAGATCCAATCTGGCTAAACTGTTACATCTAAGGTTAATAGTTCTAAAGGAAGCAGGGAAAGAAGACAGGCATGGTGCTGTTTGGTATTCAATATTTGGTGAAACCTTGAGAAAGTGTATTTATAGAGGGTGTTCCAGGCGCATAGTGCAAAATCAGAGCAGTTAAATGTTCGATGAGAATTATTAATGAAGACCAATCTCTAGGGAGTTCTACAATCAGCGGCCCAGGATGGAAGATAAATTAGACTTGGGAATTAAAACAAACAAAAAGTTTGTAAAGCATAGGGATAGAGAACATTAGAATGATTTTTCACTTAAATAGACGGAGTTTCCATAGAGACTAAGAGCTGTCTCTCAAATATCAGTGGGAAACGAAATAACTGCGGAATGAACGAACGTGATTTTGCTGAAGGTAGAGTCTATGCTAAAATCGAGCAAGGTGTGAACCAAACCATCAGAGCAGATATTAAACTTATTAGACAGAGCCTTGCGTACCTTAGACTTGGAGTACAGTGGATGATAAACATTAGTTTTAGAGTGGTAGGTTAATTTATCCCATTTGTGAAAAGGGAGAGTCGTGGGTGTATAACTTTACAAACTGCAGGGGTACGAAGGAAACGAGGATAGGGAATACTTACTGTGATCCTTTACATATCAAATAGAGAGGTGAATGCTTGCTGAAGGCTTCTGACACACAGCGAAAACGTAGAGAGGTAAGGCAAATTTCTACTTAAGCTGAGATCCGAGAAGCTTGATATTAAGGAAGGGAAGAGCTAAATATTAGTGTTAGTGCATAATTGTTGTTTGTTACTGTAATACGGAATTATGATAGGGCATTATAATGCATTTCCGTATGTAGACAATAAAGCATTCTATTGAATGTGTTTGGAAATGTTTTGTTTCTGAGTTATGACCTGCAAAATAGTTATATTCCAAGAAACCATTTCTTACAGCAAGCATCTTATAGAAGATGCTCAAGTGTGCATCTTGCACATGAACACAAGGTCTCACATCAATATCTTATGATCGTTCAAACATGTCTCCTGTTTCAGGACTTTGCGTATTTCCCCAAACATGCCACATTTCGATTCAAAGACACCAGATAGGAATACATCAAGTGTTTTAAATAGCCCTACGAGCACATACCGCTAGAATTTAAATCACGTGTGTGTAGTGCCCAAGCAAGGTTAATACATAATGAAATCTCGAGTCCAGTTATGACTGAACACTCATGAAGAAATTGAACTCCTTGACGAATGATCAGTGTAGTTTTCTTCATACATGAGATATGGTTTTATCCAGGAAAGTTTGTACTCCTGTCTCCTAAGTCTGTTCACAAGTACAACTAATCGGTCATCAACGGAGTAAATCGCATTTTGCGTTGGATGGAGTAATTGAATATGGGTTTTCAAATGACCATACCCGCTGATTGTGGAAATTTGTGATCCTGTGAACTGCGCCGCGTCTGTAAATAACACTAAGGTAACAGTCTCACACTACAGTCATATGAAGAAAGTTCACTTGTGACACTAACATTCCTATAGTCCAAGGATGTTTTAGCTGGATTTCTAAAAGGAAGTCAGTGTAAAATAAAATTCCATAGCTGTGGCAAATTCTGAAGAAATAAGGAAGGTATAGTGCAACTTCTGAGATAAAAAGGCAACACACACAGATGAAGCAAGACTGAAACGTTTAGTTAATGGATCGGAAACTACAGAATAAAACATTTAATAACCTTTTAAGTACTCTTCCTCTAAATTTCAATAACTTAATTGAAGTAGCATTTCAATACAGTTCTAGGGTAACGAGCTGCAGTTTTGACTTTATTTACATTTGTATGTATTCAAACGCAGAAAAGCACTTATTCTGTGTTATTACTAATGGAGAAACTTTCAACCTGATTTTACTAATATAATTAAGAGAATTCATGTAATCAAGATAAACATTTTCAGATTTGTTTAGATCACATTTTTCGTTGCAGTTCAAGAAATATGCAGGTGATTAAAGTGACGTATCTCCAGTGTATTACTCAATTCTTTGCATGGAATCACAAGAAACAAGCGCAAAACTTAGCCCTTCACAGAAAGTACAAAAATTAAATTGAAGTTGTAAGAAATAATCAGAACTGGCTTATACATATGACACATACATTTATTTGAATGAGATGTGAATGTTTTTGTTTTGTTTTAAGGGTCTGTACTTTATCCGTTATACCGAAACTGTATAAATATATTTGTGAATAAAACCCAGCTCATATTTTATTCACAGGTAGTTCAATATAAATTTTATTGTCCGTGAGATTACTATAAAAAATAAAATAGTTTGGAGCTATCTTAGAAAATTTACAAATATTGAACCATGTATATTGAAAGACTGTGCTGAGGTAGAGTATTTTTATAAGCAAAATGGTCAATTTGAAAATGAAATTTGGGATTATTGGCTCTTATATTATTAGTAATAAATGTATTATACGAGGGCTGTTCAATAAAAAATGATCACAATATTTTGACAACGTATCTTTACCCATCCTCATAATTTTGATAATCCTTCTCCAAATAGTCTCCCCTGAATGCGATGCACTTGTCCCAGCGTTTCTGTCAGTCTTCAAAGACATGCTGGAAACTATTTTTAAGAGATCCTTCAAAATCATCTCCACAGCCTTCACCACTGCTTCTGATGATGGATAATGCCTCCCACGAAGGCGTTTCTTCAAGTTAGGGTATACAAAAATGTCACATGGGGCTAAACCCGGACTATAGGGAGGGTGAGGGATGCACTTCACGTTGATTTTTGCAAGATACTCAGCAACAACATTGACAATATGCGGCCGCGCATTATCGTGGTGCAGCATCCAGCCTGCTTCATGGAAATGTGGTCTCATGCGCCTGATATGGACTTGTCATGTTTCCAGGACTTCCCTGTAGTATTGTCCAGTTACTGATGTGTCTGCAGGCACAACATGCTGATAAACCATTCCATGAATGTCAAAGAATGAATTGACCATAACTTTCCAGAAGAAACCACTTTTGCTATTTTGGGGGTTGGTGATGAAGGAGATTTCCACACTGAGCTTTGCTGTTTGCTCTCATGATCAAAATGATGTAACAGCAGTGATCAGCAGTGATTACCTTTGAATGAAGCTCCGGATCCTTCTCTAACATAAACTTTAACTGCATGTTAGCTCAAATGCAGCGGTAGGCGATACTGAACGTGTATGAACTTGGCTGCTTCTCACAGGCGGAAACCATGAGTGCCAACAATGAAACTACTACGGCTTGTTTGTTTCACATTAAGCTAACAATATTATGAGATTGAATTTTAGTACGAAAAATTATGACCGTAAAATTATCATCATTCTTTGTTGAACAGCCGCCGTATATAGGTCTCAATTACAGATGTTATACCACAAATTTCTTTACATAACACTTCTCTTCGTCATTGATACATACTTAGAAGCTGTGAAAAGTCAGTCAATGTCGGACAGAAGGTGCATATGCTTGCTTTTGAAAATTTACTCTCGACATTTTCACACAGCAACGTTTTCTAACCCAACTCAGTTGGATCAAACTTCTCAAAGGGAAGCTTTCTCTGAAAATTCGGCCCAGGTGATAGCTGCAGTGCTTGGAATTGTCAGTGGGGGTAACTCAGCTGGTTAGGTGCTAACCTGCTCACCTGCAGGTTCAAACCCGGCCCACACCTTTGTTTTGAAATGTAGTTAAAAACAATAGAGCCGTGTCAGTATATCCAACAGAACTCATAGGGGACGAAGTATCAACACGGTGCCGATATAATCCTGGCAATTGACAGTCATTAACAAACAAAATATTTATATATTTATGCTTGAAATTGTTGGGAATTTGGGCCTCTCTTTGCTGAAGCAGTCCCTGTCAGCTAGGGACACTGACATGACATATAAAAATATCATAAAGACATAAGCGTCATTATAGGAATAAGCATAATTAATAACATACGTTACAGAATAGTCGCACCTGTATATTAAATATATCCAACATACATAAATTTAAAGTGAACATTTATTGGCAAACTCGTGAAATAAGAAGACCAAGCAGAGAAGTTAATTAAACCGCATTTTGCAAACCAGTAGACAGCCAGCATTGCTCTTTTGTTCACTATGCTGAGGATTCAGTTGGTACCGATATGTCTCTGTACAGAACCTTTCATATAGATTTAGGGCGTGACCAGAACAACATACCAGCAGATTTTACGAGACTCTTAGAGGGTCGACATGCGTGATAGCACTAAATTGAGTTATTCCTAGAGTGGGAATAATTTAGGATCTATCAGAAAGAAATTAATAGTTACATGACTTATGCACCTTCCATAACTGCATGGATTCCCCCCCCCCCCCAAAAAAAAAAAATCATTATGAAAATCAGTATGGAAATTTGTAGTATGGCAGAAATAAGTTCCTACAACTAAGATCACTCCCTCTCTGCATCATGGTCGCGAGGGATTGACGTGTAACGGTCCGCGACAGTAAACACATATACTACATACATTATAATCGTGTGTGAACGATACGCGTGAGAAGTTCCGCGCCAGAAAGTGATTGAGTTCCACACATAAAACTACTCACATGAGAATTGTAGCTGAACAGCGCACAATGTAACCGCAGTATCAGGCAGTGATTAGGAGGCGGCGAATTAATCGAGATCAGATAATTAAAAAAGAAGATAAATTAATAAAAGTGCTTTGCTGAACTAATATAAAAAATCTTGTTATAATAATATGAAATTAGAATGGATAGAGTAATGATTAAAGAATAAGAAGGGAAGAATATAATTTAATATAGCATACATACAAGCATCCAGGCAAGAAAAAGAAGACATTCTTGTAAAAATCTGTACATTTCGGAGAGACAGGGAGGACCGTTATCTTCTTTGTGCTAGTAAAAGTTCAATGTCTGAGAACTATAGTATACTTTCAGCCAGGAATGTTTTGGGACAAAGGGCTTTCAAAATGCAGCTGAGCATGAACGTTAAAGGGATTTACTTCGCTGATTTGATAACGATGTATACCGTTACAAACAACTCAGGGCAGGCGTTCCCTAGATCAGGGTGGGCCGAACGTCAATGAGTTAGATGAGTTTTGCAAACCAATGCGAAAATTCTAAATAAATGAGAAGCCAATAATAATGTAACATTGGAGAAGGGTGATCTAGTTTGGTCATGTGATAAATTTAGAGAGGGGATCAGAATAAGGTTCTAACTGAATCGTGAAGTAAGAAAAACTTACTTAAAAGGTGATACTACGACAGGAAGGACGTGTTCATGCGCGTTTAGAAGAGAAGCGAAGATTTATAAGTGTGAAATGTATGGAAGTTAAGAATAGTGCAACCAGCATAAGTGGTAGCAGCATTAGAAGTTTATTAGAGCAAAGTAGTCGGCGTGTAAAGAAAAAATAGAAACCGCGCGGAAGTAACTTTAAACAGGTAATCCAGGGTTTCAAGTAAAACTGAATTTATGTTAGGAATGTTACTAACAGGTGGTTACCGATCCAAGTCGATAAGCAAAACTTAGTAGGAATTAAACTAAATAATTCTGCAACAAACAAAGTGTTATTAATACGACTGAGTAACCAACAGCCCCCAAAATCATTTCCTACAACCATTCCCCTGAGGATAAGGGAACTCATAGCTCCAATTAGAACCCAATCAATTTAACATTGGTATGCGGGATTGCCGCAACATGAAGAGTAGTACTAAGAAATATTAAGTGCTCACCATTAGGAATATTCTGCTGCAACGGGCAGTGAATTTAACTTAACGAAGAGCACTGAAACATCTCTCACCGCAGTAATCTGCAAAGCACTTCCAGTCACTCCGCGGTCAGTACGCGAGATGACACAAGACGCAGAGGAACTCCAAAGCAACGCTCCCGCAGGTGGCGAGCACTCAAGTGAGATTAAGGTTCACAATAAACAAATATATTATACATGTAGGAGTCGAGGTGTTCTCCTTAACATACCTACAAAAAGTCAGGGTGTCCACAACCCTGAATTTACAGATGAGAGCCTCATGCCGAGCTACACCGAACGAAATCCCGACCTATGACTAAAATCCCTCGATCCTTAATCCCCCATTCATTATCAGTTAACTACATGAGGTGCTGGACATAAAACGAGGTTAACAGCGGGACGATCTCCCTCAGTGCACCGGCCGATAGCTTCCTCGATTCCTTCACCTCATCCATTCCTCCTGAGTCGATTCCGCTAGGCTGTGGTGCCCTTCTTGTTCATTCATTCATGAGTAAGTGGTAAAGAAATTAATGCAATTAAAACTGCAACATTTAGTTTATTTACCGTAACATCATATCACGAATCAATCTGTGAATCATGAAGTTAAGGCTTTCAGAACACAGCTGGTTTCGCATTTTTAAGGCAAGGAAAATCCTTGTACAGGTAGAAATTTTCCCTTGGGGAATAACTCTTGAGTTTCCATTCTCCTTTGACCTGAAGGCACTTAAAGGTAAATCTTCCTAGAAAACTAGTTCACAGTAGAGATCCTTGAATGTTCATGTCTGGAAGCCTGATCCAGAGCATCGAAAGTCAATACAAGTGAAATACACAGCAGAGTCTCTGGAGCGCAAAAAGCACTATCTGCCTTTCCGAATGCCGCAGCGCTAATGAGGAACTGTACTTGAGACCCAGAGACAGCTCCACAGCGATCCATTACAAAGGAAATTAGTTTGAATTTGAACATACGCCAAGCTTTGAGATAGCTTTCCCTCTTTGCAATTTGTCTTCCGTAACGTAGAGTTGAAAGGCTTCTAACAGAGAAGATAAGGCAAATCCACTCATTACCCTTGTGATATCCCCACGCCTGACACCAAATTTTGAAAGCCTGTAATCGTGTTGTTTTTGATGTCGCGACTGAAAGCGGTGTGTTTACATGGCTTAATTGTTGTTGTCACAAGCATAAGAAACGCAACGTTTCCCAGCAAATGACAGCACTTGTATTGTCCCACAGTGAATTGAATGGTGCTTTTATGGACACAAACAGCAAAAGCTTTGTACTCCTATATATAAACCTCAGTTTGTACCAGCAAAACATTCGAATCACATCTCATCGTGATTTGAACCACAAAGTCAATGTACTTTGGATTTTCCACTGGCGAGAGATTTATATACAGAAAATGAAATTACCTATGTGTTTGTATGTTAAAGGATGCTAAACTACCAGATCGGGCAAGAAAAAGTATTTTCGTTTTTGTCTTCCAAAATGTTTTTAATCCTATACAGTATTAAAAATAACTTGGCCGTAGGTGTGATACATTTAATTGAGTTTCTTTAATCGTTAATAATTGCAAGAAATATAACATGCCAAACATCACTGAAATGTTTGTGGTAGCCAATTTAGTAACAAAGTGATGCAATAAATCTCAACCTTTTTAATAATGTTCTCTAAAGGAGGTTTGAAATAATTATAAAATGACTTCACAATGAAAAACCTTTGATTTCATTGTGAATTTAACGACCCTTAAGGTTTGGCACTATTAAGTTAGATTTAAAGATCTTTATTAAAGATGTTTATTTGATTTGATATGTTAATAATATGTTAATTGTTTAATTTGCTTTGTTTATGTGTCTGTATATCAACAATTGAGTCAGCAACGACGACGGTGATTAATGATGATGATGGTAATAGTAATTTCTGGTACAGAATGTATGGGTAAGCATAAATGCTAATAATATCTTATTTCACTGCAGTTAATCCGTTACCATGCATTATGAAAGTAAACTTTGACGGAGATGATAACAATTTGAAGGTACTGGATGCAAAGTTGATGGTCATAATGTTCCATTAAATTTGTTAAAAAGTGTTTTCTCACACTCTTATGCCTCTCGTGTCATAAACAGATGCTTATTTTCTTAAATATTGGTAAAGGCTACAAAGTACTTAAAAAGTAAACAATATTGCAAGCTAAGTTTTTACTCTTAGAGATACAGGACATACATTTCTCCTCTGGAAGTATGGGCTATTCTTATTAATCTTATACATTAAATATATTGCTCATTTTGTTGCAAAAGTGCACAAAAGGTTCTGATAAGGTCAAATAAAGGACACTATACTTACATGAACCACACAGATGAGCTAGTGCTGTCTTGGAGCACGTCAGCTGTTTCCGGTAGCCAGTTTTCTGGTATTCTTTCTAAATATTGACACTATTATCTGCGTTTAACATTACTTTGTCTAATACTGGTTTTGTCTCTCATTTCTCATTTTATACAATGGATAGCTATTATCATCTATGATTTATCAAAACTTCATTTCGGCCGTCTGAACTTTTATTTAAACCCGTGTTATTGTGGACTTACTTCCGTGCATTGGGACTGTCATTGTGACAATTATGCATCTATTTTAGTGCCCACCTCTGAGTTGTGGGGGTAGCGTGTCGGCCTTACATTAAAGAGGCCTCCGCCAGGGTAAGTTATCTGAATAAGCTTTTCTCCGAGGTTTTCCCTTATCTTGAAAGATGAAAGGATAAGCTCTCGGGCACATTCTCCCGTCTCTGCCAGTACCGGTAGATGAGAGGGAGCCGCTCGCTGAGCTCACGGGAAGGTTCTGGGCCAGTGCCTCCCCTCGGAGGCCCAGCGCTGAGAGTACTTGACGCCAAAATCGCCGCAGCCACACCTGGCAACCGGGCCCACTCGGTTCACACAGACAGCCTTCTCAACCATGCAGCAGGAAGTGCCTACACCTCCAGGAACAGCAGCACGACTCTTCCAGCACCTCCAAATGCAGTCGTTTGAAGCCAGCCCACGCAGCCAAAGTATGCCGAAGCTCTTTCCACTCCTACCGCCGCGGGGTCTACACCGCTCCCAACCAGGAGCCCAACGCTGCCTTTACTCAGGGCCAAGCAGCACCACTCAGCAGTTATCCGCGGGGCACTCTGGGATTTGCCAACCCGCTTCATCCTCGCCGCCGCACAACAACGTTGGCCCTCTACCCTGACGACCTGCAGAATCTCCACGCACCACGACCTTCCAACCTCGTCAGGCTACAGTTCGCCGACGTCGCCGAATACGAAGCCGCCTTGAGGGCGTTGTTTGAATGGTGTCTCAGAATCGAGGCCAGCAGAGCGTTACGACACTCAACATGTCGGCGATGCTTTGGATATGGACATGACGCCACCACCTGCGACGCACTACCTCGTTGCCACTAATGTGGGGCCTTATCTCTGACGTCGGAAAGTACGCGTCACGACCTACGCCGCCGCCACCGGTACTGTGCCACATGCGATGGCTTCGGCCAATTTACAGATCAGGCACAGTACCCACTCTACCTGACCAACAGCCGTAGAACCGCCGCGCCAATAACTCCAGCCTCATGCCAATCCGCACCACCAGCAGCAGCAACAACTACGCAGGCACTCAGCGAGGACCTCAACACAGTATTAGCGAAGATCCAGTTCGAGTTACACAACACTAATGCCCGTCTAGCCGCACTGGAAATTCAGACCACCGCCTCCGCCACCACGTCCAAACTGCCAACTTCCACAGACTAACCACCTGACACTTTTGAGATCCTCACGCAGCTCGAGGAGACCATCACCAACTCTGCAGCAGAAAGCGTCACCACTAAACAGAACTACTTCACATCAGAACACACGAATTTCTCAGCCCGCCTGGACCACATGGAGGAGCTGATAAACAAACTTTCTCGAATGGAAGACAACTACGACAACCTCGAGGCACTCACCAAACAAACTCACAATTCCAACTACACTTGGGACCACAAGCAGAAGTTTCGACACTACTCAGAACCTACTTTTCCAGTTAATTCATCAACTCACTTGCCTCAGCGATTCACACACCATCGCCGACATAGTCAGAGCCATCAACAAAACCGTAAATCCCGATATGAACCTACGCCGAGGGACACCAAGATATAACTAACAGGAGAACATGCCCCACATAAATCCCCAGTTTTGCTTCCAGGGCGCCAGCCATGCCTGCCATCCTGTCCTTATACGCACACAACGCAGCAGGATACATGCTGCTTAGGAAATATGTGATAATTACCAGAGTGCTTATTGCCGGATCTGCCAAAACATTCTCCAATTTCCTTCACCTAACCCCGCTTCATCTCAGGAAGCAAAGACATTTGGTTTTGTTTTAATAAAATTAGATTAAAAAAATTACAGCGACTACTCCAACATTACAGCAGGCCACGCCCGTGGCAACAGTCACTGCCACCATCGGCGGGGACCTGGGAGCCACCTTACATAACCTCCAACAGGAGGTACAGAGCGTCAACACCCGTCTGGCCAAGCTGGAGGGCAAGATCGCAACATCCGCAGTCAACCTACAACACCTTCACGCAGAAGTTCTTAACATATGACCACGAATCACCGCGATCGATGAAACAGTCCACCGACAGCCATCACACCTTCCATGACCAACTGAACGCAATGTCCACGCTGCACACCATAGAACTTCCAACCTTATTCACCAGCTGTACCAGCACCTGGAATACTCTGCCTCCTCGTCAAGAAGCTGACTCGGGTAGAGGAAACCCAAAAGACCCTTGATACAGCAATAAATCGGATGCCGACCACATTTCAAACCATGAACACCAGCCTAACCGAGGCATTAGAGTACATCTACAAGGAACTCGAACAACAACTACTGGAGATAAGGATTGTCCATTTGGAATACCAAACACCCAGACAAGGCCTGACCCACCACGATAATTGCAATAAAGAAAAGAACCCACAATATCCTCTCCTACCAGTTGCCACAACTCCTCCACGCCACGATCAGGGCCAATGGTCATGTGCGTCGCGCGGACCTGCTTATCTTGCATAACTCTGCTATAGAAGGCACTAACACAATTACCTTGAATAACGAGGGTGGATTAAGCGGAACCTCCTTAGGCTGAGATAAGGCCGCCCAATTTCCCTTCCAATATTTCCCTCAGACTACCCCTTGTTTTTGTTAAAAGCATTAAAAAATAAATAAAATAATGTAAACTCCATAGATACTGGTTCATTTGAGCACCATTCCGCCCGTTTCATTCATCTTCAGACAGGACCGACGTTGGAGGACGTTAAATAATAATAATTTCTATTCAAGTTTTGTTTCTAAGCTCCTATGAAGATTTCGGGCGTTATTTCTCAAATATTTATTTTCATCCAGATCTCTTTACCGTTTCATAGTATACTGAATAGCCTAGGAGATCAAGGATGATATGACAACTATGAATATGGCTACGAAAAGGGACCATTGTAAATTATGTTGCAGATTGAGACTGCAAATTTGAAAAAGGATCGATAGTAAAAATTTCCATGCCATGGCTTTCCCTTTCCTTAGACAAAAGTTTGACTAGAAAAAATACTGAATGATTCATTAATAAGTATTTCGTACAGCGCTTTTTGAAGGGAATTTACTTACAGAATTACAAAATTCTAATTTCTTCAATTTCCTTCTTTGAAGAAACCATAACTGGGGAACAAGTGAATCGTAACTGCCACTGATTTTCCCTTTGTTACATGCACTCTTGGTGGTCAATTACCTTTAGTGCGGTACTTTGGACAGATATTGTACACCCGTTGAGATCTAAATACCATTCCCATAAACAATACATTCTTCCCATAATCTTTGCATCAATGCTGCGTGATAGGTGTTAATTCTTCATTATCGTTAATTGAAGAGTAAGTTAATCATGCGGTAACATCTGAGTTTTATTTGACGGTATGTTTATTTTTATTCAAAATGATCTATTTTTATAAATCTCTAAGCAATACGAAGCGTGTTTATAATAAAGATTTCTAATATGCAAATTGTGTCTAGGTTTCCATACATGAACGTGTTTATAAACTCATAATATTTACATTTTTAACTTGTGCATTTACTTTCATTTCTCTAGTGACAGAACTTCCATTAAATTACTGCAGCGTCTGGCACACTAGTACAAACGACTTCAAAAGTTTTGTGGGCCGCGTGTTCTAACCGTGAGGAGGCAGATTTAACAAGTTGTGCCAGGTGCAGTCCCAAAGGTTGACTTACACTAAGTGATACCTGCTCTACAAAGTTAAGGGATATAATATGTTCTTAGTTTTCAAGAAAATATCATTACTACACAGTTTCCTTGCATTTGCTCGAAAAGAAGTAACCACATTGTAATCTTTATAAATTCAGAGGGAATTTGCAGCGACAATAGCGAGGATGTCAGCTACATATTCAGCTTAGAGGCATCTTATTGCTGTATAACAAAGCATAACATAAACAAAATGCTTTAGTTTCCAATGTTCACCCATTTTCTTTAGCCATATTTTACAAAATATTAAATGCTTTATTAATCTTTTATACTCATAAAGCAAAACCTTTCTTTTCCGTGAAGTATTTCTAGTACACTCAAATTTATTTTAAGTTACGTTATCTTATATGATTGCGTGCAAGATGTCATAATGATAAGACAGCCGATACTCACACAACTCTGCCATTTTCTATCTCATTTTTTTCAGAAATTCATATAAACAAATTATTACTATCAGTGCACCGTGCATTAATTTTCCAAACTCTCTAATGCTACAGTAAAATCCACACAAGCTGGATATTTTTATGAGCTGTAAATTTTTTCGCCAATAAGTTTTACGCGTTTGCTAGACATATAAAACATCAAAAATTCCACATAGGGTTCATTTTATGTTATACTGTAGATTTCGAAAGGATACTTACACGTATTTTTGCTCCCTTTTTGTGCTGCCTATATCTCTGACCATATCGGCAGTTTCTTCTTTGGAACAATTGCTTATTAATGATACTCATTCATTTAATTTTTGTATAATTCTTGGTGGATTGAGTTGTATTTTCTAACACTACAGAACTTTGAGGCAGATTGACATTATGCTGGGTAAAACGAAAATCTTATCCTCCAGCTAGGAATTAAACCTGGGACCTTAGCAGTTTATTACCAGAGCACTGCGGCAGACTAATTCATCTTCCTTAATCATAATGAAGGACTTCTGCCGTAGGTAATTTGCTTCAAATTACGTAGCAATTCAACTGTGTTGCTTTTTATACTATTTCATGCCAAATGCTCTAAAAAAACTTAATTGTCAATGTGAAATTCTGCTGTTGTTTGCCACGATCTGATGTGAAGGTCTTTGGTAGCTTAAATGTTCATAGTGACATTTATCTAGTTTTCAGTACTGAAACTGTAAATGCCAGGGCAAAATATTTAATACAAATGATATATTTTAGCCACTGACTACAAGAACTTTATTGTTCCCTTGTAAGATTATATTTATAAAGACATTTATAAAGCTACAACGAAAGAAAGCCTGTTTGGCAACTAACTTCGAGCGAGATTTAAAAACAACAATTTTGATGACTGTGTTATTATTGAATACATGAGTGAGCTAGAATTATTTTATAGACATGGGATGTCAAAAGAACAAAGTTTGCGTATCAAAACCATTATAGGCGTATGTGAGAAAACAAGAAATAAAACTATAAAGGATTTTAAATCTAAAGGGCATTTTGTGTCCAGGGGAATTTTTATACATCTCTATCTGACACATTTAAATTGTGTAAATTACCCTATTTTGGGACTCTATTGAAGCTGTTCCTGGAGAGACAGCTAAAAATGTAAACTTTCCCACTTCTTTAATTATACAGAAATCACGTACTTGACATGAAACTTCCCTATAAATGTTTAACATTAGTTGTATATATAGAATTATTATTGTCGCTAGGCCATTGTTGATCGAGGCGGCAAGGCATTCAAAGGGATGCGCAGTGCAGTGTGTAGATAAAAGCTCGCAAAACGGCGGCGGGGGGTGGGGGTTGAAGGAGACGGATTCCTAGAGAGTTCGCCTTTGTTCTAGCCGGGTCTCAATTGTTTGAGAAATTTTTTTTTGTGTTTGTAACCTGGACTTTTGATTTCACGAACCCACAAAGTCACATTACTAACCAAAATCGATTGTATGTCTTAATATCCTTTAAAGGATTCTTTAAGCTTGTATTTTAATCAGCATTAGCTGTACCACAAACACCACAATGTATTTTTGAATTACTAAAAGATTTTACTTCTTGATCCTTCCCTTAAACTAACAAATACACACAAAAATGAATAACTCCGTGCAACACCGTCCATGATCTAGGTGCCGCTAGTTCCCCTACAAGATTGATCCATCTGAAAACACTTGATTTCCATTGTATCAGGTAGCTGATCGTTGAACACAGAACAATCTTGAGGTGGGAACTTCAAAAAATTTATAATTTTTTTGCTGGCGAATGGGGATCCCATAGGAGTACAAGTTGAGGTAGACGCAGTTTTCTATGTTATGTTTTCTTTTCGTTTGCTTTTTCACGGCGATAGTTACTTGTGCTTCAGATCCCAGGAGGAAGGATTAGATGCAACTATTGTGCAGGCAGCCAGAACAGATCAGAGGCGGTGGGTCCCTAACAGGTGTCGGCAGTTTCATATATGCATTACAGTATATTTTTATTTATTAGTAAACATTGCTTGGCACAAATTGTTGATTGGAAATATTGAAACCTCAGTTAAGTACAAAACGTTTTGGCTGGCATTTTTGTTTTTGAAATAGTGAAATTTAGTGAAAGTTGAAATAGTTCTGGTATTTAGAATGCCAGTAGCAGGAATAAGCTCTTCTTTTGAAGCTCAGTTTAGACGATTCTTTTCAGTAAACCGGGACCCCCAAATTAGTTTGGCAAAGGCAACATTTCCACATGCAGATAGTCATCGTATCAATGCTTCAGTTGTTCGAGAGCTTCGCGGTCTTCAGCATCTATTACAGTCGCAGAACTGCTACATTCTACTACTGATGCTTAGTAATCACACAAGGCTTAACAAGAAAATAACTTAATCTTCACACCGCTGTTTGCCTGTTGCTCTTTGCATGTGTACATCAGAAGTACGTAATCCCGGCTTGCAGTGCCATTGCGGTTGATTCAGCAAGCCATTCTAACACAAATAACACCGCTTTGTGTGTGCTTTCCACAGAATTCATTGAAAAAGCCGCAAAATATGATCAGAAACAACCAGACTTTATAGTATCTCTAACCACAACACAAATACAACTCACGCATTTTATCTGGCAACAATTGAAGTGTAAACCCGATTAGGTCCCAACAGTAATACAGAGCAAAGTGGCTTTACAGCTGAGTTACAAGCCTTTATTCTGTGTCAATAATGTAATACATACTAATGTTACACATTTACAATATTGAAAACCTAGAAAGATGTTCCGTTCAATAGCTTAGTGATACAAAACGGATACTTTATCAATATTTATGTGAATTTTAGTTGCAAAAATATCGAGACACTCTTTTGGAAAATGGGTAAAACCTCTAAAAGAAGAATGACAGTCTCTCTTCCATTATAATATAACACTTTAAAGTTTCAATTCAAGTAATTGTAGAAGGTACTCTGTAGATCATAAGATGGTTTGTGAAATTTTAACACACTGAATTTTGGTACAGTGGTTGTATTTTATACCCTGGTGTCAATACTGCTTTTTTCACTTATTCATTGGATACTTTATTTTTATATTTATGATCTTGTGTCTGTAAATTTAGATATTAACATTTAAGTAATAAAGTACATTAGTTAATACCTACTTGATTAATATTTAAACTGCGACTTTTTTTACATTTTTGAATGTAAATTAATGTGAATAGTACGTTATTAAGAGGAGACCTAGAAAGTTTTACCACAGATAAATAAATATCAGTTATTTACTGTAGCAGTTTAGCTGAAACCTCTCACAATTTTATTGTAGTATTCCTGCTGAACGAGAATGTTTTAGCTGCTTGGCTGGTTCTAGCATGTAGGTTAGAGGCGAGCAGGATACCCTTGCCTCACAAGATTAAACAGAGTGACATCATAATCGGGTCAGTTGTTGCCTTCACGCATTCGCCAGCTAAAATCTGGTCCATCCCATGCTTCAGGAAAGACGAAATAGGAAATATAGAACGTCAGTTTCATAGTTTACGACGACCTCCTCTATTAGGAGACATACTATCAAATTAGATGTATTTTATATTTCAGAATTATGTGATATTTACAATATAATGTGTACTAGTTTAGCTGGAATTACTTCCTTGGATCCCAGACCTCTTAACATTCTGATATATTTGTACAGCGGGACTTACAAGTGTGTCCCTTACGGAGCAAGACCATTTAGGCGGCACCAAAATTAAACACATTATTTTTAAAGAAAAGAAGGAAATAAGAAATGGTGGAGGAGGGCTTCATTCACGAACATATCATGTCCGCCCCTAATACGAGGAGATGTCGTACGTAAATGGTTGTCTTCTTCTTCTACCTGACGGCTTTGGATTGTTTAACCCGTTCCGGCTCCATATTCGTCTGCCCATCTTTTCTTCGGGCTTCCCTGGTTTCTTCTTCCTATAGGTTTAGAGTTTAAGGCTATTTTTGGTATTCTGTTATTATTCATCCTCTGAACATGTTATTTCCATTGATTTCTATTTTTTAATAGTATGGTTTATTTCTTCTACTTTTAACTCTGTCCTAATATCCTGACTACGTCTTTTATCAACTTTAGTATATCCAG
Organism: Mantis religiosa; assembly: GCA_030765055.1. Lineage (NCBI taxonomy): Eukaryota > Metazoa > Arthropoda > Insecta > Mantodea > Mantidae > Mantis > Mantis religiosa. Next base: position 62,277,395 of record CM060953.1, on the reverse strand, counting down.
CTATTGATCCTATGAATTTCATTTATGATGACTGTATTCTCGTACTATTACTTTTTGTTAGTATCCATGTTTCTGATCCATAGATCAGAGTTGGTTTTGACATTTTTTGTATAGTTTTATTATAGAGTCCTTTCTTGCTTTATTTCTTTTGTTCTTTTTATTGTGCCTGTTATATAGTTAAATTTATTTATTTCTCTATTATATCAGCTTCCCCTTGGTACTAGACATTATATCCTAAATACTTTAAGTGTGATTTCTACTCAATTATTATGTTATCTAACACTATTTTTGATTTTACTGGATTAGTACCTTTAAATGCCATGGTTTTGGATTTATTTGCTAATATTTTCATTCCATATTCTGTAGCAATTTTATCTAGACTATACAGAATTTTCTGCAGGTGATCTTCATTTGTGGCCATTATTATTTGATCATCTGCATACAACATAGTTTTCAATTTAGCTCCTGATGCATTAATGCCTCCATTGACTTTATTCGACCAAATCCTTACTATTTCTTCAACATACTAATTGAAAAGTGCGGTTGATAAAGGGCAACCTTGTCTTACGCCATTGTTTGTATTTCTGCAAACTGGTATATAATTTTTCCCTTCAACACCTTTCCCTTTTCTACAAATAAAATATTCAGCTTACTTGTCTTAGTGCTCGGTTTAAACATATGCACACTATAATGAAAGAGTAATGTGTCAAAATTCCATTCTGTAATCCACACAACTAAGATAATAGCAGCGTTTGAACGAATTAGCTCCCGTTCTTATCAAAAGGATTCATTAAGACTAATTTTTAAGGTAGGTTAACCGTGAGTGTGAATTATATTACACGCCAAATTTTACTTAAATAACATACTATAACTTAATTAACCGAGGATTAATAAATGTATAAAAAACTGGAAACAAGTATTTTATTACGGTATCTTCCGGAATTATTAGCCTTACTTTTGGAATGACAGAAAACAAGAAATAAGTGATTTGGAGAAGTGACTGGAGTTTTTTGTTGTTGTAATTTTACGTCCTCCAACGTTGTCATATCGAACGATGAATGGAATGGGTGAAATGATGCTCAAATGAGCCCAGGGTCCACAGAGCCTAGAGTTACCCGACATTCGTCTTTCAGGATAAGGGAAAACCCGGGAAAAACCTTATCCAGGTAACTCATCCTGACCGAGATTCGAACTCGGGACCATTTGAACGTGGGACAGACTCGCTACCACCACGCTACCGAGGCGGGCGTGACTGAAGTTGATTGAAATATTCTCGAAGTCATTAAAGATAAATAAATGTGTCTTTTCTACACATTAGAAGGATGGGGGACTTTTTGTAAGTTACGTCCTCCAACGTTAAGTCATATCGGACGATGAATGGAATGGGGGAAATTATGCTAAAATGCGCCCAGGGTCCATAGAGCTTATAGTTATCCGACATTTGCATTTCAGGATACGGAAAACCCTGGAACAAACCTTATCCAGATAACTCACCCTGACCGAGATTCAAACTCGGGACCTCTTGAACGTGAGGCAGACATCCTACCACCACGCTACCGAGTCAGGCAGGATGGGGAAAGAAAGAGTTGCAAAAATGAGTTTAGAATGAAATACAGAACGCAAATGAATCAAAAGAAAATCACGAATGTTTGATTTTTTGTCATTTACGTCCTCCAACGTTAAGTCATATCGGACGATGAATGGAATGGATGAATTGATGCTCAAATGATTCGGTGTCCATGGAGCTTAGAGTTATGACATTCGTCTTACAGGATAAGGGAAAACCCTGGAAAAAGCCTTATCCAGGTAACTCACCCTGACCGAGATTCGAACTCAGGACCTCTTGAACGTGAGGCAGACATGCTACCAACTACGCTACCGAGGCGGGCGAATGAATGTTTGAATGAATAGGATAAAAAGATATAGGAATAATATGGAATTAACGGAAAACGGTGCTGGAAATAGAGATATGTGGAGGATTAAAATTTCCTTGACTTTAAGAAAAATTACTGTATTGTACAACATTTATATTAAAAACAGTTCTTGGATTATCAAGATTTCTCTTGATGTTCTCGCCAAAACCACACCGTCATAAGATGTTAAGATGTCAAAATTTTAACAGCTGATATTCTGGTGGTATAACATTTTGAAATGTATATTCATTTAAAATTTCATCTCCACTAACTCATGCTCCGGCGAGACCTTTTCCGAAGTTATTTTCTCATGCTGGGGGTTTAAGCTAACTTTAGGCAGAAGGGAGTTGCAACTTTAAAGTTAGCATCTCTACGTAAATATTTCGTAATGACCACGTTGCTGGAACACTAGACCATAAAATAAAGTGTAATCCAGCTACATTCGTCCTCCCATCTTTTTGAAATTCTTTTAGGTAACGATGCAGAACGAAAAGTAGTTTAGTCCTGCACGAGATGGCGACGAGTTGTCCGATGCCGTCTTTACTGGAGCTCAGCCATTCTCTTTGAATTTTCAACTGCTGCGCTTGTACTTATGAGGTTATGCATTTTTAACGACTAAGACATGGCTTCTGTTTTGCTCAAATCGATAGCGATACGACTGAATCATTCCATAGAGAGGGATATTCTTTTCAACAGAAAATGTCCTTTATATTTGTTATATCTCTTCATTTGGTATAATTATAATTTATGCATGAGCAATACCTTTTCCTGAAGTGAACATTGAGGAATTATATTAATTTACAATATTTTACGCTTGTGTCAATGTGGTTACCAATGCATTCTATGAAATGCTACTTACCGATATACATGCTAAATCACAATTAACATCAACTCAAACCCTTATTGAGAGGCATAACATTTAATTATTGATTGGATACTACAATTCTTCCTCTCCATTACTGACTAATTTTTCTCAGTAATTGCTCTAACTTTATAATCTACTATTCTATTTGCTTTCATAAGATCTATTTTGATTAAGTCACTTTAACTGTTGCTATTTATAATGAAGAAATTGCTTACTGTATATTGCAATTTCCTTACTAAGGCACATTTGTGATATATTTCATTAGAACTATATAAAGCGTTAATATTCAGTCCAAGATATTAACGAATATGTGATCATTACCTTCATCTGTCCGCCTCGATAGCGTAGATGGTAGCGTATCTGCCTCACGTTCAAGAGGTGCCGAGTTCGAATTTCGGTCAGGGTCAGTTACCTGGATAAGTTTTTTTCCGGCGTTTTCCCTTATCCTGAAAGACTAATGTCGGGTAACTCTAAGCTCTATGGACCCTGGGCTCATTTGAGCCTTATTTCACCCATCCCATTCATCATCCTATGTGACTTAACGTTGGAGGACATAAATTACATACAAAAATTACCTTTATGTACCATTATCTTATATTTCATGCCTCTTAATTCTGTTATCCCAGACCAAAGACAAACCCACCCCTTCTCCAAATTTATCACACACTTCTAAATATTATTTCTTTAAAATTATTTCTTAATTTGTCTACCCAACGTTAGATATATGTCCCCTATCTACTCAATATTAGTTTTATGTCAATATCCTCTATCTTTTGTCTGACTTGTAACTACATTGCTCTTTCTAATTTTACTGTCTCTTGATGCCAATTTTTTCTGAGATCCTGTATAGCTCCGGCAACCAATTATGCTATATTTTATCCAGGAAGAAGCATCAGAGAACCTGTTATAAGGAATGATGTTACGTAAATTTGTTATTATACGATCATTAAATGAGTTTATTATAACCTCCATGATTAATTTTTATTCTAACCTTGGTCTAGGTTCCTGCACCAGCCGTGGATCATGTCCTGTGTGTTTATAGTTGAAAGGTTGTGTTGGAATTCGTTCTTCCAGCACTGTTTGTGTTCACACACACACACACACACACACACACACACACACACACACACACACACACACACACGCACGCACACACACAGGGTATATTAGAAATACTTTTAGAATCTTCGTGTATGGGTTCCTTATACGACAAGATGGAAAAAAATGTTCATATGGACGTATGTCCCACAATCCTTTGTTTTACCGTTGGAAGCAGTGGTACGCTCAGAGCACACAAAACTTATAATAAATGCTCCAAAAGTCCTCCTCTAGCTTCTAGGCATACCTGCACTCATGGACTTTTGAATCATTGACTTCGCATCCTTTTAAGAGCTGCGAGATGCTGTCAAATGGTTTCACAGGCTTCCATGGTATATCAAAGAAGAGTTTCTTCATCCGGAATGACAGCTCCATAAAAGTAGTTTAAGGTCCACCAGAGATAAAAATCCAAAGGATTGAGATGGGGAGAACATGCAGGGTCCTCTTCTGTTTATCCATCAGTCATGGTGTATACTAGTCAGTGCATCTCGAACAGTGCGATTAAAATGTGCCGGAGCCCAACCGTGCATATACCACATTTTTGTATTATTTTCAGGGATACATCTTTGTGAAGTAAGAGGAAGAGTCTGGAAGAGTGTGCTGGATAGTCGCTATAGACAGCACCTGTAATCCGTGCTGGTAGAACGTACGGACCTACCAGACAGACAACTTCAATTCCAGCCCACACATCAATACTAAACTCTTGTTGATGTCTAGCCAGAAGTACGGCATGAGGATTACGGCTGCCCATTTGTGTTGTGGAAAATACTAATTCCATCTCTCCCAAAAGTTGCCTCATCTGTAAACAAAACTGACAAGGGAAACAATGGGCTGGCTTTTTGTGCTACAAACCCTCGGTAAAAGTTCTCCCCTGGTGGATAATTGGCAGGCGAAAGGCCCTGCCACGTTGTATATGATATGGATACAAGAGCTACAGGTGAAGTACTCTCCATGCTGTACTCTGAGTTGTACCAGACAGTCAATTGTCTTGTACTGACACCTGGATCCTCTTCGGCACACTGTAACATTTATTCTTGAATTTCGGCGTACTGTATTGGAGTATTCCAAGAATATTGTATTCCAAGAGGAATACTCTTGGTCCCTAAAATATAATTATTTTTCATTTTGATTTAAATGTATTCTGCGCTAGACTGTATATCCTATTTTTGATCGTTTTAAAAGGATGCTTTCGTTTTGTTTACGTCATAATGTCTTATGTCATATTGTGATTCACAATTTTTATTGTAATCTTTGAAGTACTTAAACGTTTTATCCCTATCTACCGATGAGCTGAGCTGTTTTTCTCTGTAACTTCACAGACTCACGCTCCTTGAAAGCGCTGGATCTTGGAATAATACTTTTTGGAAAGTAATACATCTAAATACTCTTCAGTTTTCCTAAAAATAGCACTTCTACATACGAAAGAATAACATATTGGCCTGTTTATTCTAGAGAAAAAACTTTGAAATTATTTGTTTGTCACTATCTGGGTGGTAGCTAGGACATAAAAGATGAGAGTTTTCACCAACGACACATAGACAAAGTTAAAAAGATCGTCGCTTCGAACAGCAATAAGCTTCGACATATGAAATTAAGAGAACGGTTCAGTGTGATGAAAATGTAAGGTAAAATTCATGTCGTAATGATGATAAATGGAATGGCTAGTACCTTTCTGTAATAACATAAATAACTGCTTTCCAATATGGACAATGCTGTTTGCCCATTTGTTGGATAGCAGTAGTGTAATTGTTCCTTGTGCAAGACACACAATTTCAGATAATTAACTTTTAACTCTAACCAGACGGTATCACTTTTATGTGACTGTCCTGGAAAGCAATTTAGGGACACAATAGCGAACCAATCAACTATGTGAAAGTCGATAGGAAAAGAAGGAGCTTGAGAACTTCTTTCCCGCTTAAACTCCTCCTGTCCACGAACTTCCAATGTTTTTCATACGGATAGGCTATAAAAACTTTATATAAAATTGTAGGAAATTAATTATTTCTTCACACTAGCCCTATATAGGCTAAGGTATTTGATAAATAGAGTCAACATGAAACATTCAATGCCATGACCGGGTTTTGAACCACGGATCTCCTGGTTTCCGTCCAGTCGCTCTAACCCATTGAGCTACCATGGCCAACTTCCCGTCACGGCCTTATACGAGTCAAATGGAGAATTTAATGTCGAGATGGCAAGTTGGCCACGGTAGCTCAATGGGTTAGAGTGAATGGACGGAAACCAGGAGATCCATGGTTCAAATTCTGGCCATGGCATTGAATATTTCATATTGACTCTATCTAGTTAGGTATATAAACAATTGTGTATTTTGTTATATGATTCCTCTACTCATTCTTCTATAGTGCGATGCATATAAACCTAAACTACTTCAATATGTCATAACATCTGAACCAATAATAGGACACATGTGCAACTTTGGGAGAATATAATGCACAATTAGGGGACTACATCAGGTGCACAATTTACATCTCAGAGAAAATGTTGAAAGTGTCCTCCACCAGCATCTATGAACGTTGGTCCCATTTTCTTTGATACGACCGTAGACATTGAAGTTTATATGGATATATCCAGGACATTTGTGGAGCAACTGGATGATATCGAATTAAGAGAAGGTTATTTCCAGCAAGAAGGAGCAACGTGCCATACATCTAATGACACCATGGGGCTTGTAACCGGTTTCTTTTATAAACGAATAATCTCAAAAGGTCTGTGGCCCCCTCAGATTCCTGATCTAAGCTCACCGGATTTTTTCTTGTGGGGGTACCTAAAAACAGAGTGGACAAGAATAGGCCACGGAGAATTGATATCCTCGAGGAATCCATTCGGACCGATATAAGTAACATTGGCGAGGATGCTCTCCGTAAAACTTAAGAGAATATGGGAGAGAAGAGTGCAAACATGTATAGATGCTGGTGTAGGATACTTTCAACATTTTCTCTGAGATGTAAATAGTATAATGAAATCTCCCAATTGTGTATTATAATCTCCCAAAGCCGCACGTATGTCCTATTATTGGTTCAGAAGTTATAGCCTATTCAAGTGGTTCAGGTTTATATGGATCGCACTATAAAAGTTACTGCTACAAAAGTTTTCTTCTTCTATCTATAGGTTGTTAAAAATAGCGTTTTCACGGGAGAGTTTGAAGCGGGTATCCGATAGAAGAATGTGATGATAAAACCATATAAATTATTAATAAGAAATTGGGAATAAATGATATATGAAATAAAGTAAAAAAAGAAATATTGTAATAGGAATAACGTGCAAATGAATGTACTTTTCTTTGGCTGGTAATAACCGCTGGACCCTGAGAGAGTCTCCTGCTCACCGACACGTAATCCTTAACCATCCTGCCATACCACACCAAAAGACCGCACCAAGAGAAATTCCCACACCAAGTTTCATGGACTGATTTACAAGGAAAGACTAAAATACCCTCTAGAGGGAGAATGAAAATTTATTTCCATGTGTCGTTAAGCTGGGTGACAGCAACGACATTAATATATATCACACAGCTATTGAGCATATGGACCACTAGCGTGTAGCGTTACTCTTTGGCAATTCAATCTGCCAATCCAGTGGATAGAACTTAAATCAACGTAGGCACTTTTGCAGGGGGTGGGACTAAATTTGTCAGTACTAACATAAACAGGCAGTCTTTAACTTCCTCAGTATAGGCCTTGGTGTATTCACTTAAACTTAATTGAAATCCTATGAAGTGGATAGTAGCAAGAGTACGAAGTCACCTGCATGCTCGGATTTCAGTATGCACTCCAGTCCTCTTCAGTAGTATTTTAGTGGAGGTGTGGGCATTCTTGACCTCGCAGGTCACGTCGTGTTAGGTGACCCTTCCTCCCTTTCTGCTTTGTTGTTTGCAGCACATATGTAGTTTTGTAAACCGGTGGTGGCACAACGTTTGGAATTATGAAATACATTTCACAAGACTTGGTTGCACATTTAGGGAAGGTTGGTTTTTTCACATTTTATAGATAAAAAGACAGTTGCAATGTTTATATGTATTATCTGTAAAACAAGTATTGCAGTTATGAAGCGTTCTTTGTCATGTTCCCTCAGTGTATACGTGATACTACATTTAGTTATTGAATTTGAGATATCGAGCTCCAAAACCTATGCACATGAATTAATAAGCATTCAATTTTGTTTATACAAATATAACAATTTGTAAATTAAAACTTCATTATCTTATAAGAAATGATGATACTTTTCTTGTAAATTGTCCGGGATCGCGATTTCATGTAAAACTTTTACACGTCCTCAGTCGTAAACAACAAAGCTGTCATCATCGTTTCGAATGCTAGATGTTAATATGTTCTTGTTAGTACTACCAAAATCTGAAAATAAAACAATTGGATTATTTCATGGTTAAGTGACCTAATATGATCTGTGGATTTGTCAGTCTATTTACACTTAAATATCACGAGAATGTTCTTTCATTCTACGAGGGCTGTTCAATAAAGCATGCTCATAATATTTTTACGGTTACAATTTTACGCACTAAAATTCAATCATTATATTCTTTTAGCTTAATGTGAAACAAACACGCCGTAGTAGTTTCATTGTTGGTACTCTTGGTTCCCGCCTGTGAGAATCAAGCAAGTTCGGATATGTTCAGTATCGCCTACCGCTGCAATGGAGTTAACACGTAAAGAACAATTCGCGGCTTTGAAATTCTGCTTTCGTCTCAACAAATCTTCAGTTGAGGCCATACAATGTTACAGAAGGACTATGGAGAGACTGTTATTCCTTACAGCACAGCTCGAAGGTGGTTTTAAATGTTTAAAGAGGGGAGGCCATCAATTCCAAAGGAAGGTGGACCCGGTGCGCCAGTTACTGCTCTTACGGAAGAAAACATCAACACTGCTGCTGCCATTGTGAGAGAGGATCGACGAATTACCTTAAGATAATTTTCCGAAGTACTGAACAATTTCACTGGGTGCCACCAACACTTTTGTGGCAGAAACATTACACTTGAGACATGTTTGTGCGTGATGGGTTGCAAGATGGCCGCGTACTGCCAATGTTGTTGCTGAATATCTTGTGAAAATCAACGTGAAGTGCATCCCTCACCCTCCCTATAGTACGGATTGAGCCCCATGGGACCTTTTTCTATTCCCTCACTTGAAGAAACACCTTCCTGGGAGGCATTATCCATCATCAGAAGCAGTGGTGAAGGCTGCAGAGGCGATTTTGAAGGATCTCTCAAAAATGGTTTCCAACATGTCTTTGAAGACTGGCAGAAAGGCTGGGACGAGTGCATCGCATTCAGGGGAGACTATTTTTAAAATGACCATTAAAATTATGAGAATGAGTAGTACGTTGTAAATAAAAAAAGTGATCATTCTTTATTGAATAGCCCTCGTAGTTTCTAAATTACGTTTTGTCTTTCAATATAAACTTTACCACAATCGCAACAATTATACTGATAAATACCAGATTTTTTATTATTAGGAATTTCATCCTTGTTAGAGAAATGCAACAATAAGTTTTTAATACTATATTTATTTTGAGGAACTAAAGCTATACCAAACTCTTTAAAATGTTTTGAAAAAGTTTTGAAAATGTTTATTAACCCAAGGATGGTATGTACATTTTTTTAAATTATAATCGTCTTTTATTTTTCAAAGGGTAGAAAATTTATAAGAAAATTTGTAAGAAAAGTATCATAATTTTTGTAAGATAAGTGAAGCTTTAAGTTAAAAATTGTTATATTTGTATATATTTGTTTGCTTCACTGTTAATTGCTGCATATTTTACGTATTAAATGTTTTATAAATTTAATGCGTAGTGGCATTCTAATACACGGGCATTTTGAACTTTTTTAAAATAACAATCAGCTTTATCCCACTCTTCCAATAGAAAGGTGTCGTTATGTCGCGTCACAGTACTCCTCATTAGCCTTATCTCGTGAATATGCACCTGTTCTAGCATTCATATTTTTCTGTTTCCACTCGCGTGTTATGTACCCAACAATTTTACCTTTAGCATCAATAGTGACTCAAAACTGCACATTTGCAGTTACTCATAGGCATACTTTAGTTCCATCTTGATTATTTCCCATTAGCTTTAAACTGCACGTATACAAAGAAATAAGTTCTGCGTCCTCCTCGAATCCACAGATCATTATCAACGCAAACAAGATTATGGTATTAAAGTCTTCATTTGTCGCTATTTTAAGAATACAATGTTGTCTGTAGTGTTAAAAATGGGTGAGATCTGGCGGATTAAATCGATAATGCACTTTTAAGTATCCTTGTTCTGGATAACAAAAGGCTAACTTTATAAAATACACCTATCACGCTGCAAGAAAAATATTGGTGCTGGAAAGCTGAAACTTTCTATTCTTAAACATTTACTTTTGAGTACAGTAATAATTTTCCACCATAGGAAGTTTTATTGCAATTAAAATGAAGTACACGAGGTTCCAAATATACTTTATCTTCAAATCAGCAACTGAAATAACGTTACAATTCTAATGAACGTAATAGCTAACCATTCTAATATAATTAATATTACTTCAAATAACGTTTCAATATAATTCCTTACAGATAACTTTACAACACTAATTAGAATGAAAGACATTTGCTTTTATATACTTTAATAACTAAACAAGAACTGGCATGAAAAAGCAAAATTCAAAACGGAACAAATGAGGTTGCTAAAACAAGCAATGTTTTAATTGAAGCTTTCAATAGGTAAATCAGAGATTTATTGCACCATATTTAACTAACTTATAAAACATGTGAAATGTTTGAATATCTATCTATATTTGAAAATAAAGTGTATACCGTAAATACATGACTAATGTGAAATAAATTACAATAAGAACAAAACTGCATTAAACATGCAATAGATAAACATGCCGCAAGTGTTTTTTTTTCTCCACAGCTTAGTTTCCCCAGGCGATTTAAACATATATTGTATCATGAGAAATAAAAGTCAGGTTAGAGAAATTCCAATTCAAGGATGTGGATGGTTTTAGAATTCACATGATGGAATCATGTAAGAGACAATCAAAAGAAAACGTAATGTCCCTGAGTTGAATACACTTGTAAGGAAAAATATTAGAATGAAGACATTGAAGAGAAATGTGTATATCTCTAGGAGATTGGATTACTGAGTGTAGATAACGGAATGATAAAATACAAACACGGTGAAACAGAACGTCAGCATAAATAGGACGAAGAAAAAAGATATTAGCTACAACTTTATTAAACTGACACACAATATATACTACATTCCTTGTAAGGGTCGAAAGAAGGGAAGTAGGAGAGAAGGAAGGCTTATATATCCATCAATGAAAAAGGTCCAAGTTGCCAAGTATAGTTAACATGGATTTCAATGTTATTAAACATTAAAAACTTTTTACTTAAGCTTTATGTATCTTTTATAAATTTATGATGTATCTTTTATGAATTTATGATCACTTAAATCACGTCATATAACATTCTGGCTGTCTGCCCGTAAGCCTAGCTGGTATGAAATTGTAGGAAAAATACGACAACTTTACCTGCATTAAAATGCACTTACAATTTAATAGAGGTCTCTTGAGTTTCAAATAAGTATTTACTTGTAGAGGACAAAAAATGTGTATCGGTATAACCAATAAATCCTTTTTATGTAACATAACGTCAGAAACTGATTTATTTTAAGGTTATAATATTTAAACTGCTTTCATTTATACTTCCCTGAAGTAAGATAAAATATCCTTTCACAAATTTTTAGTAAATTGCATTATGTTACGAAGCCATCACAAGTATAAGAAATTCGAGAATTTCTAAAAAATAATGTTTTCTTGGTCAGTTTGGATGAGACTCCAGAACATATAAACAAAATGTGTGTCATCTACTGTCTGCCCACCACAAGAAGGCAAGTGGAGGATGAAGGGCGAGAGGAATTTAAACTGTGTATCTGCTCTTGTAGCGGATCTGTTTACTACGAAATGAGTGTATGATATTGCGTGAGTCACCATGCTGCCAGATCTAATGCTCGTTTCAGTAACTGCAGTGATAGGTATTATCTGTGTGATAGTTGAACCTAGCATCCTTCTCATGTGCGAAAGACGACCATAAACACACCAAAAGTAATTACGTTACACATTTGTCTGCCTTGCCTTGTTGTGGTAGTTAGACAGTAATTGTTGCTCCGTCAAAATTAAGTTTGAAATTCTTATCTTCTAAAAATGGATGAAACAGCAGCAACAAATTATTCACAATCGCTTAAGTTTTCCATAATGAAATATCGTTGCATGTTTGAATATAACACTAAACTGTAGCTAAACCAAGATGACTTCCAATGAAGTTAAACCGAAGTTCAGCCAGTTCGTTAAAAATACGATGTAGAGCTTAAAACTAAAGTTTAGAGTTAATTGAACGGCTAAAGACCTTTTATGATGTCGAACCTTAAACATGCTAAGATTCATTTTATTTTGAAAAATATTGAATAAATGTTTAAGCCAAAGTGTAGCTTTCATATTCAAAGTATATTTTATTTCAAACTAAAAAGTAGGATATCTTTAACATTTATTAATAAACTTTCTTATTAAAGAACTTACAAAGTACTAATTTTGAAGACAATAACTATTCAATGACGATCTTCAAAAGAATATATAAATTTTAAAAATTATATTTAAAATGTATTATAGGCATGATAATTTATATTCATATATACTAAATCTGATTTCTGTAAAATTTAAAAAGAATCGAACTGCAATGCACAGTTAGGCAGCTCTGCTACCTAAGACACAGGAATTCTTGAAAATGTAAAATTGTTGTAGGGATGGATAAACAGTTAAACCTAGATAGTTAGCAAATAGTGGGTAAAACAGTAAATTCCACTTACCTTAGAACACCTGCGGTATCTCTAAATAAGCTCTAACAGAGATAACTGCAAAAATGATTACGTCACGGCTTCTCACTGCCGTTTGTGTCACATGACTAAAGAACTTATTGAACCTACCGTGCAGAGTTTCTCGAGGACGTTGGTGTTGGCATCCTGTCCTACACGTGCCAGGAACTCCTCATATTTCTCTAGGGCTGTGAGTCTGTCCAGGAGGTTCTGGAGGAGAATGGACACTTCCTTCCTGAAGCTTGGATCCGTCGTGACGCACTTGTGTGTCAGCACGCGTACGTGCGCCATGACACGCTCGTCCCGAAAGTCGTAAGGGAACGCCTCCGTCCACTCGGACAGAAGACGCACCAGATTAGGCACGTAGGTCTCCTGTAACACAAATTTAGGTTCCTCAAAGTGACACTATCGCCATCGGCAGTAACGGAAATGCATTAAACTACCCAGCTGCAGCAAACTTTGCCGGCATCATAATGGGAATCCCTTCAGTATTGCTACATAATGAGGGCTCTTAAAACCTTGCAGGAAGTTTCGTGTAAGAATGGTCCACAAAACATTTTGATATCTCTCCTTAAATGTTTCAGAAGTTTAGTAACTACAGAGGAACAATAATAATAGCTAACAAGTTCAAAACAGATGTATTTGTTGAAGCTTTGGGATAATAGATTATGTACACAAAACATACATAAATATTACTGAAAGTAAGACTAAATGTACTTTTCTGATTCGGTTATACGATAACCTAACCGGAAACAGAAATAACACAACTCCATTTTTGTGACTTAAAAGTACGAGGTTTTAGGAAAGGATGTAATGTAACATTTACAGAACGGAGTAGAAACGTTTTTGCAGTTAAGTGATTTCTTCAAGTGCCTTTTAAAAAGTATATTTAAATTTAAAATTAATAACATTTTGAACAAATAGAAAGAATATTACATAAGCCCAATATAGCGACACAGCACATCTGGATGTGAAAGAGAAACAAATGCATCTCTGAAAAGCAATAGAAAGTTCATTTCTTACATAGATTGGAATCGGAAAGGCTGACATTGATTAAATTTCTGCAGATTATGGCGCCTATGGCGTTCGCATTTTACATGTGTTTTAATGATATTTTAACACCTCCTTTACTGTATAGGCATCATAAAAGTTGGACATAAATGATAATGAAGTAAAATAATTGGAAAATAATATTTTTGAAGGAAATATGCAAAGCCTAAGCTCTACAAATAACTTTTATGACTAACGGGAAAAATCTGAAAAAGTTATACGACTATGATGGTGGAATAGTCTCCCGTTTAGGAGTCTTAACGACTTCGGTGCCTCATCAGCGTATTTGTTATGACTGGGAAACGTAAATACTTTCAAGCCGTTTTGTAAGGAGGGCTGAGTGGTTCATGGCTTCCAAGGGCTTATGCTGAGCTATTGTGTGGAAAAGTGTACCTGCAGTACAGCAAACTGATCTCTGGAATTTGTGGAGGGTAGCTCTCGCGCGATTTCTAAAAGACAAATCGCTTCTCTGGTTAGGAGAAAGAGATGGAGTGTGGTACAGTCTAAAGGAAAACGTGCCACTCGTACAGTATACACAGCTTCATCGTTTTCTGGTATGCCATAGAGAAAATTCAATATGTATGGGAAGGGAGAGTAACATGACGAGGAGTCTAAGATGACGAATCAGTAATTGGATGCGACTGAACAGAGATAGGTGCACTTGAAGGAAATGGTTTTGGGGGTGGGCAGTGCTCCTCGTAAGCTGCAGTAGGAACTAACAGCCATCGGTTCTTCCTTGAGACAACCTCTTTTGTGTTTACACACGCGTTGTTGTTATATTTCAGTACATCCAAATAGTCTCTGAGCTGAGTGTTTTAAGTTCTTCAAACCTTGTTGCAGGTATTTCTTGTACTATAGATTATCCTGTTTCCTTAACGGATATCATAACTTTCAAAGGTAATGTAAATAGGTGTTGTTTTGTAGGTTTCAATTATAACTGGCCGCTTCGGCCAAGATGACAAATATACAAGTCGGACAAGTTGACGAACTCGTCATCCTACCAGAACAATTCCTAAATCGTTTAATGGGCTTTTCAATTATATTTGAAGTTATCAGTATGGGTAATAACTACAAAAGAAAGACCAAGAGGCAGCGATGGCCACGGTCAAAAGAAGAAAGCTATAAGAGGGAATGTGCACAAGTAGGTTAAGGGGAAAAACAAAGGAAATGTTCCAAGGAAGTTCTAAAAGAAGATTCTTCGCGTTCCTCTGTATCAGTTAACTATGAAGAAGAAGATGACGATAGTGAATTCGTTGGAGAAGAACTCTGTGAGATCTGCAATAACTATGGTAAATCGGAGACGTGGTATTTCTGTTCTCGCTGTCATAAATGGGTACATGCTGCTTGTACCGGACTCACTCCGGCAGAAGAGAAACATACATCATATATATGCGACTTCTGTGCTTAAAATAAAATAACTTACACACTGGTTTATTCAATTCCATTTTCCTGCACCAACTTACCCACCTACTTAAGTCTTCTTACCCGCAAGTGAGGGTAAGATGACGAGTTTGTTGTCATTGTAAACAAGTGGAGGAAACAGCAAGAAGTTTCACTTTAAAAAGTACCGAGACATCAGTAGTGAGGGAGAAAAGTTTATTAGTTGCTTTGAAATATTAATCTAAGTGTCAGGTCAAAACATGAGATAAGAAAAAGTTATAAAAGCTTGCTGTGGTCGCCTTACCCTCCCATCCCCTAAGTTAGCTGTTCTAAAAGCATATCGCCCTAATACGAGGCCAGTTCAATAAGTACTCAAATTTCAAGTATGTAGTACTGCTAATGGAATTTAGTATAGTGTCACTTGTTACATGTTGCCAAAGAAATTGGTACTTATTGATAGGTTAATTGGAATTTGGTAGGCATTTCAATTCGTCATTCAAAGTGTTTTCAGTGAATTGGAAATAATATAGTACCATTTAGTGATGCGTCTTTTATGTTTGGATAGTAAAACCGTATGCTGTTTAAGGAAGCTTTCACCATTCATGGCAGCAGTTAGATATTGATTTAACGACCTCAAACTTGTTAGTTTTTGTTGAGAAAGGTACAATGATGAGAGATGTGGTTATTGTGAAGATATTGAAAAAGTCCAAAATGCGATTTTCTTTAATCGTCAAAAGAAAGTTTGCAAAGATGCAAAGATAATAGGCGTGTCGACGGTAAGGGCAACTCACATTACACAAGATAAACTGTCGGCTCACTACATCTTGTGGATCCAAACATTAATGTAATCGTTTTCTATTCCAATAACTTATAATTCTGCGCAAATTCAATTTACGAAGGCTGTCCAATAAAGGATGATCATAATTTTTTTCGGTCACTATTTTTCGCACCAAAATTCAATCTTATTATATTTTGTTGTGAAAAAAACACGCCGTTGTAGTTTCATTGGTTTCGGACTGTGAGAACAGGCAAGTTCAGACATGTTCAGTATCGCCTACCGCTGCATTGGAGGTAACATGCAGTTAAAGTTGATGTTAGAGGAAGATCCGGAGTATCTTTCAAACGTAACCACTGCGGATGAAACTCGGCTACATCATTTTGATCCTGAGGGCAAGCAGCAAAGCTCAGTGTGAAAATCTCCTTCATCACCAACCCCCCAAGAAAGCAAAAGTGGTTGTCTCTGCGGTGTAATTTATGGTCATCTCATTCTTTGGTATTCATGGAATGGTTTAGCGATGTTGTACCTGCACACACTGGACAATAACACACACACACACGCACACGCACACACCACTGTAACTGGAAAATACTACAGGGATGTCCTGAAGACATTGCAAGTCCATATCAGGCGCAAAATACTACATTCCCATGAAGTAGGCTGAATGCTGCACCACGATAATCCGCGGCTGCAAATTGCCAATGTTGCTGCTGAATATCTTGCAAAACTCAACGTGAAGTGCATCCCTCAGCCTCCTTATAGTTTGTATATAGCTCCATGTGACTTTTTTCTGTTCCCTAACTTGATTATGAAGGACCTCTCAAAAATGGTTTCCAGCAGAAAAGCTGGGACAAGTGCATCGCATTTAGGGGAGACTATTTTGAGAAGGACCATCAAAATTATGATGAGTAAAGGTACGTTGTCAAAAAAAGAAAATTGTGATCATTCTTTATTGAACAGCCCGCGTACAACCGACCCACCTTTCGGACTACATAATTCAGTTTTTTTCAATGTGTCATTCTCGGTCCCCAACAAATCGAGCAATGTTCAGGAAATTCAACAGCCGCTCCCCGACTAACTTTGCGCTACACACCTTACCTTAGCAGGCTCCTTCTTCTCGCCGTCGTGCTTCTTGGTTTCGCCGAGGGCATTACACACTCGACCCAGGAGCTCGTGCGGCTTGATGAAGAGTCTTATGCTGAGGAGGAAGGCGAAAACGTAGGCCCTATCCGGATAGTATTCCGCCGTGGGCACCAAAAGCTGTATGAGGCCATCCAGAGTCCCGGATACCAAGTGGCCCTCGCGGTACACCAGCCCCTGTGGGCAGAGAACAGTGGTTTTTCACATGATCCTTGCTTCAGACAGGTCAGAGTACCCTATAAAGAATAATAATATATGAATGACTAAACTTCAGTAGTCGCCAGTTTCACTCACGAAAAATCATGTTATATTCATATGACTTTCTCTACTCAGAATCATACATCCTCATACTGGTTTTACAAATTATTCATATACAAGCTAATTTTTGGTACTAAGGATAAACATTTAGACATAAAGCGTTATAGCACTTCGTTGAAGCTAATATTGATAAATACCTACTTTCCTTTCTGTTTTCGACGACCAAGCAGTATTGACTCAAGATAAAAAATATATGAATTCATAGTGACCAGAGAGCTTGCCGAATGTCCTGCTTGGGAATGCACTACTAAAGTAGCTACAAAATAAGAATGAACATGGGAACAGCCAATACAGTTAGCGTACTTTCTTGGCGTTGCCAGTTCCATAGCAAGCGGACGACAGAGATGGAAGTTTATTTGTCTTTGTCTAACCGAACCTGCGTAGCAAGTGATCTGAGATGTAGATACAGACGCTGCCAGAAGTTCCACTAACATTTCAGCATGAGTGTTAAAATATTGTCACGGCAACGCACATAAAAGTTTCGCGCGGAGCGTAAACACGGCTTGTTTACACAAAGGAACTGATAAATATAACAGTCGGATAGTAGCCCGCCTCGGTAGCGTGGTGGTAGAGTGTCTGCTCACGTTCAAGGGGTCCCGAGTTCGAATCTTGGTCAGGGTGAGTTACCTGGATAAGGTTTTTTCCGGGGTTTTGCCTTATTCTGAAAGACGAATGTCGGGTAACTCTAAGCTCTATGGACCCTGGGCTCATTTGACCATCATTTCACCCATTCCATTCATCGTCCGATATGACTTAACGTCGGAGGACGAAAATTACAACAAAAAGTCGGATAGTGTATCACTGAGACAAGACTTACCGACACAGATAAGTGAGGTAAATGGAAATTTCTAGTGACTTCTCGACTCATAGAGATTATTCGGTTTCTGGTTTGTTTAAGACATATCTAGAGTTTATGAATGAGATATATAAGAGACTGTGACACGCCAGCGGACAGTTGTGAAACAGTCGCGGGAGCCGTTAGCTACTAACAGCTATAAAGTGTTGTTGGAACGAGAGCTGATTGTTATTGTCATCGATCTTGGTAGACTGTCTGTATGTGATGTAATGTTGTTACGTGAGAAGCGAACAGTGTATTTCTACGGAAATAAAGAACTTTTGGAATATCTGCAACTCGGACTTTTAATTCTACGAACCCACAAAGTCACAATATATATGTAATATGAAGGTAAAAACAGTGAATCAGAGAGCAATTCACTTGCGCAGCTATTGTTCATATGCACGCAAGACAAAGTGACATAAATTAGATGTGTTCGACAAAAGAATGGAGTTTGCTACAGTGAAACAAAATAGTGACATTTGAAGGTTTTTTTACATAGTCTGTACTAGATTTATATTGCTTGTAATACACTTTACCAAATTTTGTTTCACTAAAGTACTTAATAAATACAGAAGATACAAATGTACATTAATGAAGCATTTTTGCACCACCAGTCATCTGTTTTTCTAATGTTGTGCATTGTGTACATAAATTTTAATATTGCAGCAATAATATCTGTTCTTTGAAGCTGAATTTCCAGCTGTCATTGGTTCTCCTATATTTGAACCCAAGAGATTTCAGAATATTATACTTAGAAGATATAGAGACCTGTATATTCTATTTTCTCCATCGTTAAATTGGTCAGCTTTAGGCAGTTGGATATTCACCCCTGTTATATAAATCATAAATTTTATCCACGTAAAACACACTTTTAAAATCGTCTAAGTTGGTAGCACGTTTTTAGCTGCTCGATATATCCAAGGAGATCTAAATATGGGAACTTCTAATTTAGTGAACTGTTTGCCTTCTTTAGCAATGTTTGTCAGAGAGTGAGCACTCACGTGACAAGCCTGTGCAAATTTGTACTTTCGAATCTGTCTTTGACAACTGTTTGTAAAAGGAATACACATTAATAAGAGTACTTCTAGCCTGGTTAAGTAAAATCTTACGTGTTGTTTCGCACCAATACCAGGGTTGATAAGCAGTATATTTATCAACATTGAAAAGCACGTGTGCACTCTTAAAATATCACTACCATACTAAATGCAAAGTAAAAAAATTGCAACTGCAGCATAGCACGTGTATGTTTTTCTTCACTAGCAGTTAATGATTCTTTTCTTTATAGTCAGGTGTCTTATCTTTCCAGATATCCGAAACCAGATGTCCTATAAACATGAGGTTTGGACAGTTCCAAACAGATGTGCAGAGGTTCTACCCAATCAGTCTTGGACCCGCAGGTAGTACTTAAAACAGCAAAAACATAAGATTGAATAATTGCAATTGCAGACTCTAAGGTTAAAAGTAGAATTTGTGTTTAGAAGACCAATGTTTTATATTAAACTATTAAAACATAATGTTAATAATATTTTATTTTATATTTTTTGCCTCTGGGCGGTCGGAGGCTGGCCGGAGGTACCCAATTCCCCGTGGGTGTCGGGAGCACACTGCCCCCTCGAGTCCAACCCAATCCAAACAGCTCCCCGACGGGAGAGGCTCGCCAGTTCGGTCCGAGTTTCCTCTAGTAACGTCAGAGGTACCACGAGTGCTAAGGGTCCACAGCGCCCTCACCACGGCAGCTGAAGGTGACAGATTCCCTCCCCTACGGGAATGAGGTTTGGATAGTCACTCTCATAAAGAATAGTTCTGTAATACAGGAAAAACAAAATACTTCTATAAATAGTATCTTAAGAGCTCGCAAAAAATTAGCCGTGAAGTTCAGCAAAGTGAGCCCGTGCTCTTGTTAAACTATACAACGTTACGCGCACCTCATTGGCTAGTCAGCGTTACACCAGCCGCGCCTAGCCCCACTTTATCTTCGTTCCTATTTTGTAGCTACCTTAATCCAGATAATTGTGCATTTATGATTCTGGGAAGAGAGAGGAGATAGGGAATTTGGATGATTGTATTGAAATTAGAGCTCAAATATCTTCGACACTAGATGGACTCGAGTAGAAATAATGTAGTATACAAGGAAGAGATTTTGTAAGAATGCTGCACTCGGTGTTGCGGTGGTCAACAACTACAACTAAATCTAAGAAACTGTATCACATTGTAACTCAGAAACATGGGTTATAACAAAGCAAACAATATATGAGGTCTTAAAGAAGTGTATTAGAAAGAACGGGAAGGATCTAGTGAGAGTACTTGTTATTCCAACAGCTGTGAATCAAAATAGGAATGTTACTGATTGCTTGATTTGGAATGGTCATGTTGAGACGGTGGAAGCTCATAGGCTGCCCAGGCAAACTCTATTGGACTCCAAGACAGAGAAAATGACATCTCCGTAGCAGCTTGATGGTTGAAATAACATAGCAACGGTATCTAAAGGTCTAATAGATTGGGTTTACCATTACCTGCAGGCAAACCTGATGGGAAATATTTGCGAAGTGTAAGGGAGACAGAGGAAATTCAACCGAGTTCGGGTGTTTCAAAGGGGGTTGCTTTGGATTTATTCTTCATACTGTTTACACAACTTCACGATAAACAACTGAAAAGCGAAAGGGAATTATAAATATAGCTGGCAAAAGGTTCAAATGAAGCGAATATTAAACGAATATGACAGAAGTGGCTGATAATACAAGAAAGTGTTTGAAACAGATATATTTTAAAGACATGCACTACTTTGTAGCACGTTCTTGTCTCTCCCTACAGTTTACAAGTTATACGAAGGTTATACACAGTTTGTTTAAAATGAAGTGAACTTCAAAAGCTGTCCTAAAAAGGTCTGGGATATTATTTGTTTTGTAAGCATATTAAATATTTTACCACAATTTAATCAATGTTGTTAGCTACGTTTCATTTTTGAGGTAGCTTTGCTTGGGGATTAACTTTAAAATATTCGTGTCCTACCTTTGGAAGATCCTGAAATTAAATACCAAGTTTGCTATATCTCACAATTTTCATTTTGGTGCTCTGCCATTTTCCTTCTATCTCACACACAGACACAACACATATGTCTACATTAGTTAACCCAGTAACTTCTTTTGTTTGTTTTTTAATTTGCACCCTTTAACTTTTTAAAGTTAAGATAAATGGAATGGATGAAATGATGCTCAAATGGGCCCAGGGTCCATGGAGTTTAGAGTTACCCAACATTCGGTTTTTAGGACAAGGGAAAACGCCGTATGAAACCTTATCCAGATAACTTACCCTGACAGAGTTTCGAACTCGGGACCTCTTGAACGTGAGGCAGACATGCTACCATATACGCTACTGAGGTGGGCCTAGTAATCTTTGTGCCTTTAACTATCAGTACATCAGCAATTGGGAAACAAGTTTTCATGTGTATACATTTCAGAAATAAAATGAAAATACAAGTAAAGAGTGTAATTTAAAAAAGACAGAAATTTCATCCTATCTCAAATCCATATTTAGGTTACCCGGGTAACCAAACTTTTATATTAGAGCGGATGCAAATATCACATGTTATGTCACACATAACGTATTATTTTTTTTTTTTTTAATTTACGTCCTCCAACATTAAGTCATATCAGATGGTGAATGAATTGTGTGAAATGATGCTCAAATTAGTCCAGGGTCCATGGAGCTTAGTTACCCGACATTCGCCTTGAAGGATAGGGGAAAACCCCGGAAAAACCTTATCCAGGTAACACACTCTTACCGAGATTCGAACTCGGGACCTCTTGAACGTGAGGCAGACATGCTACCATCTACGCTACCGAGTTATGTATTAGGTAACCAAATAAAATAATACATACAGCCTAAATACATAGCCAGTATAACCCATTTACCGTTTTCAACAGTGTAAGCAAATAAATATTATAAAGCGTATATTAATCATGAATTATTTATACTTTTCTTATAATACAATGTTACATGTTGTAAGTTGCCATTAAGGAGTTGTCTCATTTGTACATGAGAATTCCTAATGGTTTACAGGGATAATGTGAGTCAGAGAATTAATGTCATACTGGCACGTTGGCCATAGTAGCTCAATGATTAGAGAAATTGGGCGGAGACCGTGTTGAAATCCCGGCTGTGGCATTGAATTTTTCAGGCTAACTACAACTACCCAAAATTCGGCCTACACACGGCTGGCGTGAAAGAGCAATTTAATTTCCAGCATACCAGCTCTTGAATGCAGCGGTCACGGGTTCTATTTCCGGTTTTTGGATGGAAAGTTTTGTGTACCTATGATTCTCATCCTCCCTAGAGTTTGGAAGTACAAAAGTAGGTACAAACGTGCGTGGGTGGGTGGGTGTGTATTATTTAATATTTATAAGCACATTCAAATATAAGCAAACAGAACGGTACAGAAAAGCTAAAGCGACTTAACCTCCTTCCCAATGATCAGTTATTCGAAAGGAAAACAACCGATTTCGCTTTAGATGTTAAAGACGATATTTAAATGGAACACAAAAATGTTGTTTTCCTCTTTCTCTCGCTGAAGATTTGCATTGGAACAGCCATCATCGATTTCACTGTCCTGCTAAATGAAATTTTTGTTCGGCGGTTTGCGTTCTGAAAGGAGATTTAAGTAACTTTGATGTGCTAAATTGAAGGCTGCTTTCCATATTTCTTTATCACTTAGTTTTCTGCCAATCACAAAACATACTTTCAAAATAATGCTTTTTGTTTAAGAACACTGCATCATAAAATAAGTACAGATTGGACATTTGCGATCTGAGAGGATGTGCTAAATTAAACGGTACCTTCCGTTTTTTTCTGTTGCGTAAGTCTTTCTCTCAAATCAAAAAATACATTTTATAAATAATATTTTTGGTGCAAAAGCACGTGCATTACGTATGAAACAAATACACCATGAAACATTTGAGAGGTGCGAGAGATCATATTAAATAACTTGGATGTGCTCAATTTAATTATACTTTCCAATTTTTTCTACCGCGTAAGGTTTTCTCACAAATCACAAAATAATTTCTTGTATGAAGAAACTGTTTTTGGTGCAAAGAAACACGTGCATTACGCATACAATAAATACAGAATGAAAAAAATTCAATGTGAGAGGTCATGTTAACTAACTTGGTCGGGCAAAATTAAATATATTCCAATATATAAAAGGGTTCGAATTTCATAAAAGTGGCACGTGTTATGCACCAATTGTTATAATTTTTTGAATCAACGTTGTGCTTCCATATAAATTGCTTATTTTATTCAAAACCGACATAGTTTTTTTATTCTTTTTTTTTTCTTTTTGTAATTAACGACTTCCAACGTTAAATCATATCGGTCGGTGAATGGTTTGGGTGAAATGATGTTTAAATAGAACCCAGGGTCGATAGAGCTTAGAGCTACCCGATATTCGTCCTTCAGGATAAGGCAAAGCCCCGGAAAAACTTATCCAGGTAACTCACCTTCACCGAGATTCGAACTCGGGAGCTCTTGAACGTGAGACAGACACGCTACCATCTACGCTACCCAGGTGGACAAAAAAAAAAAAAAAAAAAAAAAAAAAAAAAAAAAAAAAAACCGGGAAAGTATTACAGAACAGTAATTTTTAGTATCGTCCGGTTTGACAACGTTGGAGGATGCAGACTGAAAATAAAGTTGGTTTTTAGTCGTTTGGAAGCTGTTTGCTTTGGCTGACTTCCAACTATATAAATGCCTTTGCACTACTTTTGACAGAAGCATTTCAGTAACAATTATAATTTATGTTCTAGGAAGGTTGGAGGACGTTTCCACGGTTATTTTTAGATCACTTATGAACAAACTCATCTATTGATCACATTTTTGCTCAAGGAATGTTTTCTATGTAAATTCTGCATCCAGATAACCAAGTAACATTCGTAGTGTCATAAGAGCTGCGTAGGTCATCTATGTCTTCCACATTTTGCATTTAATTGAGAATGCAACACATTATCAACAATCTCGTTTGTGGTAATGTAATAATGTGTAACACTCAGCTTTTAGATAAGGTCTTGTAGAGAACATTTGCGAATATCTTGTATGAATTAAAATGTATATATACTATAGTCTTCACGAATCAATGATTAATTCATAAATATTTTGCACTAAGTAGTAAACAATGATTAAAGACATAATGTCCCAATGTTACATAAATATTAATCCACAGCAGAGGGTTGACAATATGACTTTGACAGCAACAAATTCATGTGGTCGCCCGAAAACAATGTATAACAGGATTTTTGTTGACATAAGAGATAAACAGTTACACTCGTAAACATACAACGGTTTATAAAACTGCTTGTTCCTAAAGCACAGTTTCCTCACATTGAATTTATGTTGTAATACAACCTTTTCTTATTTAATGAACTAGGTGGAAAACAGAATAAGTCATTTCTGTTTCTTTAGTAACCTTTTCATCTTCAAAACTTCTGAAGTACTGGTATAAAGGTTACCTGGAAAGCGTCAGGACTGTAAACGTCGTCGTGAAAATGGATGCCATGAATCACTTTTTCTAAATAAATTTCTATTAAACTATAAGACATGATTACATCGTGTGATAACGAGATACCTTCACCACCTCTTGAAAATATTCTTTCACGTGAAATCTTATCCCAGCTTGTTGTTTGGCTTCTTACTCATATTCGAGGTTCTGAAGCTACTTTCAGAGTTGTTCCAAAATAATTCTTACTTTCTCTGCTGTATACTTACTCTAAGGCGGTATTACAATAAAAATTGTATCTATATTTCACAGAAAATTGTATTTTAGACCTCATATTTCCAAAAAGCATCTACAGAAAAAGGGCTGTGTGTGTCACGGAGATTTTAATGAATATTCTGCCACTCTATCTATCCTTTACATAGAACATTTTTCGTTAGTCATGATTTAACAAAAACGCTTCCTAAGATTATTACATTTTAATGTATTAAATTAATTAAATTTGCATCACAAATTGTCTGGGAACAGTCTAGGAAGACCCCATCGTTCCTAATGAAATTTTATAGTGTTACAAAGTGAGTAAATTATAAGAAATATAAAAGCAATAGGTAAAAATTTTATATTTATCTAAAACACGTAATTTATTTTCAATAATTATTTATATGATAACCATTTTTACCTTTCTAACAATTACTATTACAACCTTTCAACAATACTTCCCTAAAAAGTTGTTATTCGGGTGTTTCCAATAATTACGGAGGAATGAATGTGAAATTTAATGGCTATGCTGACTAGATTTACATCTGACTGGACTCTTATTTCCCCTAATTATCTTGTAACTATAATGCTATATGTAATGTCACCTTTTTGTAATTTGTTATTTCAATTATTAACATAAGGTAAATAGAAATATGTTCTTTCATATGAATAGTTAGAATCGGTTTGAGAATGACAAACTGAGCTGTCAATGGCAACATGCATAAAATTATATTCTCCAAATATCTTATACTTTTTCCTTGTAACTAACAAGGAAATTCTAAATATATTTTAAGCTGACATACCCCAAAGGCAACTCTTATAATTTTAATCAGAGTCTATGTTATGTCAATAAATAATATATGTAATTATACGTTCATACAAACCTTGTATAGAATAAGATTAAACAATTAGAATCAGAACTCAACAATTCAATGCTATAGCCAGGATTTGGAGCATGGATTATCTCTGTGAGATGACTAATTAATGGCTACCATGGCATTATGCCGGTATGTCATTAAATCCCCTAAGAACGGGATAGGCACAAGGTGCGTGTGAGGAGCAATTATTTATGATGGATTCAGTCTAACGCTATGAACTAATACCAGTTTATTATAAGGCTAGTGACTAATTGTTCCTGACTTAAGACACTGCGAATCGCTTCTAACATGTCTATTTAAAAGGCAATTCATTATAACTTTCCAGAACAAAATGAGTCATTTGGGGGAATTTTAGTCCATAACAGTGTCCACCTTAAACAGCGGTGTCCAACCTTGTCTCCTATGAGATAACACCTCTTTTATTTTGTGTATTCAGCATTGCCCTTAATTTATTTAGATAACCAAGCTTAGAGATGTTTGTTATGGATCAATACACAGTAGCTGGAGGGAAGTCCTCCTCCACAAATTTTAGACGTGATCCTTATATTTTAAAAGAATTTTGAGGCTACCAAACACATCCCTTTAGTGGATAACACCGCTGCTGGATCTATAGCACTAATAAATATATGCATGTTTGAATAAAATTCTTCATCGTGCAAATCTGTATATAACAACATACACACATGCATATTCAACACAATACAAAGATAAAATTCTGACATGTAATAATTGAAGGAGTTTCATTAGCTGTTTCATTTATTTTTATTGCTACTTTGCATATGGTTCATGTGAAAACCTTACTTTGTTTTTAGCCAGTATAAAAATAAGTATATTCCAACTCCATAACCTCCGGCTAAAAGGGCCCATGTTAGAAAAATCAGTGTCTACAACCCATGTGGATTTCTGTTTTCACAGTGTACAAATTTTTCTTCCACTTGTTCTCTTACTTCATGATAACCGTGGTAAGCCTTATATAAATTTGTTAATTATAGGTTTTCTTGTAGCTACAATGGAAACATCGGATACAGTTGAGATAAGTGAATATTTTAAGATTTTGTTCCGGTGTGACGGTTTTGGATATTTTGTACTTTTAAATATACTTTTGTTTCCTAATTTTTCCTTCTTGAGAAAAGTATGAGTGTTAAGAAATAAACAATAACAAATAATACATCAGACATGGTAAAATCCATTAACAAGTGTAAAATTAATGGAAATTAAATTGTTCTTTCATACCAGCCGTGTGAAGGCTTAATGCTGCATGGATTGAGCCACAATGAAAAATTCAATGCCATAGCCGGAATACAATTCACTGCTATATTGAACTACAATTATGCACGTTGGCTATGATAGCTCAATGGTTAGAGCAAACGGACGGAGACCGGAAGAACCCTGTTCAAATACTGGCTCAAATGAGTCCGGGGTCCATGGAGCTTAGATATACCCGACATTCGTCTATCAGGTTAAGGGAAACCCGGAAACAGGTAATTCAGCCTGACCGAGATTCGAACTTGGAACCTCTTGAACGTGACGTAGCGTGTCGGTGGGGTAACTCTAAGCTCTCTGGACCCTGGGCTCATTTAAGCATCATTTCACCCATTTCATTCATCGTGCGGTATAACTTAACGTTGGAGGACGTACGGCCGCGCTGTGGCTCAGTGGTTAGACCGCTTGACTCTCACCAAGGTGGCCCGGGTTCGATCCCAGGCGGCCGCAAAGTGAGATTTGTGGTGGACAACACCACGCTAGGGTGGGATTTCTCCGACATCTCCGGTTTCCCCCGCCATCTCATTCCACCGGTGCTCCATCTTCATCTCATGTATCATCAGTGTCACCGCCTGCAGTGCCGTATGTAGTAAAAGCGTGCGTTAAACACTACACACACTACACACGTTGGAGGACGTAAATTGCAAGGAAAAAAAACGCCTATGGCATTGCACTTTTCAGTCTGGGTCAACCTTTACAAGTGTAAAATTGTAAACTATATTTATTATTGCATAATTGCAGGTGTATTACATGAAATCGTTATACGAGATATATTGTCTATTCTAAGGGATTTATTCCGGTTTGACTGCATTGTAGTGTTGCATTTTTCGTCAAAATGTTTTTTTAGATATTTGCGCCTACAACACCAAATGTCTTAGTTTCAGGTTTTACTTGTCTATTTTTATCTATTTATTTATAATTATTTGTTCAAATGCACATAGCAGGCCCAAGACCAATTGCAATGTTCATCATAGATGTGTGGATACGTGCAGTAATTTCCTGTACATTTGGTTATAAAATGTGATCAAATTAATTTACTTCGGGTTTTCGCAGGATCCAGTTTCGATCGATGATGCCATTACTAAGCGCGGCTTACTGTATGTATATAGACCACCTGTTAGCTCAGAGAAGCTGCTGTAAAGAGCCACAAAGAGAGGTTTCGGCTGCTGATGAGATCCAGGGTGAAGGACGAGGAGTTAGCGCATTTCATATCTCGATGTATAGGCGACTTATATTTCTTGATGTGAGGATGATAGGCGTACGTTTTTATATAAGCCTGGTAATGCATGGGGAAAATTGTATCTTAACTCACTATATTGACATTATGATGTCGTCTCCAATATCCTTGGCTTTGATCATTCTGTCACCAGGAGATCCATAGAGGAGCAATGTCATACTTTTTTCAGAGTACGTGTAGGTGTGTGGCAATAAACAATACAGTCGATTTTTTGACATATTTATTGGGAGCTGATGATGAATGGTTTCCGATTGTATGAGAATTTACTGTTTACATTTCTGGATGTGTGTTAATCTTCAACGGTTTAACCCTCTTGATGCCAACGTGGTGAAGCAAGTACGCCTTTTGAAGACCACCAGTAAATGAAGTACAAGCATTCTAAAACTGTCTTTTGTGACTTAAAGGGAATTGGTTGTGATAATTGGTCAAAATATTTAAAATTACAATTTCGACATTAAAATTACAGTAAAGCCCATTTCTCCAAGAATATTTTCTAGAAATACTGTTGTTATTTAAGTGAAAAGAGAGAGCTACAGTATATTTATATAAGTGGGATGACTTGTGAACAGTTTGGGGACTTTACTGATATTTCTCAAAAGAATTAGATATTTTCCCATATTCCATACAAAAATAAAGTAATACACTTCCAATAAGGATTATAAATTTATATAATATCCTCTGCTATAATTTCATACACATAGGTATGGTAATCCACTTTAGTAAAAATGTATACTCCTTATGAAAAATACGCAAGTGAAGCTGTTGGGACAGGAATTTGTGACCATTCGTCGTTAATTTGTCTCCATCTTCATCAGCCACGCGTTCGGGCGCAATTTGGGACTGGAATTTATGTTGGACGCACAATTCTTTCTCTTCTCGTGTGACTTTTTGTGGCTATTTCCTTTGGGCACCAATTGTACCATCATATTCTAAATAAGAGCCATGAGACATCTGTTTTTCAGGCGTGTTTCAGAATAAAGTCTCGGAGAAGTCAAATTCTGTAACTATTTAACTGTATTATTTAGATTACATTTTGCTTGAACTTCCTTTCCCAGTCACTCCCAACATGTCGATAAATTCTTACTTGGTTATATTTATACAGATTCAAACTATTACTTAAATGTTCCTGATCTAGTACCACTATTCATCACACTCCACCATTACAACAAAAATCTCTCTCTACCAAGATTATTGATTTTTCGTAACTATCGTTACTTCTCTCTTAATTTTGCGATTTGCCGATTTAATACCACGTCACAACATTACGTCATATTACGTCATACAATTATTACTTCGGCCAATCACACAATTCATACATTTTTACATATTTAAATTATTAAATATATTTACATAATCATTTTTATAAATTTATAAACTTTTCATACTTCAAACATAACCCAAAAGTACTGTTACACTGTATACCAGCATTTAAAGTGTTCCTACACTATAATTTTTGTGTTATGAGAGTGAAACGTGATGACTTTTCATTAATAAATGTTAACCTAAACTTACTTATTCAATTCAGATCACAACACGATCATCCAAGTTCTTTTTACGTCCATAATTGTTTGCAAAAGTCGAAACCTACTACAGAAGAAAACTACATTGATAAAGAAATTTAACGACATTTTTCTCTCAAGTGTATTTTGTAATCTTAAATATAGATAACTAGAATTCAATGACATCTTAAAATATATGTACATACTTTACAACTGCACTTTTTATAGTGACTTGAACTGCTAAGCTTTGGAAAAGTTTCACAGATTGTTGCTCCAAGATTTTAGAAATAAATCAAGGCTTTAATTCACTTTCTATCTGGAAAGCTTCTGGTTTGGAAATAAAAATTTCTAGCCCTTTAACATTTTAAAGAAAGATGGTGTAAGTGCAGGAGCGTAAAAGGAAATGGAAAGAATCCTGAAGTGGAAAGGGCTGACAGAAACGTCCGGGCTGGATTAAACTTACAAGAGATCGGGCAGAGCTGTTTAAAAAGAATGTCAAAGGGAACATGCCATCACCGGTTGCAAAGCTACTACCGAAGAGCAACAATTTATGCCACATCTTCATCCTCTTGTCTTAAGGTTTTCATTCTTAATAATACCATGTGTCACAGCAGAGTCTAATTCTAGGAAAAGCAAATACACTTATTATATTTTGTTACCTTTTTTGAAATAAATGAAGCGATTATAGAAAGGAAAACAAATGTGATGTTTTGCATTCACTTAACCCGTTAATCGTAATGAAATGTCGTTTAACATTAAAGCATACCTTTGGAGGTGGGCATATATAATTGGAATAAAGAAGGTTAGAGGGATATACTTTTAAAAATCATGTCACCAGTCAATTGTCCTTCCTTCCCTTCTTCTTCCGTCTCTCCGCCCTCCCTCCCTCCCTTCCTCCCTCCCTCCCTCCCTCACACCTCCACCGTTTAAACCTCTTTCCCACCCTTCCACCATTCATTTATTCCTCCCTTCCCTCCTTCCTTCCTCCCTCCCCTTGTGCCTTCCTCACTTCCTGCCTCTCTCCCTCCCTCCCGCCACGGTAGCGTGGTGGTAGCATGTCTGCCTCACTTTCAAGAGGTCCCGAGTTGGAATCTTGGTCAGGATGAGTTAACTGGATAAGGTTTTTCCGGGGTTTTCCCTTATCCTGAAAGACGAATATCGGGTAAGTCTAAGCTCTATGGACCCCGGCTCATTTGTCCGTCATTTGACCCATTTCTTTCATCGTCCGGTATGACTTAACGTTGGAGGACGTAAATTACAAGGAAAAACAAAAGCATCGCTCCCTCCGTTGCTCTCTCCCACCTCCCGCGCTCCCTCCCATTCTTCCTTCGTACCTTTCTTCCGTCCTCCGTGCCTCCCTCCTGGCCCTCCCCTACTTCCCACCCTTCTTTATCTCTTTCCTTCTTTCCTTTCATTTCTTTTATCATCGAGTTGCTGTTTGGAGCAACTAACGGTGTAGAAATTTGGGTTAAAACACAACTCTTTCCTACTTATAACACAAGGACTATGGAAAAGAGCCTGGAATAAGAATTACAGAAAGTTACGGCTACTTTCTTCTTCTTTCGTTTTCATTACATCACATTCATATCATAGATGTTTTTATGTTAACCTATCAAAAGTTCCTAAAGGAACAGATCCAGAGGTTTTCCTTATATGTGTAAATGTTACTGTAAGTAATTTTCTTTGGTTGCCTCGTTTAATAAAAATAAAGAATTTAATCAGAGAAATTAAAGACTGAAATACACAAAAGTTGGCTTATATGAATGCAATACATCTTAGTAAATGTGGATGCACTTAGACAGGAGATAAATCACTGACCGACCCCTATATTGAAAATAGCTTTATATGATTATATTGTTATTTTTTTATCTTGAAGTTAAAGAATAAACGTAGATAAAACCTCAGTTCCAGAATTTTGCATATTGAATGCTAAGTATAATTTTAAATTAGTGTAAGTAATTAATGATAGAAGATAATTGATGGCATTAGGTGCCCGACGATCAGCAGATCGCGTATAAACTGGTTATGAAATAAAGGAACGGAAACCAAACACCATCTGCATGCACAAAACTTTTGTGTACTGAAAAATATTCTTCATCAAATAAAGTATTGTATATAGCTGATAACTTAGAAGATTCGGCCGGTGTTACTCTCAACTTAAACCACAGCGCCATTAGAAAAGCTTTTATTTAATTTTAGGAATTCTCTTGGGGGTCAAACACCATTCAACACTTTTAGTATAAAGCAGATCTGGCAAGAAGTGCTGCCAACGTGTTAAACAATTTCCGTACATCATTATCGTCCTTAGAATCGCCAAACATAGCGACCGTTTCAGGTTTGAAAATTGGTAGCATGTGCTGCCGTGTTGTCAGAAAAGCCGATGATGCTTTCACCTTCAACTTACTATAGACTACCAAATGAAACCTCGTCAATGACAAATGCGTATTCGTCCTAAAGCACCATAAACGGTTTACTCGATATATATCTACATATTTGCAATGTACTAAACGCTTTGGTATAAGAAAACACTTTGTGACCGAGAATAAATATCCATATGGCTGGCCTCGTAGCTTGACTCGGTGAAGTACCTGCCTGCCGTGCTAGGGGTCCCGAGTTCATTCCCGGCGGCGGGGATGGGGATTTTTTACGAACAAGATAATTCCTCATCTTCCCAAGAGTCTGGAAGTATGAATGAGAGAGCGAATGTGTGCGTGATCTAATGATTAAAACCCAACAAATTCGATTTAACACCCTTGATATGTTCCAAAGGAGAACGGCCACCGATATGACCATTTAAGTTAAAGGCGTGGTATAAATGGAACAACTAAAAAAAAGGTTAATATGGTTGTTGTTGTAATTTTACGTCCTCCAACGTTAAATCATATCGAACGATGAATGGAATGTGCGAAATGATACTCAAATGAGCCCAGGGTCCATGGAGCTTAAAGTTACCCGACATTCGTCTTTCAGGATAAGGGAAACCCCAGAAAAACCTCACCCGGGTAACTCAACCTGACCAAGATTCGAACTCGGAACCTCTTGAACGTGAGGCAGACAACATACCACCACGCTACCGAGGCGGGCTGTTCATATGGAGATGATATACTTAGGATATTATAAATGGAATGAAAGCTCTTGATGAACTGAAGGCAAAAGTAAACCATAGCATCCTCTACTGTGAAAATCACCAGATACGTTCAAGCTACAGAATCATAAGAAACACTGCAAGTTCAACTGAACTCTTTTCAGAAGGCGAATTTAAAAATGAATGTCAAACATGAAGCCGAAGACTGACAAACGTGTTGAAAAACTTACAACTAACAAAATAAAGTATATTAATATATAGGAAGAGCTATCAAGAAACAGATTTGTATGACACATCAATTCATGTAATTGCAGTAGTTATTTTTTTGTGAAATATTTATTACGCAAATGTTAGTCATTGAGATTTTTGCCAAATAAATTGTAATAACACCAATTTGTTTCAGGTTAAGAAAAGTATTAAAAACTTGAATGTACATACAGCCCGTCACTGGAGTGCCGGTTCAAGTATCTACTGCTGATAGAGAGGGGAGTACCTATTCTTTTCATACTTTCGGAGTAGTCTTCCTCAGGCGTAATGTAAAGGATATCCCAAAAGGTTATCTACATTTCCACGATATCACAACATGTGAGGCGAATCAATATAAAGTATTATCTAAATTCAGGACTTACTATGATGCAATAAAAAGCCTATAAATATGTGTCATTTAGTACCGATCATTTCCATTGTTTCCATATGCGCAGTACATACAAGATAAGGTAGTAATCTTTTCCATATTTGGTCACGTCCTGTGTGGAGGCGGGATTCGAAAATAAATATAAACGATACAGAACAATGGACTGTGCAGTTGGGATAGTAGTATAAGAGAAATACAATAGAAACTTCCAGGACATTGTCATAGAACGCACATTTCTTTTGCCTACTCAGAACAACTTAACCAAATACGTGCACCGCTTGTGTAACCTAAAAAGCATCTTTACACTTTCATTTGTCATCTTATGTATTTAAATTTATTACGTTATATTAATTTTATAAATTGTGTTTTAATTTTAGGAGTTGATTCGACCCTTAACCAGCAATCTTCTGAAAGCAACGTCCTTCATTCCCATGTAATTTAGGGCGTGACATAATGTACTTGAGTAGCTAACAGACTAAAATGTAATGAAGCTGTGATATGTTTCAGAATGACCAACACTGAAGGAATTGAGAAGCAGGAAAGCAGAGCAGACTGGAAGCTCTATTATGGATTACTTCTTCTTTGGGCGCTTTGGCTCCACAACTCCTGCCCTAACGGGCCATTTGTACCCAATTTACGGCATCTCAGTGGAACACTGCAAAAGGGGATATAAATCCACATAGGCTTATCCCGTTTTATATCCTCATGCACTAAAGAGCTCTACGTGAGGTATCTATAATGCAGGGCGCGAAACTCGAAAGACACTTGCTGCTTTAGGAATGAGTTTCTTCATTTTCAAACACCTCTCATACCACAAATAAAATTATTTATTTGGGGCGCACTCAGATTTTTGAAGCTATACTGGTGGGAATAAAATATTCGTTAAGAACATAGCACTCTCCTAAATTTCTTAAGAAAAAAGCTCATCCTCCAACTATTGAAGCAAAATAACATGGGATTACTATTTTGAAGCGATTTAACATACTTCATTTGGAAATTATTGAGAATTATCTACGAAAGTAAAATAAGAAACAAAGGAATCGTTAAAAATAATTATCTAGTTATTGGCAAAATTGTTTTTGAAGCTCCAGAAATACCCAGGTAGCTTAGAACAAGGAATGTATTGACAGTCCTGCTCCAAAAATGACATTTTATTTACATCCTAGCAGCACTCATTGGATTTAGTGTCCTATAACACTTAACGATATTTTGTTGAGAGAAAAGAAGATATGATTAAGGATACAAAGTTCCAAGGGCGTATTGGTTGCTCTAGCACTGCAGCTGGTGCTGCTACTGGCCGAAAGTGGATGCGCTCTCAGTGGATCCTCGTCGTAAAGGGTAAGGGTAACAATATTTCTAACCAGAAAATTACACAATAACCTTGAAGAAATACGAGTGACGTCCTTGCGTTGGAACCCAGCCATCTCAAGTCTTGTCTGGCTTATGGAGCCACGAGTGTTTGATATTTTGCAAATTTTCTTTGCTAAGCTCTTGAAGTGGACGTCTTGAAAGAATGGGATTATGGACGACATTCTTCTTTTCTCAAATGTAAATATATCCAAGGTTTCGATGCTGGAAATAACTCTTGATTTTGGGGCAGAAACGGCTGCTCTTTCCAAAATTTATGTAAAATGTCATAAATTTGTTTGCTCTAATTATGAATTCTGTATGAAAAAATCTTGGCAAATCAGAAATACCACGTTAAAGAGCGACACATCAAAGGAACTATCACTGTGCTCATAGTTGTACGTACTTGAAATTTTGATGATATAATACCTGGTGTACACAAAACATGTGCAAAAATATCTGCTCTGGAATAGAACCGAACGCCGAAAACTGAAGCCTGAAACGTGCCGCATGAGACCACTTGCAAGATGCTGCTGGACATCGTTCGTCAGCTCTGTGCTGATTGTGGAGTACGGTGCTACTTCCTTAATGGGGTTTCTTTGCGACGAACATATAGCAGAAGTGACTTGCGTTGATTGAGTGATGAAAGCGCAAACCCATTGTGTAAATCACCATTGAAGCATGTAGCACTATGAGCAACGAATAATCATTTTATTTTCGTATTCTCTTGCACCAGTATGTGACAGGTACTATAAATCCAAGAGCTAATTCTTTTGTACTAATATTTGGTTGCAAACCATGAATATTTTATATGCGGGGAGGGAATTCGATGATGTATGAATGTATTTTGAAATTATTGTCCCTGTGAAAAACTTCGAAGGCAATATACACATTAGCTATAAAATAATTCACTGAAGCGAAAGTAGAGTATCTTATATTGACAAAAGAAAAGTTGTTAGATATTGATTTTTCCGTGGTTCCTGGAGGGATCTTGAGCAGTTCAATTGTTTTGAGGTGTGGAATATCTTGAAGACAACTTGTATTATTATAAGTTTTCGACGAGTCCGAGGTCAAGGGTAGCATAATCTTCACGAAAAGGTTAAAAGGCCTACTACGTTTTTCCTAATTTTTCCTAATCTTGTTCCAGTGATAATTACGTTTTCTGCCTGAAACTTGTGTTAAGAAACTTTAGGCTCCTAAAATATAATCAATAATTTAGGAAACAGACTACCATTTATACTAATAGTGGACATACTACTATAGGATTGTGTTAGTACATTTGTATGTGTATTTTTCTCTTCAGCAAAGGACAATGCCTTAACCGTTAAATACGTTTTACTTCTTTTCAACTCAACTTCCTAGCTGCAACTGAGTTGATCGAGGAGTTAAATGTCTGATGAGAGAGATTTATTTTTATAATATATAAAACAAATATTTGTGCCATAAGTATTAGCGTGCAAATAATTTTATTTGAGGCTTATATCGCATGATATACACCTAAATTGTTAACTCTGTAAAAAATAAGACAAAAGCCTTTCCAAGGTATATGTTAAATACGTCATAGGTAACTGTTCAATGTAAGAAACTGAATTAGTTTTTCGATGAATATTACGGACTACAATGAAAGAATAGATGCCACAAAAGGAATTTTCGAATTACTTTTAGCCACTAATAACAGATTTAACTCTACTAAATGGTCTAATTGACTCCACCCGCCTTTTTGTTGTTAAAGGCAGACATCAAATTATGGTCACGTCGTTACTTCCCAAACACAGTACCTAACTAGTTTAGAACGAAAAACCTGTATTAAACAAACAAGATTAATGTTTATCACTTTAAATACCATTTAAACATTCAGTATTGTCACACAGTTATCGGAAGTCACGACCAACTGGAGCTGGGTAGGGGGCACGAGGCATTTAGACCACGCCCACCCATTTATCTTGTATCGCTAACATAGGGGATGGTTAAGAAAGTGTCACTAGGCACTGTACCGTCTCTTTTCCCTTCCCCTGACGTCTGGAACAGTCGGGATGATGTTCCGTGCCGCGAAGCTTCCAGAAACAGCGACCTTCCTATATAAAGGCTGCTGTAGACGAGTCAGTTCAGTTCTTAGCAAGCAGCCGTGAAGAGCGCAGTGCTAGCGATCGGATTGGAAGACTGCGTACGTGTATCAGAGGAGTTGTACGTAATTGCGAGTGTGGAGTGGACCTGTGACAGACGAACTGGTGGATTGTAATTGTGTGCGCTACGTAATTCTATGTAATCGGCAAGTGTTCCAACTGTAATTAGGTGGAAGTAAAGAACATTTTGAGTTTGTGCAATTGGACTTTTAATTCTACGAACCCACAAAGTCACAGCATTTTGGTTCAATGGTATCTTCATGAACGTTTATTTTATGGAAGGGCCATTAGTAGGATAGTAGACCTTGCAAAAGTACCACTATAACCTTTTTTTTTTTTTTTTTTTTTTTTAAAGAATGCTATTGTTGTTTTATTAATGTTCCTGAAGTATCTAGGCATCCAAGCGACAAAGTTATTATTCATCTAGAAAAATTGGATCTTTAACATTTATATGTAATGTATAAATAGTCCACATATCTACATACTGTGCAATAATTGGGCTTGCCTGATACAGTAGTAGGAGTAGTAGTAATAATATTTATTTGTACTTCCATATCTTACAATCTCAATTACAAGTTCCACAAGTCTGATATAGTAGGCTAAACTACCTTTCTCCAAAATTTGGTGGTAGTAAGGGGTACTAGTTTCTTAAACGGCCAGAATCTTTCAGGTTTAACGAAATGCATTACGATTTTAGAAACTGCCTAATTTTCTAAGTCAATATGTTAAATATAGTTTTTGTGAAGAGTTTTCAGAAAATAAGTTGAATAACCCAGCTTTAACATGGGAGTACTTCTGTACGCTTATTTTATCTTTGCCCCTAGTGGCTGTAGTACTCACAGAAAATTGTGTAAACATTGAATCTGAAGAGCATTCAAAGACTCCTCAAGAGTGCCATTATCTCGCTACATTGAATACAATCCTCATCTTGTTATCTTACTTCAATGCATTTAAAAGAGAGGCATCTCCCTAAGAATGCTCATCAAAGCAAGTTTATATAAAACGAAATTGGTAAGATAATAATTGATTGACTTTTAAGAGTGGTCTTCCTGTCAATATTGGTACGCAACTTCTGTGGAGATACTTTTAATATTAGTAGGTACCTAGCAGATAAACTATTTCATTATGTATCAATTTTGCAAGTTATCGGGACTGTTAAAACCATAACTACAGTAAGTAAATATACTCTATTATAGGAAAGTTTAAGCATTTATGACATACTTCAGCTATAAATGTTGAAATATATTTAGTATTAAACTAGCCATATGTCAACACACAATTGACAAAACAAATGGAAGTCTAAAGGTAAAGCTAAAGAAGACATTCGGATGATTTTATCTAAGATATTACCGTTCCTAAATGGATATAAAACATGAATATTAGCTATAGATGACGCAGATAATTTGATGACAGAATGTCACTATAGGTGATCCTAATGAAAGAATTTTACTATAAGCCTAAAGAAGGGTATATCCGGCGATACGATGATGCGATAGTCAGATATACATTTAAGTTGGAGTAGGCATTTTTGCTCAGTACCTAAAATGCATAAAAGAATTAATACCTTAATGCATTTTGTGAAATTACAAGAAGACTAGTTTAGCTATTATATGTTTACATGAAATAGTATGTAAACTAATAGGTTGTATTTAATTATTCATTAGTGCTATAGGTTACATTTCCCCATACTGTAAGGTGGATCGCACTCCAAATCCTATTTGACCTATAGTCCTGCTGAAAATATTCTTTGTTTTCCTTCAGACATAATGGTGTAGCCTCTAATTGTATAACAACTTCTACTTCAGTAGCATTCCGAACTTGGCAAAAGGACAATGTTTCAACATTAGGTGCTCAATTCAGATCATCCTAGGAAAGGGCGACTGTTATGGTGGCTATTTTTTCAAGGTTTCCGTGAATCGGTAAGAAGTGCCCTTTCTACCACAAATTTCTGTTGGTCACTTCCGTTCATCTGTTTCAGAAAAGTGGACCAAAGTGAGAACGTAAGTTGATGTAGTGGTAGGACGATGGAATATACACATGGAAGTAATTCTCCCTGTCGTTTGTCGGGACCCTTTCTTCTTGAGTCTTAGGTAGCGCTAGCCAATGTTAATAATGAAACTATTAGACACCTTTGTTGTTAGAGCACATCGTCACCTGACTTTGGTCACTCTTTGGGTCTCTGCTCATGTCCTCCTCGTAGTAATTTTGTTGAAAGTCCAACAAGATGCACACCGCTTTAAGCATTGGTACACCTCTAATTGGTTCTCCTTAATAACAGTGTTACGCCAAACAGAGAGAGAGGGAGAGAGAGAGAGAGGGGGAGGGTGAGAAGGGGAGAGGGGATGAGGGGATGAGGGAGAGAGGGGGGAGAGAGGGGGGTAGAGAGGGGGTAGAGAGGGGGGTAGAGAGGGGGTAGAGAGGGGGTAGAGAGGGGGGTAGAGAGGGGGGTAGAGAGAGGGGGAGGGGGGAGAGGGGGGAGGGGGGAGAGGGGGAGGGGGGAGGGGGGAGGGGGAGAGGGGGAGGGGGAGAGGGGGGAGGGGGGAGAGAGGGGGAGGGGGGAGAGAGGGGGAGAGAGGGGGAGAGGGGGGGAGAGGGGGGAGGAAATGGAAAGAAAAGGGTGACGATTCCTTGTAACTTTGCTTAAGGGATCCTGCTGGATAATTTACCAATAATTTTTCATTCTTTCCAGTTTGCAATCTGTCTGTTGTATCACATGTGGTACCTACTAGAAATAAGGGCAGCTTATCCTAGAGATGAAGATATAATTTGGAACTATGGATATAGATGCACTATCTGTTCTTCATGAACTGGAAGTTCATCATTTCCACCAATTTTCTAGGTTCTCATCATATATCTTTTATGTATATCCTCATTAAAAATTATTCTATTCTTAGTACATTTTAGGAATAATGGATTCCAATTGAAGAGAATTTATATTAAAAATATGGAAAAGAAAGGAAACTAGTTACTGAGACAAGACGATGTAATTCTTCTACTTGAAGCGATAGGCTTTAGGCCTGTTGTGGCTCATTTATTTGTTGAATTCATCTTTTTGCTGGTCAGCAAATGCTTA
Organism: Mantis religiosa; assembly: GCA_030765055.1. Classification (NCBI taxonomy): domain Eukaryota; kingdom Metazoa; phylum Arthropoda; class Insecta; order Mantodea; family Mantidae; genus Mantis; species Mantis religiosa. Next base: position 62,237,254 of record CM060953.1, on the reverse strand, counting down.
TTTTTCTAGTAGGTCATATTCAGCAGCTATTCTTCAGATTCTATCTCGGTTCATACATTGTACGTGTTCCCACATTTCTGTTTATATTAATCTACAGATTCTAAGATGTAATTCTATACATAATCAAACAACAACATTTTAAACAAACTATTTAATTAGATTAAATAAATTAGCACATTTTCTGAGTATAATAAAATTGGATTCTTTTCAGAATAATATTATTTTCTAGTTTTTATAATGGCGAGTAGCCTGTATGCACCGCGATTCACTACTTAGTAATTTAAATTTCCTATAAAATACAAATTTTATATAAATATAAGGTAACTGAGATCCATTGTCCTATTCAAAATGACTATGCGTTTACTGTTTTTTTTTTTTTTTATAAACAGACCATCATATCTACAAAACAACCGAATGAGACTCTACTAAGTTATTTTAAACCAGGTAGTGTATGTTTCTTTGTAAAAATGTTAAACACTAAGCATACATATGGTGATAAATCAGCATTTAATTACATATTATATATTTAATTATAGATTTGTTATTATTGCACGTGTAGTGTTTAACGCCCGCTTTTACTACATACGGCATCGCAGGCGCTGACACTGAAGATACATGAGATGAAGATAGAGCATCGGTGGAATGAGATGGCGGGGGAAACCAGAGATCCCGGGGAAAACCCGCCCTAGCGCCGTGCTGTCCATCACAAAACCCACTTTGCGGTCGCCTGGGATCGAGCCCGGGCTGCCTTGGCGAGAGCCAAGCGGTCTAAGCACTGAGCCACGGCGCTGCCTTATTATTAATGCATGATAACGATAAATGCGTTTACTTTGTAACGGCATTTTATTAACTTGTTTTCAATTATTATTAAGTGTTTCTGTCCACAAAATTGTGCCGTAGTGGTTACAGAGGATTTGATGCGCTGCCAATAAATCTCGAAAATGGGAGTTATGGAAATCTGTAATCGAAAAATATATCTACAAATTTTATCCTAAAATATTCATGGCTAAGAAATTTAGCATCTTGCGGTAATATGATTTATTCACGTAGGTAGTAAATAAATAAGCCAAACATAAATTGAAGCCAAATATTTCTCGCAATGTTGGTTTCCAACTGGCAACACCTTTCTACGTTAGTATTTGCAGTAATCATCGCGTGTCTCCCATCCAATGGTAGCATCTTTGGTGGTTCCAGTACATGAGCCAATTACCTACGAGGCATGTCCGTAAAATGAGGTCTCCAATTTTATTTAATATAGTACACATGTTTATGGTCAAGTGAGTGAGTGAGTGAGTGTGTAGTGTTTTAGGGCCCGTCGACAACAAGGTTATTTGGGCCCGTGTTTATGGTCAATGAATGTTACATTGATAGAAAGGTGGAACTTACAGCTACTTTTGAACGTAATCACCATTGCGATCGATGCACTTTGGCAGTTTTTGTATACCTTGGCATAGCACTCTCTCGCCAAGTTGCGCAAGTACTGCTCAACCTCGTTTTTCAAATCATCGTCGGTTCGGAAATGTGTTCCACCCAGGTGTGACTTCCACTCAGGGAACAGATGATAATCACTAGGTGCTAAATCTGGACTGCAGGGGGGATAGGTGAGGAACCATCCGAACTTGGCCAGTAGAGTATTTTGGAAACCCACCTTGCGAAAATGCAAATGTTCGGTCAAAATCTTGTCAATCGTAGTCTTACTGACTTCAGGGATAAGCTCGCACAGCTAGCGAACTGTTACAGGCCTAGCTTTAAGCATTTCTTGCTCCACTTTGCAATTGTTTCGGCTGAAACCGAAGGCCGATCAAAACGCTGTTCTCATGGACGTCTGTACGTCCGTCTTTGAACTCTCTGACCCTCTTTCGCACGTTTTTGACGTTCATTTACTGTGGCCCATAGACTGATAGTGCCCTTGGAACTCTAAAAACGGATCACTGCACGCAACTCGCACTTGGCGCTGGAAGTGATTGGAAGCTACATCGCAAACGGCTGCCCAGCCAAGACTAATACGGGTTCATTGTGGTGGGGATTTGAAGAGGTGAAACCAAGCTACACGCCAGTGTTGCTGGATCTTGCGTAATAGCGTTCCTCACGGCTCCAGCGCCTTGAAGACCTTATTTTACGGACACGCCTCATAATATAGACTTTTCCGTTTGATTTCCTCGCAAGCCTGTTACGTTTATAGTTTGATGGCTTGTGAAAATACTGAGTACACTCCATGAAGGCAGAATTCAAAGACATTACGTGCAACTGTGCTGCCTATGCTGAAACGTGGCTAATATGCTGTGATTGAACAAAAGTTGTGTGTCACGACAGTAGGCCCAATTAATTGAAGCGGAAGTTAATTAGAAATATCACTAATGTCACTAATTTCAAAAGGCAAACAATTTAGTTTGAAAAAGAGTAGATATAAGTTTATTAGAAGTTAGTGGAATATACATAGCATATGGTTTGTATACATTCGTTTTATAATTGTTTATTTACGTCCTCCAACGTTAAGTTATATCAGACATGAATGAAATGAGTGAAATGTTGCTCAAATGAGTCCAGGGTCCATACAGCTTAGAGCTACCCGACATTTGTCTTTTAAGGATAAGGGAAAACCCTGGAAAGAACCTCATCCAGCTAACTCACCTTGACCGAGATTCGAACTTGGGACCTCCTGAATGTCAGACAGAAATGCCATCATATACGATATCGAGGCGGGCATATATATCTATCATTATATATATTATATATATTATATATATCATTATATATATGTAACATCTTTCTACGTGACACTTGGCTTTCTTTATCGATAAAGGTATTTTGAACTCTAAAAAAATCAATCAACAAAATAAAAATTAAGTTGTTCAATATAAGCTTTAAATGTACTTCAGGGAACAATGCTGGATCTAAAATGTCTGCTTTGTAACACAACCATGAAATCAGACTTACATTACTCTGTTAGAAGATTTATAAAGTAATGACAATAACAGTGCTAACTTACAGAAGTGAGAAAGGAGAATAGTGAGATTCATGCGGCCGAGATAAGATACTTATCAGTTAAAATATGTACTGATATAACCATATCAAAAACGATTTGACGAAAGGAGAATTGGGGGTGCAATCATTAACAGAAGAAATGAAAAAATCCAAAGATTCAGATGCAAATGGACTGAACACTTACATGGTATGATAGAATAAAGAATACCAAAACAAGCTGTTAATTATAAACCTATAGGACGAAGACTAATAGGAAGTTCCCAGAAAAGATGTCTACAAAAATATGAGAACGGAACAGCCTAATCCGTGTAGAAAGAAGTGCTTTAACAATTTAAAGATCAAATTTTAAACTCTTTAATCATTATCAGGGCTAAAGCCAGCAAAATGGTTTGTTAGAACTTGATATAATGAGAACCACTGGTTAATAAGTAGACTTTGTAACTGTGTAGAATACGGTTAAGAGAAATGTACGTTGGAAGTAAATAACTCTGGCTGTTCCTGCTCCAGTCATTCTCCAATACCTTGCAGATAGCGCTTAAATACGGCACACAAATTAGCTCTCTATACCGATCGCTATTTCACGTGACGATCACAGGGCTTGCGCCTCTTTTCCCTCCTCATGACTCATTAATGTGCCGAACTCGGAGATAATCATCCAACGTTTCGAAGAGCGAATCCGCTGAGTGAACAGCAGAGAGCTCTGACTGAATTTCGCAGCGGTGGCCGCTCCATTTTTCACCCGCAAGAACCACTGAAAAAAACTGAGAAAAGGGAAATAAGGAAGCCCCTACGACTGCTCCAATGAGAGTTGTAGACTTAAAAGATTTGAAATTATGTGATTTGTTCTGAAAGTTAAAATCCTGCCTAAGTGCGAAATGTTGCCGAAGAGTCCGTTAAAAGATTATTTCAAGCTCTCAAAAAGGTTAGCCAGGAAAAAAGTCGGTTGATATATCAGTACAATACGATGCTAATAAATGGAATTAGGATTAAAACAATTATTCACTGTATGCATCTGTATGGGTCACATCTAGGACTACTTCGGAAGTCATTTAAAATCAGTCTCCAATCATGCTTTTATATATCACAACACAGAACATTTGAAGATAACTGAATTCCAATACAATTTAATGTAAGACTGGCCCCGTAGCTCAGTCGATGGAAAACCTTCCTGCCTTTGTAGGGGACCCGGGTTCCATTCCCGGCAGTGGGTGTGGGGGTGGGGATTTTTCTCCGACTTAGAAGGGATACATACTACCAATGTGGCCACTAGCAACATAGAAATAACTCAGAAGGTATATATAAGGTCAGCTACCACGTCAAGTTAATCGGACTATACAAGGTTTCTCACTGGAACACTAAGGTAAAATTATTCGCACCTGACGTTTCGAGTAACTTTGGTTGCCATCTTTAACGAATAAGATTTGAACAGCCGTTGTTAAGTTATACTAAAGTATCTCAGGAGTTGAAATGCTCAACTTTAATAGTAAACATGCATGGAAATAAAATTAATTACTAAAACTGTTCAGCATTGTTTCAGTAGCTAGACGACGAACTGGAGATCGATTATTTACAAACTGAGTGTTATTTATGGTAGCTGTAGTTTCTGAGCCTCGCAAATTTGCTCAAACGCTTCTTTATCAGACCTGAGGTTCTATTACGTGTCATACATAAATGCTAAAATCCCTTAGCGTGGGATTTTCTTAGGAGTTTTACGTCTGAAAAAAAGTCATTACCCTAATCCAGATATGAAACTCCCATCTTGGTTACCAGAGAATAGCTTGTAACCCCTAAACCACGGCTGAGCAGTAGAAATGTCAATAATTTGCAGCTCATACTTAGCTGATCCATGAACTCAACTGTATGTAAATATTTAAAACCAGGACTCCTGGATATATATAAAGATAATTCCTCATCTTTCCCAGAGTCTGGAAGTATGAATGAGGGTGCGAATGTGTGCCTGATCTAATGATTAAAACCCAACAAATAAGAGTTAATACCTTCGGTATGTTCAAAGGAGAAAGGCCGCCGATATGACCATTGGAGTTAAAGTCGGGATATAAATGAAAAAAAAAAATAATATAAATTCATTTCAGCTTAGTGTTAAACGGGTTTACATTTTACTGCTTCGGTTTGGGAGATGCGCTAGCTAAATACTATACACGCGCAGATAAAATCATATTTATGGGTCGTCAAAAATGGAAAACACTTACATGCGTAGGAACAAGTTGACTAAATTGATATAAAATGGAACGATTAAAATGTAAATTCACCTAATAGTGGTTTACCTATAAAGCCTGGGACTTAAGTACTTACAGCATAGTAAGTCGCCACAAAAGGAATGTGCATGAGATATGGAGGTTTATAGGGAAAATGTAGCAGTTGGTGAATGTTGTGTCATGCTGGCATGTTGCATGGTAGCTCGATGGTGAAGAGCAACCGGACGCAGACCGGGAGATCCGTGATTCAGTTCCCGGCTATGGTATTGAATTTTGAAGGCCTCTACGTTTCGGAAAAGTTAGAACTTCAGCATGCATCCAGAATAAGAGAAAAAAGCAAGGAAGAAAATAACAAAAACCAATATTGGTATTGTAACTGGGTCTTCCGGGTAGAACCGCGTCTTTGATGTTCCTCTGGTCGACGTTTCGTCCCAACTATGTGGGGCTTCTTCAGGACTTCTTCCCTGACAGCTCCGTAGCAACTGTGTGTCATCCAGTGTGGTGTCTGATATATTGACCACTAAACGTTGATGATTTAGAGAGGCAGTGGCGGGATGTCTTTTATATAGTTAATCGTATTAGTGTTGTTGCCGTTCTGTGTTGATGAAACGTATGTGGTTGGCCGTGGTGGTCGAGATCCGGTCGAGGTCATTCCAGTGCTTGCACAGTTGCTACGGAGCTGTCAGGGAAGAGGTCCTGAAGAAGACCCTCATAGTTGGGACGAAACGTCGACCAGAGGAACACCAAAGACGCGGTCCTACCCGGAAGACTCAGTTACAGTGGACACCGGCCGCCGAAGCCTGCGCACTGAATCAATATTGGTAAATTAAAGTGCATTTTAATTTGGATAAAATGTCATGCACGAATTGACATAGCATTCCAGATCCGGATTCTGGGTTCAGTCTTTTGAAAAATATCAGCTCAAAATCCACCTGTGGTTCTCTCACACAGGACAAATACCACAAATCGGTATATGGAAGCATTACAGGCTGTTTTTGATGATCGCTGCTGCTCGCTTCCCGGATATAAATCCATAATAAGGTTTATACTAACAACCCCAATAGGCTTAACGAATTAAAAGAGAGTATTTCAGTTGCCAAAACTAATTGAGTGCCCAGCAATGTTCCTACCTTAATGTAGGTTGTATAAGTTTAACACGTTTTATAGTGTGATCCATATAAATCTGAACCACTTCAATAGTTCATAACTTTTCAACCAATAATAAGACACACGTGCAACTTCGGGAGAATATAATACACAATTGGGAGATTACATTGCACTATTTATATCTCAGAGAAAATGTTCGAAGTGTCCTCCACCAGCATCTATACATGTTTGCATGGGTATCTTCAAGACATTTGTGGAGCAGCTGGATGATATTGAATTGAGAGAAGGTTAATTTCCAGAAAGATGGAGCAACGTGCCATACACCATGGAACTGTAACCACTTTATTTGATAATCAAATAATCTCAAAAGGTCTGTGACCCGCCAGATCCCTTGACCTAACCTCATGGGATTTTTTTCTTGTGGGGGTATCTAAAAATAGAGCGTACAAGAACAGGCCACGTACAATTAATGTTCTCAAGGAATCTATTCAAACCGTTAAACTTCCGTTAAACTTCAGAGAATATGGTGAGACAAGTACAAGCACGTGTAGATGCTGGTGGAGGACAATTCCAACATGTTCTCTGATATATATATATATATATATATATATAGCTACCCAATCGCCGAACTTACGATCAGGTAGCAGGAAGGGCTGGCCAATAGAGGAGGACATATGTCATCGAGGTCACGTCTATGCTAATCAGCTAGCGCCTGCTAGCGGAGGTGTGACAGGGTGGAGAGAGGGGAAACCACGGGAGTGGCTAAATCTTCGTTTGCCCCTTCTCCTGCCGCCTAAAAGAACTCCAAGTCTCTGGACTACGATTCTTCCATTGTATCGAATTCTCTGGAACCGGCTGGCCACGTATAAATAGAAGCATGGTGCGCCAGCCAGTCAGCTTTTAGAGTCAGTTGTAAAGTTTTGAGTCTTGAGCTTTCTCAATGTTTTAAGGCAAGGCGAGTAGTGAGTGTAGTGTGGACTTTCGTCCGGCGAACTGCTGAATTGTGATTGTGAGTGTTACGTTATTGTGTGTGGTACATGTTTCTCCTGTTATCTGAGCTGTATAAGAGTAATTCGGCGGAAATAAAAACATTTTAACTTGTGCAACTTGAACTTTTAATTTCACGAAACCACAAAGTCACGATATATATAGTGTAATGTAATCTCCCAATTGTGTATTATACTCTCCCAAAGTTGCAGGTGTATCCTATTATTGATTCAAAAGTTATGGCTCATTGAAATGGTTCAGTTTTATATAGATCGCACTGTATTACTAAAAGCAAACATATAGATTTCTCAGTTTGCTTGTAAAAGTTGAGAAATCCAAGTCATTCGGACTACTAGAGAAAGAATAAATTATAGATTGGTCGGCAACTGGCACTCACGGAGTACATAAACATTTCCCCTTTACTGCAACTTATGGTGACTGTATTACTCAAACTCGTTTGCTCTCTTGTTATACAAAAAGAGGGCCGTGAAGCAATCAGTCGTGTGTGTTATTTTAGAGGATAGCGTAACAAAATATATTATTTATATAAAGAATGATAATTGGATTATTTTTTTTTCAACATAATGGAAAGGTGTTCCATTTGTACTGCAGTTTACGTAAAAATTGTAATAAATCACGTAATCACGTAAATCACGTAATTTGACGTTTAGCTACGACAAATGATTGCTTACTAATACGCCTAGTTGCATTGCTCAATGGATGATTTGCATGTTCGATTCCAAAGTAGGTCGATGAAAATTTATGTGAGCTTAAACTTGATAAATTAATACCTGATTGAATACCATTTTATTGTCATGAGTATCAAATGAAGATTTTTTAAGTGCCAAGGCCTATGTGTTTACCATAAACTTAGAAAAACCTGCTTCTGAGAGGAATATATTGATCTTACTAAATGATGTCAGTTATGTTTTATTTACTAAAATATATTAATACATGAAATATAATCTGCTACGACTTGAATGATAGCTACGACTATCCGGTAGTGTAGTGGTGGACACCATGCCATGACATGCCATGTGGTGCTGGCTGGCTTTATTTAGCCAGAAGGTTTTTGCTGCGTGCCCACCCGTTAAGGGTTTTACCGCAGGTAAGGTATTGAATTTGGGATATTGTATGGTTAGATGTGGGTTTTTAGATTTGAGTTGTTTATGAGGTTACAGTTTTGTACCTAGGGGTTGAAGTACAGGATGCAATGCCTGACACCCTGGTGTTTTAATTTTGATTTAATTTGGAAGCAAATTTAATGCCAAACAGCTTGGAAAATTTCTGTAGAGCTCAGCTTTTGCTGCTGTTCGGATTAGCTCCTGGGTTATCTCGGGTGCCCCCAAGTCATGCAAGGTAAACGGTGCTGTCTAGAACTGCGTCTAGTGAGGTCATAATCTCTCAAACATATAACAAGGGCGCTTCTGTGAGTTGGTAAATTGGCGTATAATTTTAATGCCCGGCGCCTAATTTCATCCTCCACGTATGGAAGACTCGAGGCTTCATGAAGCAACCTGGTAGGAAAATAATGTGTCACAGAATATATAGACCTAAATCCTCTATTCTGTGCACGTTGAAGCCATGCTAGCCAGCTGTCTGTGGCTATGCCACAGATCTCGCAGGCATATAGCATTACCGGGATTACCAGCGCTCCGAAGAAGTATAGCTTCAGGCCAGCTGGCATCGAGGTTGACCCCAGCATTGGATACAGGGAAGCAACTGCTCCCTGCACCTTCGCCGATAGGTTCCTGATGTGCTGGCGAAAAGTTAGACCCCTGTCCAAGTTGACACTTAGGTACTGGACAGAGTTGGTCCGCTCTATCCTTCGACCTCGATAGCTGAATTTGGGGCAACCAGTGGGGTTGTGGCGCTTTGTAAAAAGTATGACGTCGCTTTTGTCCGGATTAACGGACATCCGCCAACGCCTACACCACAGTTGAGTTGGAGATGTCTTTGCAAGGGGTTGAAGGCTCTGAGGATGTTATTGTCTTTGCAGAACAGAAGCACGTCGTCAGCGTATTCTGCCATTTCGACTCTTGGCTCTGTTGGGAAATCTGCCATAAAGACGTTGAATAAGGTGGAAGATAGTACAGAGCCTTCGGAGACTCCGCCTCTCACTAGTCAGGTAGACACCAACCAAAGGCTTTTCGCTTATATAGGAAGTGGAGTGAAGTGGTGACGATGTTATCCGGCCACTACGACTTCCCGACCTCCGAAGTAGTACTTCGAGTATTACAAGCTATTGTATATGGAAGATTAAACCTGATGTTAGAGAGTAGGCCAACATATTTGAGAGACACTATTGTGAAAAAAGACAAGAGACCAAAAAATGAAACGAATCTTACCTAAAACTCCTTTGTCAGTAAAATTGTATCGGCAAAGCTTAAGATCACCTTTTCTTTGACACAAATACCACTTCTAAACGTCCCTTTAATATTTCTTTATGTTTTTGTTGTGCACACCACCTTGTGGTGCTAGTAATCCCTTGGATATACACACAAATTCCCCACTTAAACAGAGTTTCATGCTCACTCAGAACACAACTTTGTATTTGCTCGTGAACTGCTTCAGTGTCCGACCAATACCCACCGTTTCTTCATCTCGGAACTTGGAATGTAAGGTACTTCTGTGCATTGCTTCCTATATTGATCCACACGTAAATCCCTTGGACGTACACACAAATTCACCTCTTAAACAGAGTTTCATACCGACTCAGAACACAACTTTGTATTTGCTCGTGAATTACTTCAGTGCCGGACCAATGCCCACCGGCACTTCTGTGCATTGCTCCCTCTGTTAACCCACACAACTGACCGATTGATTCATGAACGTTTCACTGTGTAGACTCCTCCGCACGGAACCACACGCATCGACTCAACTCATTTGACACTCGAAGTACACTAAAAGCACTAAATACTAAACTCCATCCTTCCTGTCATTGCATCCTACCGGGCGCGTGTGATTGTTCAAGTAGTCGAATGTTCTCAAATTACGTTCTGGAACAATCTCAAGCGGTCTCTGCACAGTAACATGGTTCGTTTTAGCTTCATGACATCTTCGATATCTCAAATAGTGCCCGCCCCGGAAGGCCGCGCCTATCTACCAACAGAACAAGGGTGGAGTAATTCCCCTTCCGCACAACTCCTTCACGGAGCGACGCAATAGCTGATGTGACAATATACTGTAATGCGATGCTCGAGAACTGCAGCCAGTTTGTAATTATAAGATAGTTTCCACGATGTGTGGAACTTTTGTTATATGTAGCCATCAATATATAAGCCAATGAGGAATTTGTGTCCGAATGTATGAGTCAGAATGTGGTTCTGAGAATAGAAAACTCCGCTTAAGCTGATTGATAAATTGAATGAGCGCTAATTTATGAGCCATGTGAAGCGAGAAGCTGATTTTTTGAAAACCAACAATTGAACTTAATCCATCTGAAGCTTTACAATAGAAGTAACAAATATTGTCAGTAAAAACTTTATCAATAGGTTTTGATGATCTAGATTTTTCTATTTATTACATTTAAAATCTCTAGTACCAGTAAATTTACGACTAAAAACAAAAGTTCCCGTGATAATAATAAAAAGCGTATGTCGTAACAAATCTTTGAATATTGAATCCCCTGGCGGCTACAATCATTACGTGGTTTTTGGGCGCTAAGGACTGCCACAAACAATTTCAGTAAAAGGTTTTTGACACTTTAAATAACTTGAGACATGAATTTTAGAAACAGACGCTCTTTGATCATGACAAGTAGTGCCTATTTCTTAATTATATCTCTCTCCAAAAGTACGATATTATAGTTGGCAAATCGTAAGCGTCTTATTTGCCGCTGAAACACAATTTTACATTTTGACTTGTTAAAATATAACAAGTCTTTCCTTTTATAATTCTCATAACTAGTATAAGCACGTTTTAATCCAACACCGAACTTGCCAAGTTTTAATTACCTCAAACTGAACTTAATGGTCTTCTTGTTTATTCAGAGGTTCGAACGCCTAATCGCCTTAGCTTCTCTCACTTCTAACTAATCGCTTTGCTTCAACATTTAACTTTTTCGGATAATAACTGCTTATTCAATAGAGCTGTAACTGCTACCTCCTACATCTTGCATTGATTTTAACGGATAAGAATTATTTTTAATTATTTATATGACTCATTAGTATTTCTTTATAAAATTAATACGCTTCTTCTTCACTCCAAGGGCTAGGCAAAGCTGCCTGTTCCGGTTTAAAACATGTCTGACCATCGTTTTCGTGGTCTTCCCGGATGTCTCTTTCCTCTAGGTTTATAGTTTATAACTCTTCTTGGGATCCTATCTCTCGGCATTCTCTCAATATGCTCTCTCCATTCATTTCTATAATTTATTATTTTTTCTTCTACAGAACTTATTTCTAAATCTTCTCTTATTTTTCATTTGGAATTTTATCTAAAAGAGTACATCCCTTTACTGCTCTTAAAAATCTCATTTCGGCAGCCTGTATCTTGTTTTTGTCTGCTTTTGTTAATGTCCATATTTCAGAACCAAAATGAAAAGCAGACACAACCATTACTTTATAAACTTTCATCCGTGTTTCTTTTCTGGTTTTAGTTTTTAGGCTTCTATTTATTATGCCACATATTTCTTGAAATATTGGTAATTTATTTTTAAAATCATTTTCATATTTATAACTGTCAATTTTCCCAAATATTTAAAACCCTTAACTTGCTCTAAGATAATATCAATTACTATTTTGGTTCTAATAATGTCTTTACCTCGAAACACCATTGTTTTTTTTTATTTGGGGAAATTTTGAGATTATAATTCTTACATAACTTCTGAAAAATATATACTGCTCTTTGCAGCTCGTCTTCAGCTTTACTTATAATTATTTGGTCATCCGCAAATAGCATCGTCTTAAGAATAAAATTTGGTGCAAGATGAATGCCTCCGTTAATCTTAAACATCCACTCTCTAATCAGATCATCTATATAAATTATGAATAAGATAGCAGACAAACTGCAACCCTGTCTTACACCTTGATTTTTATGTATCCATTTACTATACAAGTAAATTATAAAGTGAATTATAAACTTACAAGTGAATTATTTAAGCTTAATTAATACTTCATTTTCCGAAAGATGAAGAAAGTTTGCCTAGCATTCAAGAGGTTAGAATTTTTCCTAAGAAAGGATAATTTCATTATTAGACTGAGCAATGATAATATGGCTAATTCTTAATTGTACAGTTTAATATAGGTATGTTTCCCTACGAGCAGCATGTCCCTTAAGTTACTTTTATCCCTTTCCCCGCTCTTTGCCCTACTAGGAGAAGGCTGGTCGCTCTTTTGCCTCTTTTAAGTCAACTGTCAGCTGTCTACGTTTCACATGTCAGATGAAACCATCTAGAACCACATAATTTTCGCAAGCCATAGTATAGTATTGCTTGGCTTATTTACCTCAGTGAAGCACAAATGACGAAAATTGGCAATGAATACATTATTTTTCTGAAGTTTTATTAAATAGAACTTTCGCATTAATGTTGTATTTAATTTATATTGTGACTTTGTCGGTTCGTAGAATTAAAAGACCAAGTTGCAGAAATTAAAAATCTCCTATATTTTCGTAGAAATATACTGTTCAGTTCTCACGTAAGAACATTACATCACATAACACAATCTTCCAAGTCGATGAGAATAACAGCGTCCAGTTCAGCACTCTTTAGAACAACACTCTTGTTACATAACAGACTCTGCTTACTCACGCTGTTTACAACTACTCACTTTGCGAGCCATCACGTCCTTAAATACCTAATTCATAATTCTAGATTGTTCTAAAATAAACCAGAACCCGAACAATCTCTATCAGTCCAGAATTTCCGGAAGAATAAAGAAACCAAATAATCTATCACATTCCAGAAGCCTAACTTAATCTATGCCGGCGAGTCCCTTACCTCAGTTATCATAGGTTGCCGGCGCTTGTTTACAACAGGCGCGCTATCATTAACTGCTTAGCAAGGCTCATTATTACCATGAAACTTTATCCGCCGACTGTTTTCTTATTTGTGCCGAAACCTTTATGCCTGTTGCCGTGACAATATGTATAGCTAGAGAGAAAATTCCAGTCAGCACTGTGGGACAATAGGTATTTACATTAAACTCACCTTAATAATGGTATCAAAACTTGCCTTTTTGTAACATTCTTCTCAGCTTTATACCACAGTGATTTATTTCCTGCTATTGAATTAGGTCATTCATAACCTCCTGCCCACTACCATTTAAAACATGTATTATGCATAACACAGTAGAAAATAATGTAATTAAATTACTCTTCCATTCTATAGAGTGGAGAAACATATTTTAGACCACACTTTATACGGTCGCCAACCCGTATCTACGATCGCGCGGCTTATTTACACAAAAGGAACTGATAGGCGCGCAGTGTGTAAAACAAGTTCCGAAGTTCTGCCGAAATAAACAAACTGAGATAAATGGAAATTACTAGTTACTTCTTGACTGATAGAGACTGTTCGGGTGCTGTTTTGTTTTCGAATAATCTAGACATTTTCAGTGAAGTATTTAAAGAGGCGACGATTGGGCAAGAGGCGAGTTGCAAGTTGTGAAACAAGAGTTATTGTTGTGAGACATTTAACAAGAGTGAGTGAGTCGCGAGAGGAAAGCAGAGAACAGCTGAGAGTGTCGTTGTAAACTGAACGCTATTTGTTATTGACATCGATCTTGGAAGATTGTGTTGTGATATGTTGATATAATTTTTCTGCTAGGGAGTGTATTTCTACGCAAATAAAGAACATTTATAATTTCGGCAAATTGGACTTTTAATTCTACGAACCCACAAAGATACAATACGGATGTTTGCCTTTATGAAAATGTCTACAGTTTACAGTTAAACAACCAGTTTTCTAAAGATTTATTTAAGATAGGCCATTTTAGGACAGGGAAATCACTTCAATTGCAATTTTGTTTTTAACAAATTTTTCACCTATTTTTTTTTCTTCTTAAGTATGTGTTAATTAAATGTGTTATATCGTGTCAGTCAATGAACAAAACCCTTGCATACAGTTGGATTGGTAAACGTAGATGAATGCATTTGCAGTCTATAAAATGTTTATTCTGATTCCTTTAACTTTTTCTGAAAAAATAGTTCGCAGCTCTTAATATCTCTTTAAACGTTGAGGACTCAGCATTACATGATATTGAGGGCTTTTATTCATTACATTATGCCCACTTCTTAGAAATATTCCTCTGTTAGGACATATCAGAAGAGCTATAATGCAACTGAAGACAAGAACAGAGTAATAAATTGGAGGGAAATATTTCTCTGTGTGATGAATGTAAACGCATATATAAAATATTTGTCTTGCTGAAGTTAGTATAAATAAAATACATGCCTAAAATGAAATAATTTTATGGGAATTAAACGAAAATTAATTTGAAATATATCCAGGAATGTACGTATCTTTACCAAAAACGCCTTTTTTGCAGTAAAAGAATGTCCTACTCGTTCTGACATAAGTACTATATGCGCAAGATTTCTTGAGCGCTGGATTTACTGTGTGGTGCGGGCAGAGGGGAAGAAAAGAGCTAACACGCTTCTGTTTCTGCAGTTGGTCAACCTAGAAAAGCACAATTCAGTCAAATTGCGGTAAGATAAGCAAAGATATGCGCCGAAGGTATGTGATATGTCAACAAACAACTGAACTCCATCCGATATGCTGTATGCTTTTATATTTGCGGTTACAAAACACATAAAAGTATTAAACAAATATTATGTCAGCTATAAACACTCACTCGCTTTGTGATTAGTCGATTTCCAAGTCTACTGCGCCACTTTCATGGCTGGTATCTTCTAATGTGTTGATAATTTCATTAATTGCCTTTTATATTACATCATCGTTTCTCCAGCTCTTGGACCTTCTTAGCGAATCCTTCACTATCCGTCGCTTCTATAGCAAGTTTCTGCAGATCTGTGGCTCTCGTTAACATTGCGTACTTTGTAAACATTCTTTACTTTTGCTCACTCCAGTTCAGTTGCATTCAGATCACAGTTATACGAAAAATAGTGTCTTCTCTTTCGAGAGCCATAACACTGACAACATAGTCTTGCTTTTAGATTTGTTGTAAACTGTTTAGCTGATAATTAACCTAAAATTGCTCAAAATTAAATGGCGTACGTGTGAAAGCTTAGCATATTAGCCAATAGATGTCACAGTGTGTAGTGCATTTCCTGTTTCAAAGTTGTCATCTGTGTTTACGGGAATAGGCGAAACCTACCGAATGAGGACTTGGGACCCAAACGCTCAAGAAATGTTGCGCATATAGTATAGGAATATAACATAACACTGGGAAAATGCTAGATACTCGAAATCAGTTCAATAGAGCCCAAAACTGAAACAACAGAAGTGATATGATAATTAAAGAGGATACTTATATATATATATATATATATATATATATATATATATATATATTTGTAACTTTCTAAAATATTGAAGTCATTTAAAATAGGATAAAAACGTTTATGAAAGGTAATAAAAATAATCAATTGCAAAATAGCGAATGGAAACTAAAAAAGCTGAAAATTTCGGTGTGAAATATAAACGGCGCCAGCCATGGAACCTGATGTTCTGTCACATCGTGTTCAGTGTTTTACCTTGGTGCCATATCTCTGTAAGGGAAGGTATGGGGGAGTATGGAGTCAGCTATGTGCGATTTGGAAACCGCTCAAAGCAAAGGGAGCTCAATGGCATTAGCTAACTTGTTTAGAAGTAATGTTAATAAAGTTATTTGGGTGCAGGAGTAGACGAATGAGATATCTTGTGTTTGAGAGTAGGGGCATAATTATTCAAAGTGTGGAAATACATAAAGGGGCAATTATGGAGTAATTAGCAGCGGTTAAGGACCTCCGATCCACACACTCTCTAAGAGGCAAGACTCTCACTTCCAGGAAATTCTCCTGAGGAACTTCTAAGCTTCTCGGAGCTATCCAGGAACAACAAAGTTGTGGCTTATAAGCCCCATCTAACAAGACAGAACCTAATTACTCTATGCCAATATGCAATCAAATTCCAAACAGAGAGTCATATGGAAGAGTACTACGTAGTGAATAATGATTTATTGTCATTAAGCTTATTACAGTAATAGACAAAGTCAAAAATAGAGTACAAATTAATACAGTTATAATACAGTGAAGATAAAAAAAATCAATAAAATACTTACATTAGATATACAAATATAGAGACTTAAAACAAAATGAGGAAATAAGAATACTTCATGACATAAGCCAAAGTACTAGGGAAGTGGTACTAGGGAAGGATAAGCAGGTCGCGAGGAACTATAGTGGTTTCTTTGGGCTTTGTTGAATTTGTAGTACTAAAAGTTCAGTTGAAACGTGTAATGATTCTATGGGATAAAATAAGTAAATGCAGGAATGGTGGACATCGATTTTTCATTCTCCTGATTCCGACGTTCTGTTAGGTTAACCTTGTCACTATATATACGATGGCTGATCAACAAAGACTGTGCCCGCCTTGGTAGCGTAGATGGTAGCATGTCTGCCTCACGTTCAAGAGGTCCCTGAGATTTCCCACAGATGTTTATTACGGTAATTGAATGTTTACATGATCTTTTTCAAAGTAGTCTCCTACTGCAATGCACTTTTCATATTGTCTCTGCCAGTCCTTGAACACTTGCTGCAGAGCGTTCTTTGACAGGTCCTTGAGAATGGCCTCACTTTTCTTGAGCACTGCTTTAGAGTTCTCAAATCGAATAACCCTAAGCTTTGCCTTTAGTGACGGGAATAAAAATATATCACAGAATGCAAGATTGGTGCTATAAGGTGGATGTGGTACACAGGTAATGTTTAATCGTGCTCGAAACCTCATGACTTGATTTGCGACGTGAGGCCGTGTGTTGTCACGATGAAGTCACCAATAGTCAGAGAAACGCAATACCATACTTGCACGTTCAGCTCTACACTGACGCAGTGTGCACGGCTGTTTCATGAAGATTTCTACTTACAACATCTAGCGTGAGAACCCTGCACTACGTCTACGAGTGGCAGCGCCCTCGGAGTCCGGTTTATTTTAGGTCCACCCTCGTATTTTGGTACATTATTTGTTTGTATTATGAAAGCTATTTCATCTACTTTACGGTTATGTCAGAAATATTGCTCCCTACCATCCTCATGGATTACTTTGTGCAAAACTGAAATAATTATGATAATTGAACAATAGTAATTGAACGTCTGTTACATTTCCTATCACTGGTTTAGCACGAAACTCCTCCAGCTGTCCTGCCTGCCGTTTAGGGAGCATATGAGTGAATGCTGTAAAAATTTTGGATATCTGTTGGTTCTCTTACGAAAGTTTCCGTAGCGATAATAATGTCATACTCTTCCATTATTTCTTGTAAAATATAAGAGATTGCTCCCTTAAACATCTCAATATTCTGTAGAAATAATTTGAGTTCCGAGGTCCGTGGCGTCGGGTCTGATGTGTTGATTTCTGGACTTCATTTGAAATGCCCTTCTGTTGTTTACTTTCTTTGTCATACCACTTAAGTGAACGCACCTTATTTGAAGCTAATTCCTGTGCCTTGTACTCGGAAAGGAAAATCTCCTACAATTAAATCTTTTAAAAACCTGAAATTCTTTTCTCCGTGTATTGCCCGAGGGTAGAGAAAAGAAGAAAAAGTGAAATACTTTAAATTTAACAATTGAATCATATGTTTTCCCGGTAAACCGTTAGGGGTTCTCATATTCGAGATACACACCGTTTTACGTCATGATGGCACGTTGAGCCCGCCTCGGTAGCGTGTTGGTAGAGTGTCTACCTCACGTTCAAGAGATCCCGAGTTCGAATCTTGGTCAGGGTGAGTTACCTTGATAAGCTTTTTCCGGGGTTTTCCCCTATCCTGAAAGAGGAATGTCGGGTAACTCTTAGCTCTATGGACCCTGGGCTCATTTGAGCATCATTTCACCCATTCCATTCATCGTCCGATGTGAGTTAACGTTGGAGGACGTAAATTAAAAAAAAAATGGCACTTAAAGTTTAAGAGCTACCGGTCGGAAACCTGAAGATCCAAGGTTCAAATGCCGGTCATGGCATTGTATTTGTCAGATTGACTCTATTCAAAATCTTAGTCTACAAACGGCTAGAATTTAACAACATGGAGTTTGTCTAAAAACGCTCTTTGTTAGAACCAGTGGGCTTGTAAACATGTATTTCTGTGACAGTTTAGATTTTTTTTTGTTTTGTTTTAATATTCCGTCTCCCAGGATGAAATGATGCTCAAATGTGTCCAGAGTCCATGGAGCTTAGAGCTATCAGAATTCGTCATTAAGGATAAGGGAAAAAACTCCCAAAAACCTTATCCAGGTAACTCACTCTGACCGAGATTCGAACTCGGGACATCTGGATCGTGAGGCAGATACGCTACCATCTACGCTACCGAGGCGGGCAGTTTTGATATTAAATCATTGGTTGGAACTTTTAAAATAAGAGCTAGCAAAACCATATAAAGGTAAATAACGGTAGATATACTAATAAAAAAGAGATTGGAACAAAAATTAACAGATCTGTATTCATATTTTTGGCAAGGAAATTTGTTTTATTATTGCAATATGCTTGGGGATTCCAAGACCCTGAGTTACACTTTCAGCAGTGGGTCTGGTTTTATTTGTCTACGCTAGCTCTTATTGAGCTAATGATAGTAGAGAGTAAGAAGCATAAGTGTTGAGGATTACAAGGATTTATCCCCACAGAAAAGGGGACTAGGCAATAACCTGTTTGTAGAATAAAGCCCATTATCCCCCGTTTAAGACGAGCTTTGTTAGGATCTTGTCGGCTCCTGTGTTCAAACACCACCAACTCCTGTCTCCGTGTTTTCCTGCTCCTTCTTAGTGCCCCAGAGGGGCTGAAACATCTGTTTGATATGCTCTGCACCTGTACAAAGGTTTGAGGAGGTGGGGGAGATTCTTGGATAAACTCATTAGGAGAACTGGGGGCAGAGTAGCAGAGAGAATAGACTCTAACATAACCATAATCATTGTCATCCCCCGGCGGTGCCACCGTCGTACATTTCGGAGCAGTGAGAGGGCTTGCTTGAAGGGGGAAAAAGAAACATCAGCCCAACTGGTAGTTCAACTACACACACTGCTCTACCAACACATAAACTCGCTTTTTTCGCTGTCGGATGGAACCTAAGTAAGTAATTTTGAGAGGTACAAATAACACTCCCATGGCATGGTTCTTTAATGCTAATATTATATCCATGAATATTAAAGTTTTGGAAAGGGATTATTACTAATAAAAATGCAGGATGGAAGTCCTAAACTTTCACTGTCCATATTTTGCAAAGGTTCTAAGAAGACATTCTTTTTATTCTAAATTTAGCCGAGTACCCATGAACTTCCCTATAAGTTAACAAAATAAAGGCTTAGTAGCTTCAGGTGTTCCAGTCTATGTAGGTACAAGGGCTTGTATTACTAAATAGAACTTCATCTTATAAATGTGGTATATCACTAATATCTATATTTTTTATTATTGCACATTCCTTATTTATCATGTTCAGTACAGTCCCTCCATATTCAATATCTCGGTATTTGTCAAATCTGTTGCACGCTGCTTCTTGAAACGAGATTTCGAATATCTGAGAATGTAGAATTCAACTATTTCTGAATCTTAGGGCGAGAAACTGTAAATTATGTTATTTTATGCTTGAAACTGGTTACTTCTGTAATAAAAATAGGAAGCATATGAGTCACTGAAATGATAATGGAAAATCCTCTTGCAGTTACAGCCACGTATATATAACCTACGCGCGGTCTTAAAGCATTATGGACAACATATAATCGATCACAGCTGAGACTGAAGCCGGATATTTACGCAAAAGGGTTAAGGATGAAAGATGGTTAATTATTATTCTCACCTTCTGTGTCGATCTTGAGGAAGTATGCCTTGGCGCTCTGGAGCAATGAGTCTGTGTCTGGCCGTAGTATCAGAGCGAGAATAATTTATAGAAAACAATAACAAATTTTCTCTTCTCCAAAATATTCCAATTTATTCTACTAAACCCATTATTATATCCTATCACAATGTTAAGATCTGTATATTATATATTTTATAAAATACTCAATACTGAATCCTTTGCAGATTAAGAATCTGTAACTTGCAGATCGGCACTACAGATAACACATGCTTACACTTCAAAGATCTGACGAAGAGTGAAGCCAAAAGTATTTCTTTCTTACACATGTTATTTGTGCATCTTAAGTGTACACTCAAAATAATTCTGTACAACTTCGGAGAGACACAAATGTAGTCTTTCTCCTACGACGTTCTTAAGCAGAAGAAACTTCTTTAAAACTTTTAACAACTTCCTTTCATATCAGGTTGTTATGGTTACAACAACACTATCATTTACCTTACATTTTATCCATTGCACTAAACATTACAATTCCTCCACCTATTTCTCTCAAACATAAAATATATAAAATAACTGCTTCACAGCAAACATTTCTTCAAGATACCAATGGTAGGAATGTGATAAATTACACTCTTTTCTCGACCTAAGTCCGCCTATTACTTGGCTGACTCCAAAATTCCTACAATATGTTGCCAAATTATAAGCCTCTCATCCACTACTACTCTGTGCCTTGATAATTTCTATGAAGTGTGTCTTCTTTGGTGTGGGAAGGAGGTTCACGGTATATTTAGTTGGTCGGACGATGTTTTGCTGTGTGTGGGAGTTGGTTATTTTTCGAGCTAGATGCAGTGCTTCTTGCTTCCAGGCACTCCTCTTGATAGGCGGGAAAGATGGAAAGAAGCAAGTCTTCGCCTTTGAGATCCTTATCTCAGTCGTTCCAGCTGAGGAAAGGTAAACACTGGTTAATGATACACAAATACACGTTCCTTTCCCCTTTATTTCTTAGGTGAATAGAATAACAAATTTGATTCCTTACCTACTCCTTCTTTACAAATAATCTTATTTTCTGTACCTTTTTAAATGCACCTCTATACTGCATCCATGTTAAGTAACACGCTTTTTCTATTACACTGCACAAACGTGATAGACGACAGTGACACTTTCGCCCATGTGTTGCGCCATGTTACATTCAAACAAGTTGTATGCTCAAGAGTAGCTTACCAGTAGGTTTTGTTTTGTAGGTTTTGCTCACAGGAACAGTGTGCTTCTTAGGACGGCAGGAGTATACTCATAGTTCACCCCCTTTAAAAACCGACACCTATGTGAAACAATGTCGATTGTTTCCTTTATCACAACATGCGGCTAGTCCTGTGAGCGTCAACAAGCAATGATACAAAGTAAGAATGAACATGGGGTGAGCCAGTACAGTTATCGTAATGCACAAGGAGTGGTGATGAAATTAATATCAATTGTTCAGAAAAAGTTCAGAGTATCTGCAGAGGCAATTAACATCTATAACACAAGAATAACAATAGGAATTGTTGGATATGGAGCGAATAGCTGGGCACATAGATTAAAATACAAGAAGTACATAACATTACTACGCAGATCTCAACGACAGATAATTGTTAGAGGAGTAGCAGTATTTAAGACATCTACAATGGGATTATGGCCAATTGATTACGTAATCAAACTACGTGCAGCAAATTATTGGTTAAAGAAACAGAACATAACAAGAGTGCACGAACTGATTGGCGAGCGATGTAAATCTAAAACTAAAATTAGGAATACAATTTTAAATGACTGGCAACAAGAGTGGAATAACGTAGTTGAAGGAAGGATAATTTACGAGATTATTACTAAACATCAAGGAGAGATTACAGATGAAGTATTTGAAGCCGAGGAAAAGGGTCATACATTACATATCAGGGCACGGACCTATGATACATACTTCAATCGAATAGGCAAAATACACAATAGTAATTGTGACGTCTGAAATGTTACAGCAAACCCAGAGCATTAATTGTTTGAATGCAGTAAATATATATTCGAATTACAAGAAGGTATAACAAATATGTTATATAGTGAGGAAAGAATGATATTATAAACAGTTGGAAATTATTACAGAACTAGTATCCAATTTAGCCATGGAAGACTACAAACAGAACAGAGCACAACTACGGAATAGAAGAAGGGGAAAGATAACACATCAAGAAAATACTCCGATACAATTGAGGAGATCAACAAGATTTACATAAAGAGATGAAATCAATCAACTTCAACATGTATTGGAAGAGGATCAACATTCATAGGACATTCTTAAAGAGATGGCATGTTTAATAATAATAGTTTTTGGAAGGAGATCAATATGAATTTGTGGAGAAGGAAAAGAAACCCAAACGACACATGAAAAAGCACTCAAACATCCTCGAAGGTAACCAGGACCATGGAGTAAGAAGAAATAGCTAAAGAAAATACCTGCAACTGTCAAGTAAACATTGGATGTCCAGTCAATATGGAGTTTCAACGAAATGTAATGGACTTCAGGATACAGCGTTGGGAAGACTTCAGTTGCAGGTGCAAAATATTAGAAATAGGTCAGCAGCCTTCAGTCTGTATAATTTATTATTCCGATTAATATTGCAATTTAAATATGTATTAGAAAATGTATATAATAATAAGGCTGCTGTTAGGTTAGATTTAGTTGTAAGGCCACTGGAGACAGTTTCCATTAGGTTAGTTAATTTAGGCATATGTTTTATCTGCAAACAGAAACTTTTTATTAATTGATGTATATGATTTGCAATTTCTTAAATAATCAAGAGCACAATAAGTCCAGGTTTAGACTCTAGACACCTGGACCTAAGCTCGCAGATTAAAATAAAAAAAATATCGTAATATCTTGTTCTTGCTAGTTCCACGGCTAGTGGGCGACACAGATGGAAGATATATGTGTCCTTGTCTCACTGAATCCACCTAGCAAGTATCGTACAGATGCTGAGATGTACAGTGATACAGATGCTGACAGAAGTTTGCCTAATATTGCAGTATGTGTGTGAGAACATAAACGATGATTATTGCATAATCTGAACCTTAAAACCTTGAAGTGGAGAACAGTTCTCTTACGTAGCTATCGTTCATCTGCACACAAAACAAGACTCAGATGCGTTCCACGAAAGAAGGTCTTTGCTACAGTGAAACAAAACAGTTACATTTCAACGATTTGTGAACATATTTTTTATTTTAATATCATATTTGTAGGCTGCCTGTGATGGACTTTAAACCAAATTTTGTTTCATTAAAATCTTTAATATATAAGAAAGATACGAATGTGTATTTATGAAGCATTTTTACACCTGTATCTATAATGTTGTAAATTTTGCGCAGAAATTTTAGCCTGGCAGCAAACATATGGCTTCCTTAAATCAGAAATTTGTAACTGCCATTGGTTGTCCTATATTTGAACCCAAGAGATTTCACAGTATTATGCTTAGAAGATAAACAATCCGTATATTCTGCTTTCCCCCTCATTAAATTGGTCAGCGTTTCGGCAGTTGGATGTTCACCCTTGTCACATAAATCATAAACTGTTCTACGTTAGACACACTTTTGAAAGTTATCTAAGTTGGTAGCAAGTTTTTTAGCTGCTCGATGTTTCCCTGGAGAACTGAATATGTAAACTCTCCTAATTTGGCGAACTGTTTGCCTTCTTTAACAATTTTCGTCACAAATTGAGCACTACTCACGTGACAAGCTTATAAAATTAATTCTCAACTCTGAGCGAAGGGTGTACTTTAGAAAAGTCTTTAACTGACATCTGTTTGAAAAAGGAATACACATTAACAGGAATATTTCTAGCCTGCTTATATAAAATCTTACTAGTTTTTTCGCAGCTACTACTAAAACTGAACTGTCTAGTCCGGTCCATCCTTTTACACAATCATTCGCTGTATCATGAAGGTTGGCGAAACTTCCCGAATCTTCATGCCCTTTCGAGGCGGCAGGCGAAAGAACAGTATAGTAACTTCCCTGGCGCACCAGTTCTAGGCTTGCTAAGCGGTATATTTACTTACTTCGAAAATCACGTGTGCGCTCTTTAAAGATCACCATTTTACTGAATGAAAGGTATTAAATGTAGATGCAACATAGCACGCGTGTGCTTTTCTTCACTGACAGTTAATGATTCTTTTCTTTCTAGTCAGGCGTCTTAACTTTCCATATCTGCGAAACCAGATGTGCTGTGCTACAAACATGGGGTTTAAACAGTCTGCTCAGAAAAAATAGCTGTGTAACGTGGGAAAACAAAATAATTATGCAATTAGTATCTTTAGAGCGCGCAAAGAAATTAGCCGTATGGTTCGGCAAAGCGAGCCGGTATGCGTGCTTAACTGTACAACGTTGCATGCACCGGATTGACTAGTAGCGGTAGAACAGCCACGCCTAGTCCCGCTTATGTTCATTCCTATTTTGTAGCTGCCTTAGTTCTTTTGTATTATACTCGAAAATCTTAAACGTCGCACATACCACCACGATCTTTTAGACCTCCACTTCATACCAGGTAGAAGTTACCAAGACGATTTCTTTCCCTGATTTCTCCCCCATCTCTACGGAGTTTTCTATTTGCGCTCGTTTTCCATACTAGTCCCCTTTCGTACCTCTCACCTGATTTAGAACATGATTTACTGATTACTGATGTTTCTCTGTTGGCGGCTTGTTGGCTCCTCTAACTAGCAACTCATGAGGTTTTAGAGCCTTTCAGTCATTTTTGCGGTACTTCTTATGCCCGACTAAACATTCTCAGCGATTTAGTAAATTCCATACGACTTCATCCCGTCGCAGCCATCTAGGCCTTGCTTTGTCCTATTGTGAGCATTTACTGCAAGCTTCCTTAATTTGCCAGAACTTCTTACTCTCCTAACATTCAAAACACTTTCCTAAAATGAGAAAGGTTGTACCTTACTTGCATATATTTATATTCACTGTAATGTACTGTCACCCAATTATCGGAAGGCAAGACCAACTGGAGCTGGGTAGGGGACAGGAGGCATTCAGGCCACGCCCACCTTTTATCTTGTAGCGCTAACATAGGGGATGGTTAGGAAAGTGTCGCCAGGCACTGTCCGTCTCTTCCCCCTTCCGCCTCCCTGTCGTCTCGAACAATTAGGATGTTGTTCTGAGCCGCGAAAGTTCCAGACACAGCGATTTGAGTATATAAGGTATGCAGTGGACGAGTTAGTTCAGTTATTGGTGAGCAGCCGTGAAGAGCTCAGGCTAGCAAACGGACTTGAAGACTGTGTACGTGTATCAGAGGAGTTGTACGTAATTGTGAGTGTGCAGTGGACCTGTGACAGACGAACTGGTGGATTGTAATTGTGTACGCTACGTAACTCTATGTAATCGGAAAGTATTCCAACTGTAATTTGGCGCAAATAAAGAAAAGTTTGAGTTTTGTGGAATTGGACTTTTAAGTTCACGAACCCACAAAGTCACAGTATTTATCCTGTATATTCATTATATATGTCTATCTATCAGGCAAATTATTATTTATCGCAGATTTAGGAATTGCGGTGTCTGCTTCATCTTTCTGACCTACAGAATTTTATTGGATGTAATTCGGGCTGAAGTCCTGAGTTCCAGTAATGCCTTGCATTAGCCTGACTTACAACTAATTGATTTTTCCTCAATACCCGATATGATCTCAAATCTCTCTTCCTAGAAAATTTCAACTTGGACTTGCTATGATATGCGATGTTTACATATTTTAAATATTTGTCTAAAATACGTTTTATTATAAAAAAGTAATCATTTGCCTTTATAGTAAGTAATTTGCAACCAAGAGATGGTGTTCGAATGTAAATATTTGCGTGTACGTTGTCTTGAGCTCGGAAACAATGTTATTAATTCCATTCTGTGAAATAAGTTTTAATTGTGTACTATCGGTTTGATTTTAACAATGCGACACAATTGACGATAAAGTGTTTATCACTGAAAGAGGAAGGAATTTTGCACCTAGCACACACCTAAAAATTAATTTCCTACATCCGTCTGGTATAATCAACTAAATGTGCAGTAAAGCTATTTCGTTAAAGGTTATCACGATTAATATGAAATAGAAAAATTATTTCATGGGGATACTTGTAGATGCTGTTTAGCAGTAAACAATTGTGTGTAATAAAGAGTTACGCAATGTAATGTATTTTTATTATTTTTTATATCTCACTTCCTCACCAATGCTGGTGTTTGGAGACGGTTGGGTCTCTTCAGAACGAGAGAGCCGAAGCATAATTACCTGATAGATGAGATCAGGGTTGGGAGGTCGGCCCAACGCCTGGGATGAATGAATGATGAAGCAATTGGTGGAATGATGGTGGGGAAAACCGGAGCACCCGGAGGAAACCCAGCCCAGTGCCATGTTGTTCACCACAAATCCTACTTCATGGCAGCCTGAGTCGAACCCGGGTCGCTCAGGTGAGAGCCAAGCGGTCTAGGCACTCAGGCATCGCGTGGACATTTTTAGTATTAATTCCATAAAAGTTGAAAACATATAGACTAGTTAGAGAAAAATCAGATAACGGAGGGAACGCCTAATACCTTAGCCCACAATTGGGTCTTCTGTAAGTACACTTCCGGTAGGAATGGATGATGTGTGGGAACCGCAGGGACAGCAGACCACTTACGGTTTTCTAAACGGACTACATAATGGGTTGCGACGCACTAAGTTCTCTTAATAGTTACTGGTTTCGTTACCCGACGGGTAGGCACTCCATTGCGACCCTTTCAAATCACCGGAAGCTGGTAAGAGGTCTCCTCCACCAACTGGAAGCTGTACTCGCAGGGAAGACCTGAACGCCCACCCTGTGGTGAAGAAGTGCCAATGAAAGAAATGAGAGCAATTCGGAGAGAGAAGATCGTGGTAGAATACACAGGATTGAAGCATTCGCCTATCCGAGCAGATAAAACCCAGTTGGCCACCCGGAACCGGAACCGGAGCTTCTTAAATGTGAGTTTTGCGCGTTACTCAAGAAACATCTCGCTCTGTTAAAACCAACTAAATAATTTTCAGTCTTCTTCTTCACTCCATTGTTTGGGCATATCGCCCGTTCCGGCTTCATAGATCTCTCCAGCGTTTCCTGGGTCGTCCACTGTCTCTTCTTCCATTTGGATTATAGTTTAATACTGCATTTGGATATCTTCCATCCTCCATTCTTAATATATGTTCATACCATTGTTGCCTTAGTTCTGATATATTGTCATGGATTGGTTCCATTTCTAGTTCCTTTCTAATATCCTCATTTCTTATTTTGTCCAATATTGTACAACCTTTAACACTTCTTAAACATTTAATTTCTGCAGTCTGTATTTTATTTAAATCCTTTTATGTTGGCACCCAGGTTTCGCTTCCATATAGTAAAGTTGGAGTAGCCATTACTTTATACGTTTTCATTTTTGTATCCTTTCTCACTCTGTTTTTAAAAGTTCTTTGGATTGTGCCACACATTGCTCGGAATTTGTTTATTTTTTCTTCCATATCAGCATTGTTTCTAAAACTTATGTTACATCCTAAACATTTAAAACTCGATATTTGTTCTATAATCTTATTTCCTAAAACAATTTTTGATCTTATATTATAATTTCCTTTAAAAGCCATAATTTTTCTATTTTCTTCTGATATTTTAAAAGTATACTTTTGTACTATTTTATTTAAAGTATACATTGATTTTTGCAGTTGATTTTCATTTCGATGAATCAATATTTTGCCATCCGCAATCAGCAGGGTATTAATATAAATATTTTCTTTTATTTTGATTCCTAGGTCTATTAAAATCTTCCATTCATTTAGAATATCGTCCATATATATACACTAAAAATACTAGGTGATAAGCTACAGCCTTGTCTTAGTCCAGTATTGGTAGAAATTTGTTCTGTTAACCTATCCCCAGTATCAATTATTAGAGTTGAATTTGTGTATACGTCTTTTATTGCATTAATAATATGTGATGGGTAACCCTTACTTTCTAATATTTGCCACAGTTTTGATCTATTTATTCTATCAAAAGTCTTTTCCAGGTCAATGAATGCGATATGTTTCCAAATTCTTTTTCCTTCGCTGTTCAATTATTTAAGGACAAATACGTTATCTGTACAGGATCGGCCTTTGCGGAATCCACTCTGCTCTTCTCCTATAAGGCACTGTAATAGTTTTCAGTCTATTATTTCTTATTTTAGTATATGTTTTGTAACATGTAATTTTCAGTCATTTACAATTTTTACAAGTTTAAGGCAGGATTTGTTACGTTACGGTCCCAAAATATACGTGTTAATATATTGGAATACAAAATTCGATTTATGAGCTGAAAAACTACGGTGAAAGAAAAATAATTATGATTTTACGTTTTGTTAGGTAGATTAGCAACTACATACATTAAAGTTTTGCCAATTTACTCCTGTAAGAGAAATTAAAATCTGGTCATTAGGAATTAAGTTACCTAAATTTTAGGAATTTGAACGTTTTGAGTAAATTATATTCTTTAATTATTGAATTATAAATGTTTAAGGCCAATGATATATGCAGCGGGAATTAACGACAAGTCGCTGCTTTGTAGAAGGTGGAATGCAACGACTCCACGTTCTCTTTCTCTATTACTAAGCGAAATGCTGCTTCTCATAGATTTCTGCCTCAGCTACTCTGCATGGACCTTGCACTCTGGGTATAGGTAGGATATTAGCGCAGAAAAACCAGAGCTTTCTTTGAAATGCGATTTAAACAGAATTGAAGGTTTGCCGATACGTCTTCGTTGCTACGGCCGCCAGGTAGGTTCACTAACTATCACACTATACCACAATGTTGGTTAGTTTGACGGCCAGCTGCCTCTAGACCAACCTCCTTCCACGAGTGGTCCGATCCAAGTGACTTCTTTTCCCTCGTGGCCTTGGTTCACGCCGTTACTTCCCCTTAAGCCCCTACAAATTTTAGCGCGAAACATCACGTGGTCACGCCTACCAAGAGACCTTTCACTTATTTTCCTCGACCAGGTGTGCAGTCAGTTTCCGAGAAAACCAGTCTCGGGGAGTAAGACAAGTACCTGGCCTGTGACCCTCCTTACCTGCTCGCACACTTTTATCCTTTTCTATCACCTTTTAGCACCAACTAAGCCACCACTAAATGTACCTTTTTAATGTGCTCTGATTTCCAAATTATATGATTTCAATATTTTGCGCATTTACAATTTCGACTTCATATAGTTATGCCTTACATTAGTAATTGTGAGAGCTGGCTCACAATAAATGTAGTAGAAAAAATACCAATAATCCCAAAGAGCTGTTATTGGCAATCTACTTCTATTCTCGCTTTAGTGAATAATGAATTCGTTGCGGCCCTCATCATGTTTAGTGAGTACAGATTTTCCACCGAAGAACTTTGCATGCATGATGTGGTATTTTAAGCGCAGTGCTGGCGATTAGTTCTGCCGATGTTAGATCCACCAAATTCATATCACGTTATTTCCGGGACAATTTGAGCCACAATAATGAACATGTATCCTGCATCGGAAGAATTTACACAAGCCATGGAACAAGATACAACTTCTGTATTGCATACTTACGATATATGCGGAACCTGAATATATAAAAATGAGAGGAGGGTAAAAAACCAAAGGAGAGACTCAAAAAGGTATAGAAAATTAGAATATCTTTACAACTTAAGTACTCAAAAGTAAAAACAAAAGATTTAATTGAAAGTCTGAATAGACGACAACACCTAAAAGGTTTATCGTGAAGCAGAATCTGAGGATGATCAATTCCTAGTCATGTTGCTCAGGAGAGATGTAACTTATGGATGTCAACACAAATAAACGTACAGAATATTTCGCTAGCTCTCATGCCACCTTCAATTGCGCACTATACCAGCGTCCAAAAATCAGCAGTTAGTTTTATGTTTAATCAAATTTATTTCCGTCATAATATATGAAAGCTTGACAATCTGGAATTCCCTTCTGCTTAGTAAAATCTTCTATTCGATGAATTTATCGATAAGATTTATCTTTATTTCTCATAATCAACTTCAGCACTGTTTCTCCTTTATACATTCTTCTCGCATACCAAAATTTCTATAATTATACAAGGGGTTTCGTAAAGTGATGCAAATTTTTCAGTATCATAACTGATCCCTTGGGACATAATGTTGGTAGTTTCAGTGATGTGAGTACTTTTGTTTTTTACAGTGAGTGCCAGAACTTATTGAAGTTTAATATGGATAAAACTGAGGCTTGTAATGTATCAAGTTCCTGCATTTCAAGGGCAAAACTTCCTGGAAAATTCATGAGATGGCGGCTGGATTGCCCATCGTATGAAACTATTATGAGGTGGAAAAGAAATTTTCAAACTGGTCATATGTCACTGACAGATGAGCCAAGAGCTGGTAGACCATCAGTGAGAGAGGATGCTGCCACAGTGAAGAAATTGGAATGTTTAATATTCGAAGAAAGACGAGCAACCATCCAAATGATCATGAGTGAGACACATCTTAGTTATGGTAGTGTGTGGGAAATTATTTATGACGAATTGCACATGTCAAAGTTGTCTACACGGTGGGTTCCACATTTGCTAACTCTTTTCTGAAAGCAGACACGGAGTGAGCTTTCAAGACAGATTTTGATGCTGTTTGAATAGGATGAAGATAATATTTTGATGGTTTGGTAACCATAGATGAATCCTGGATCTATCAGTAAGACCTAGAGACAAAACCATGGTCATGGAATGGAAACATGCCGATTCCCCCAACCCCTCCCAAGAAAACAAAGGTACAAAATTCAGCTGGGAAGCTCATGCTGTTAGTTTTCTCGGAGTGTTGTGGAGTCATCTTTACAGGTTATATTGCTAAGGGTCAAACCACTACTAGCAGATACTACTGCAGTCTTGTGGACAAGTTAGAGCGATTCAGAGTAAGAAACGACGCGGTATGCTCTCCAGAGTTGTTCGTCTTCTGTCTGACAATGCAAAAGCTCATTCATCTCAAGTTAGTTGACAAAACAGGGAATGTGGCTTTGAGATATTACAGCATCAGCCTTATTCGCCCGATCTCGCACCAAGTGACTTTATCTTGGTCCCAGAAATGTAGAATCCGTTGCGTGGCTGCCGATTTGAGAACATCAATGAAGTGTAAGAGTGGTTTAAAGTGAATTCTGCAGAGTACTACAATCAAGGTTTTCGGAAGGTCACGAAACGCTTGTAAAAATCTGTAAATCGGGAGGTGACTACGTAGAGAAGAACTAGCAAGCATATATCAACACAAATTCTCTATCATATTTCTCTCGTATATACGGAAATTTACTGATAAATGAAATTAATGACATTAAAGATAAATCCTGATTAATCATAGGGTAGAACTTTGTATTAAAAACTATTTTAATATAAAACTAATGAGATTCCGTCAATAAAATGTCAACCATTGTGATTTAAAAATCAAATGTGTAGTGTTTAACGCCCGCTTTTACTACATACGGCACTGCAGGCGATGACACTGATGGTACATGAGATGAAGATGGAGCAACGGTGGAATGAAATGGTGGGAGAAACCGGAGGTCCCGGAGAAAACCCGCCCCAGCGCCGAGTTGTCCATCACAAATCTCACTTTGCTGTCGCCTGGTATTGAATCCGGGCCGCCTTGGTGAGAGCCAAGTTGTCTAACTACTGAGCCATGGCGCGACTAACCATTGTGATTTATTTTTTATATATTTTCGATCAATACTTTTGTTTACATCCATATTTTTAAAGTTTTGGAGTCCTTTTACTTTAGTTTGCTGGAAGCATCCATGTTCTAATGTACAGCCAAATTAATCGAGTCTTTTGATTTAGTGTTTTTCTTTTGTAATATTGAAAAACCTCTATCAACTGTGTCCTACACCATCCCTGATTTAGTCAGTGTATAGTTAGGACTCAAGTCTCCACTATTCAGGTTTAGCTTTATAATTCTTCTTGTGTTTCGCTGTGAAGCTACTGTATCTCTCTCGTACAATAAGTTTCTACCCGAACTAAAAGAAAACTGTTTTTAGATACCACATGTTTCGAAAGCGTTGAGCGTCACGGCAGTAAAAGAATTACTGAAATAAGTTCGATGTTTCTAAGTGTGCTTTTGTACACAGATCTAGATACCTGATTCTTGAGCTAACGAGCTATTTACAAATATTTGTTTTCTTCAATACGGAACTTGCTAATTATTTCTTTGACAGTTTTGACCCATGCTTCCTACACTGAGCATCGATTATAGCTATGAAAAAAATTTATTATTAATTACGTATATACTAAATAATTCATCACTCTGACAGTAATTCTGGTATAAAAGGATAAGTAAGAGGATATCATAACAGCTATAATCTCACTGAATTTCGAAATGTCTCAATAGAAATGTTAAGAGCAGTACCACGATTTGCCTTGATCTATAGTGTGGTGGTAGTATGTCTCCCTTAGGTTCAATAGGCCCCGAGTTCGAATCTCGGTCAGAGTGAGTCATCTGGATTACGTCTTTCCGGGATTTTCCCTCATTCTGAAAGATCAATGTAGGGTAATTCTAAGCTCCATTGAACCTGGGCTCATTTGAGCATCATTTCACCATTTCATTCATCGTCCGATATGCCTTAACGTTGGAGAAAGTAAATTAAAACAAAATAGAAAGAAACGGTGATGTGAAAGGCAACTCAATGCGCAATGGTTTGACGGCGTGCAGAAAATATGTCTAACAGAAGCTCCTGACATATCATGCTCTGCTCGTGACCCGGTACTTGGTGGCTTCAGGTTCGATTTTGTGCCAACCCGCAGCTCTCTCTCTCTCTCTCTCTCTCTCTCTCTCTCTCTCTCTCTCTCTCTCTCTCTCTCTCTCTCTCTCTCTCTCTCTGGGAAATTAAGTCGAGCATTGTCTCTAGGGAAGTTCTGCGGTCACTGCGGCTTTGCAAGTCCCTACCTCACCTTAACCTCCATTCCATCTCTGTCCATCAAATATACAGAGAACCTTTGCGTCACGTTACCCTTAGCAATATTGCGCACCACCGTTTTAAAGTCATTATCGAAATCAGTGTGCGGTAGTGGCTCTCAAATGTCCGTTTTATGGAGGTGCGTATTTTATTTATGAAGTATCAGGATCATCAACGTAATTCAACGTTATACGTAGGACAACGAATTTAAATTGAGTACGGTAAAAAGCCTTAGATCTCATTCAGTTGACCTTTTCAACGAATAGGTACATATTTGATGGTTTACAGTCACATTAACCTTGTAACATAGATCAGTTTACTAAAGCTTATTCCAAATATTATAGTAAACTGCTATCTTTGATAGATCTAAATTTCTTGCATTCTTCATTATCTAATCTTAATTACGTCTGCATACACATTGACGTGGAGGAAACATATTTTGCAAAACTTTCATTTCACATAATGAGTTTGCACCACTCTTCTGGAGGCTTAAACCTAATATCGAAATTTTTAGGAAGTTGACGACAAATTTTCTTCAAACTATGAAGCAATTGAAAAAACCTATATAAGGACACTGGGAGGTTATTTTTACCCAGACAAGGCTAATTTTTACCAATATTAAAATTTGAATATATAGAAAACTAAACATTATCAGAAATTTAAATTCGGTATGATTACTGTATAAGGATGTGTGCATTTAACCACTGTATAATATTTAAATTACGTTTCATAAGTCCATGCAAAAGGAGCATTAATCACACCGTGTGTCCTGAAAAAAATATTGCACCCTATATTTCAGGTGCACTTTAATTGTAGCAATTTAAAGCTACATACACCAAGTTTTATCCTAAATAACCTAAGATACGTTTTTATAATATCGGCTAAATGAAAATCACATATAGTTTATTCTATGCACATGAACAATTAATTAGTTTTGAGTAAAAAAACACATAATATTTTCAAGGAATGAATATTTGTTTTCATCCATTTTATAAATCACATGAATATAAATGTTAGCCGAATGTGTTCAAGGAAAATTGACAGATACCCTACAAATTTTGTGTCAATATCTTCTTGATAAACATGCACCTAAAGTATGCAAAATCAAGGTTTTGGGAAATAACGATCAAAGATTAGGCACCATTCTCAGGAAGTGGGCGTATCATTACGCCGCCATATTTAAACTGACGAATTAAAGGGCTTTAATACCAGCTGACAACCTATGTTATATATGTATAATTTTAAAGATGAAGAATTATATAATTTTTGTAACATTAAAACAAAAAAATAGATTTTCTGAAACCCAGTGCCCTTAAGTGACTATAATTGATATTAAAGTGTTTCATCTTAGAGTGTTTTAAAGCAAGAGGTAAGCTGGGGTAACTTATGAGAATTAATTTATCCCGTGTGCTGAAATATAGCACACCCTTTCTGTTCGGTTTTATTCTTGGAAATTTCCACCATTGTGCGTTTATACTGAAGAGGTGCACAAATACATTTAGTAAATAAATAAAAATGGTAATGATAAGAACAATGGCTTCCTATTTGAGAAAATAATAAGAATTTTATAAAGGATACTTTGGAAACAGTTAACGCCAAAAATACTTGATTTCATGTAATTTGTGTGCTATAAGGAGATTTACATTCTCTGTGCAGTAAGCTTCTGTTCGTCTTGACAAATAGGACTAGCTCAAGTGATAACCCAGCATATTCGAAATATATACTTTATCCGTTACCTAAATATGTTAAACATGCGGTATTTTAATAAAAATCTGTTAGAAAGACTTATTTTGGGGAATATAACTTTTGAAACCTTTTCCACGAAAAGGGTGGTTTAGAAAATGCTTGTTCTAGGTCTTGATTTTGTACCTCTAAAAGGCATTGAACGTAAACAGCAATATTGTTTTAACAGACTTTTCGCTTTTAGTTATGTTGTTTAGACATCTACACACAAACACTCACACAAACATTCACTCCACAAATATTTCTCCCAATTACCCATTTAGTAGAGAAAGTCATTATCAAATTACAACAAATGCAGTGTATTCAATATCCCTACTTTGTAACAAATATATATCTATCATAGATATATTTTTTTACTTTTCTTTTTGATTAGTTAATTATTTTTCGTTATTTACGTTTATTTTCTTATCTGTTTTCCTTAGTTTCACACATATTCACTATACACATAAACATCCATGCCCAAGGGGGCACTCGAACCTGTGACCCTCTACGCGGTGGAACTCTAGAGATATACGCTCTAGCGACCGTGACTAAGAGGGCCGGAAAGCTTCAGGTAAGGCTCATTTTTTACAAGCAAAGCAACGCAAAAGTGACTAAAAGCAATACTATATGTGACGAAATAAACTAAAAGCTCTAAAACCGTTTAAACTGAAATCAAAATCATTAGCATCATTATTACATACGATGACTATAATGACACCTAGGGAAGTTTGCGTGGACAATTTTCAGGTCTTCTGTGTGCTAGCTTTCAAAGAAGAAAGAAATTAGGAAAGCCCTCTCATTTTATTATTTTTGAAAGGCAGTGCTGTAACTTCAACTGGCCCTTTTGGATGTACAAATAATTTCAAAGCTGTGTTTAGCTACAGATTTATTTTTTTAGGTTCTTGTTACATTATATCGGAGATATTGTCCATTTACTTGCAATTGAATTATAATTAGGTCAAAATGATCCAACTAAGCTACCTAAAATATGAAACGAATGCTAGATTTCGTCTCTTTAATAATCTGTTTAATTGCGTCAATATACAACCTGCTGCACGCACCAGCTTTGGAAGTGCACATAAAAGATGGATCTGAAAAAGCTGAAGATATAATCAAAGATTCCTCAGCGATGAATTCTGAAGACTGAAAGAAGCCAACTTTCCTTTGCGATACGTGTTTACGAGGACTGATGTACATGGACTTCACTACGGAATATTCCTTCAGAAAAGGTTTAATCTCGCTTCGGATCAGTGTCTTTGCACTCTATGTGGCCAATCATGTGATCAATACTATACAATTGGCTCTATAGCAAGAACGAAGTCGTTTAAATTTTACGCAGATAACAATAACTTCCAATTTTTCATGTATTCTGTCTAATGCACACAATGTGTTCAATACTAAATAAACAATAGTTATATGTTTAGAATATTCAGCTTAGAAATATCACTGTTCTTAAAGAAGGGAATAAGAAGGAGAGGGACAGAGAGAGAGAGAGAAGGAGGCGAAGTTGCTAGGAATCATAAAGGCGAGAATCGCATGTTGTATAGCCTAAGTCAGAGCGCCCGAGATGTGTGAGTTAGGCCACCCATTCTAGCGTAGTGAATTCTGTAGTGTCTATATCGTAGGCTTGAATAATTTCTTGAAGATTCTAGGTGGGTCAGAAAAGCCAGAGTGTAGTCTCACCTTATTCTAATATGGAAGGTCCTTTAAAAATAGTTAACAAAAGCTTAGGTTCGTTAAAGGTTATGTTATGGTAATTTCATTTTCGAAAGCTAAAACGAATAGTATTTAACTTACTAATTTATCAAATAAGACTTTTTCCATTGTTCGCTGATTGGTTTCGTGCTGAACTGGTGGATATTCCTCACATGCTATCAGCTCTGGAAATCATACACATCTGGGGTATAATTTTTTACCCCAAAGTGATTTAAAGACTATGTGGCGATAAAGTGTAAAATATTTCCACAAAAATAATGACTTCATTTTGAAACCAAAGCACATCTTTTAAATTAAAACGCCATTGTTGTAAGCTATATAATTTATGTACTAGCCATGTATGAAATATAAAAACAAAATTATATTTAGTTATTATATATATTATTTTCACACAAAATGTTCGTTTATCTCATACGATATTACAATACTGTAATTTGTTATTATGCTGTGCATTATCAGTTTAAAAACTGCTATAAATAAATATAAACTCTTATTATTAAAGATAATTGAGATAGAGTGGACATGACAAATTGAACCACGGATCACCTGGTTTCCGTCAGGTCGCTCTTACCCATTGAGCTACCATGGCCAACGTGCCGTCCTGACATTAAATTCTCCAATAGACTCATATTTTCCTAGTAAACCACTAGTCGCTCTCCGTCCATCCATCCGTGCGTCCGTCCGTCCATCCATCAGTCCAAAACCTTACCTGTATACGGCTAGTGGGAAGAAATGATTAATTTCGATCAGTTAACTTAATAAGAGTTAAATGAGGCCTGGGATTAAAGTACTTGCGATATTAAGTCCCCACAAATGGTGTATATGGATGTGAGAGCTCCTAGTGGTTTACCGGAAAATATGAGTCAATTGGACAATTTAATATTGGTGGTTCAAATCCCGGCCATGACATTGGATTTGTTCATGTCGACTCTATCTATTTTAACATCTACTCATTCTCCACTTGAAATGATGAACACTCATTGCAGAACACTTTCACTCTTGCATGTTCTTTACAGGTAAATTTGACACTCATCACGTTGTTTCTTCAGTTTCTTATTATTTGACCTTGGGAAGGAATCACATCTTTTTGTTGCATATTTGGAACATCTTCATTTTGGTCTTGTTGGTTGCCATTTAGAAGATCCTTGAAACCACCTTGAGTTATTGCTGAACAAATGTGTTGTGTTCTGCACTGGGATGAAAGAATTCCTCTGTCAATTTGAGGTCTGACTAGCTCTTTTCGCAGTTCTGAGAGGAATTTTCTTCTAGCAGTTTTACTTGTCATATAATGTAAACATTTCAGTGCACGACGTAAGAATTGAGGGCATGCTAAGTTAAATATATAAAAAATAGAGCAGGTGAATTTCTTGTTTCACATTTCACTGAGTAGTGTCTAGCCATCTTATCAACAGTATCAACAGCTCATTTTGTTGAGTTATAAAACATTATCACCTCAGAGTTTTATTTTGTTACGTCTAACTTCCACAAAACGCAATTTATAACTGTGTTTGTATTTTATAATAATTTGTTAAAACAGTGCATGTGTATGTATTGTCTACATTTATTTTGTGCCAAGTAAAAAAGGAAAGGAAAAAGCAGAATTAAGTTCGGAAATCCGTCTCATTTCTGAAGCTGATTAGAGAGGTCGATCAACGAGAGGTAAAGTAGACCTCTAATGTGCAGGAAGAGATTTTTGAAAATGCAACTTTTATCGGCACCATGCATTAGTGAGTAAGAACTTCATATTAACTGTTCCTCAAAAATCCAGTGTTTTACATCTGCCATCTCCATTCTACGAGTTTCATATGCAGAAGTTACAGAGAAAGCGTTAAGAAGGCATGTGTGCCATTTTCCAGCACCGTTATACTCATCGAAACCTGGAAAACATCTGAAAAATGAGCAGTGGAATGAATGGAAAATTATGAACGAAAATGATCGACAGAAGAACACCGTAGCATATATCTATCAACCAGGGTAAAGCACAAAAATCGGAGCTCATTCTGGGCTGTCAGATTGTGTAGAACTAGGAACTTCTCGAAAATGGGAGCCTCACATATTACCTACCACTGAGCTCCTTGCTTGGATTTCTTATCTTAACACCCTGTAGTGAAATTAAAACACAATTCCCATGAGAAATTGTTATGTGTTCTGCTTGGAATAAATATGCAAGCATATGCGTTGATTTATTTTGTGTGGTTTGTACCCGAAACCTAGCAAAGAAAAATATTTGCCATTTAAATTATGTATTTTTTTCAGCCCCAGCCGCATTTGAAGAACGAAGCAATATGTTTGTAGTTAACGGAGCCGTCTCTTTTGTAAGCAGCTGGGTAATTTATTGCTGCAGAATTTTGAATGTGTGCTCTATTTTAACCTCAATATCGTTTTAAAACTGAATACGAGGCAGACTTTTATGAGGCGGATTCCTTTGATAGAACTCCCTGCGCTGTAATAGCTCCAAGGCCAAAGAACACATTCTGCAAAAGGAAAGCACTTTGGAATGAAAAATGGAGAATGAAATATGGTTAACGGAAAGAAAAGGTGTGGCCCGTATCAGTTATGAGAAAGAGCATGAAAGAGGGAATAGCAGAACAAACAAAAAGAAATCTTCATGTGCAGAACGTGATGCGAAAACTTGTTCCTTATTTAGAAAAGGAGATATTTAATTTTAATGTACATTCGCAGTTAATAATATTTGCATTTAAAATCGAACGCTGCTTTTAAATTATCTGGGAATCCGTTCTAGATCCATTAAAATTAATAAATTAGGCAGAAATATTGCAAATAAACTACAAAATTGTCATAATCATAGAAAATAACATATTAACTGTGTTATTTACAAAAATGTTTAAGACAAGAGCGTCAAGGTTCACCCAGTCTTTTGAATGCATATTCCGATGATACTTTGAAGTAGAAGTATAATTGTAATAGAGGCAATAAACTGAATAGACAAGATATAATTCATATTATTTGATATTCTAATGAAGTTTTAATGATAAAAGAAGCTTAATATGCATTTAAACACGTCTTAACTTAATTAAGTTTGTATGGCATATAGTTTCAAATCTCGAAACAAAAGCGCACAATTCGAGTGGGAAACATGCTCTTGATTACTATCACATAATTAGAAAACTAACCTTTATTAGGAATACTTCGTGAAAGCTATATAAAAATAAACGGTAGATGAGAGAACATGTGATATTCTGTGTGGGTGATATCCTTACAGTTAATATTGAAGCATCTACATGATCACCAATCGGTTCTAGTTCTTTCTGCTATCTATTTTTATGTTATTCTGTTTTAAAGTGGATCAATGTAATTCTTTTCTTATCATGTTTGTGTTTTGACTTTTAAAGCTTTATCCTTGTTTCTTAAATCCATGTTTATTATTTTCAACTTCCAACAAAGTCTCAGTGCTGTAAATTAATTTTGTTAGTGTCTATAGGATAGGATACAATTCTACAGAGGGGATATGGCCTTATCTTTTGCTCTTTTGTACCTGTGTCACAAGCGGGGCATACTGTGGAGGAAGGATGAGGCGAGAGGAGAAGGAGTCGCGGCGGTGCAGAGGGTATGGTCCCTAACATTTAACAGCTTGAAACTCCGCAGCAGCGCTGTTCGACCGGCGTCCCTCCCACTGTGCGCCCTAAACAGTCCACATTTCGGATTGGAGACCGGAGGCCGCTGCCAGAGCTGGGAGTACAACCGGCATCCCGTAAAAGTCGTTCCTGAAATGGCCAGCTAGGCCGGCTCAGACACTGTCCCACCAGAAGGCGAAGGTGCTTACCATGAGCATATCATCATGCCATGCTGCGCCGAGACACCCCTGGCCCTTCTACCTTGAAAGCAACCGCCAGATGAAATGATAATGTAGGTGAACTGGGGGAGATGTAATTAACCTACCCATCATTCGTCTTGCGACCCAGGAGAACACCCGAATATACTCGTGGGTCAGAGCCTCCCTAATGCGGACCACAGACGAAACCATCTGAGCTCGGTTAGTGTCTATAAGACGATAGCAAAGAAAATTGGTTAAAAATTTTAGACTAGATTGTCTTAATTCAGACGCTGTAGCATCCTAAGGTGACCAGAATGTCCTTTCAGATTTAGATGAAAATCAGCGGAAGAAGTATATAAATAAAAAGTATATAAAACCAGTATATAAATATATAAAACAGTAAGACAGTGTATAAAGCCTCAAATGAAAACAAATCAGTTTAAGAATGCCTGCGGTAAAACCAAAGTAATCGTTTTTAAAGGAAAATGACCTCTTAGAGTGAAAATAAAATAAAATGAAAGTTTAATGGAAATAAGTTGTCAAATTTATTTGTATAGGATGTGTAAGGTCATATAAGGGCCATTGTTTATTGTATTAAAAGTTGGGATTTCCTCGTATGCATGACATTATTTCTAACATTTTTAAAAGCAAAACAAGAGTGGAAATAGGATTAGTTTTATTATTGAGGAAATCTCTTTAGCAGAGGATTTTGTCTCTAGCAAAACAATACCAAAATATAGAATATAAGTTCAAATAAGATCTACAAATACCGGAATTTGATTTCACTATTCTTATGATGATCTACCATAGTGTCTATCTTGTACATCTTATAAGATCTTTCCATTAAAAGTGTATATTACAATCAGGTGTTCAAGGATCGTCCTTATCATCACTCTCTCCTCTTAGTTTCCCACGATTCTGGACATCTTCCTCCTTCTATTGTAAACACATGAGTACACTCGCTGCCATTTATGCTGTCACCGTAGCTTCGGGAGACGTTCTCCTGGCCTTACACATTGTGTATGTCGGGAAGACATACGTGTATTTGTTTTCCTCCGTGTAACCAGTGGCGTAATGTTCTATGTATACAGTTCTGAAGTATTCATAGCTGAACATATAACTTTGAATATCTTAAAATTTTCTCTTCATATGCTTCTCTAAAGCACCTCCAAAACATTTGCATACATTACTACAGCTATAGTTAAGAAACATTAAGACTTCACGCTTTATTTTACTTTTAAACTTATTTACTGAAAGCTTGGCACACGTAATTTTAGTAAATAAGAAAAGGCTGAATTAAATGTACAGCTTTAGCTGAAATAATTGTTAGATAATACTAAATATTTTAATTTAACCAGCAAAATTAGAGTTATAAAACTGCCTTGTAAGGACATTTTCAGTGAAATATGGACATTATCGGATATTTCAGTGAAGAGAAAATAATGGAAATGGTGTTATTAGTTGCGAAGAAATGATTTTTTTGACTGAAATAATTGGTGTTAAAATGTATCGTCCCTAGAATTTAATTAATATTTCTTGGTTTAACTTAACTTTTGGGAGTCAATGAATAAAGTATAAAGAAAATGCATTATTTTAGATTTTTACGAGCTACGTTTAAGAATATATGCCTACGTACAAATCAGAGTGAAACTGAAATGTTAGGAATAAATTTCATAAGCAACAATACAAACAGGAGAAGGTGAAAAAATAAAGATGAGACAACTGGGTTCGCAGTGTGGTTAATTGGCAGGACGTAACGTAATACATGTCCCTGGATTTTTAAAAATAATAATAAGAATAATTTTGGTGAAACGATTTGCAGGTGTCTATCGAATACTGTTATGATACAATAATAACAGCAAAACGTTGCCATTTTTAGCATTATTTTAATACCGAAATTAAAGGATTGCAATAAGTAAAACATCGTGATGGCTTTCAAAGGAATCTTGTATCCTTGTGAAACGCATGCACGTGTAGTTGAGTTGAGTTGAGTTGTGTAACAAATGAAACGTAAGAAAGAGGGTTTCTTAGCAGGAAGGAATTGTAAAGGAATAACGCTTGACTCCGTTTGATTAGGTATTCTTCGCACTATTAATAATGGCATGACCGATACTAATAATCCAAATGGATAAAATAGTCACTAAGGTAATCTTTGTGTGAAAAGACAGGGCTTCAGAAGTGACAGCTGTGCATAGTATGAAGACAGACAGTCCACGGCTGGCAGCTGATTCAGAAGGTTCTCCCTGCTTCTGTCTTGGTCGAAGGCAGACCAGAAGCGATGAGAGAAGATATTTGTCGTTTCATATGTACGTGAAGAACGAATTAAGTATTATCGAATAATAAGCATTCCACCTAAAGTGACTCTAAGCAGTGATATATTGGTAATCCTTGGTCGACAACTTCGAGTTTGGTGTGGCGATAAAAAGAAGCAGTCATTAAAACAGTTTGAAACGGGCATTCCAGTGTCATTAGAACCATCCTTACTAATACATATCCACGCATACCCTGAGAGTACTTCATTGCTGTACCCTGCTCAAAACTTCTTACTTACTGCTTCAATTTTTAACATACGTCAACCTACACCGTGACGTAGCGGGCTTAGGCAGCATGCCTTGGATCCTGCCGACGGAAAGCACCCCTGGTTCGATTCCACCCATGGGGTACGGATTTTAAGTCCCGGGTATAGGACCGGTACCCACCCAGCATCGGAGGAGGAAAGTGAGGAGCTTACACTAGGTGAGTGGCCCTGGACACGAAAACCAGCGTTCCGGCTGGGGGATGCCGGGATGCTGACCACATCTCCTCCCCGTATCGTCCACCTCTACCTCGCGTAAGTCTGTAACCAGATTTCTATGTTGAAGATCGGATGCACGTTGACTGTGTCAAAGACCCAGGTCGGGAAGCCAGATGTAACAGTGTTACTTCGTTGTAGTTTGGATTGGTTCTTGATTATTGTGTCTGCTTAAATAAGAGTCTCGTTTTCAAGTGTGGTTACAAGTGAAATTAATAAAATTTTGGATATGTCCAATTTCGTAATATATAATTTAATTGTATAATCTGAATTACATTTTATTCGAACTCTCTTTCCTAGTCAATTAGTGCAGGTCACCTCCTTACTTCCTTAATACACACTTCCCGTTAAATACATAAAATTTCTCACTCTTCCAAGTCCAGTCATCACTATCAAAGCTTCATCTTTCCCGCGTCGTCTTTTCAAAATTAAGATTAATGATTTTCTGTTACTAACCTAAACTTTTATATTCACCACGACATTTTTGCATCATCAAGCAAGATTACTTATTTTTCTCCTCTGATAGCAACCGTTCATTTTTTTATATTGACATTACATGACCCGCTAATATGAGGCATGTTTTTTAAGTCAGTACCGTTTTGCGCTTCCGCCGCCGCAGCGCCACGGTCGGCGTTCCGCGCATGCGCGCTGGTTACCTACATCTCTTGTCTACGCACTGACGCCATTACAGTCTGATTCTTCATTGTATACGTTGGTTACTGAGTGGTTAAGATGCCTCCGACAATCGTGAGTCCCGCCGATTGTAAAGTACGGGCTGTTATACGATTTCTTACTGCTAAAGGCGTGAAACCGATCGATTTTCATCGTGATATCTGTGAAGTTTACGGAAAAAATATTATGAGTGATGGAATGGTAAGGAAATGTGTG
Source organism: Mantis religiosa (assembly GCA_030765055.1). Classification (NCBI taxonomy): domain Eukaryota; kingdom Metazoa; phylum Arthropoda; class Insecta; order Mantodea; family Mantidae; genus Mantis; species Mantis religiosa. The sequence continues at coordinate 62,193,170 of CM060953.1, read as the reverse complement.
AGAGCATTTAAAGATGGCCGCACAAATGTGCATGTTGAAGAACGGAGTGGGCGTCCTTCGGTCGTTACTGAAGATTTGGTGCAGAAAGTGGACGAAAAGGTGGGAGAAAACAGACGCACTTGAAGAAACATCTGGGCGGTCAGCGTCTTCAAGGCGATAACGAAGTCAAAACAGTTGTGATACATTGGTTAACACGTCCGGCGGCAGAATTTTATGAGAGGGTATTCACAAACTGGTGCCACGTTATGACAAGTGCGTCAGTATTCACGGAAATTATGTAGAAAAGTAGATTAAGGTACAGGTTTTCAGTAAGAATAAAATTATTGCGATATCTGTGCACGTCTTTTTTAATTCCAAAACGGTACTGGATTAAAAACATGCCTCGTAGATCAGAAAACAAGGATTTTCAACTGGATATTCATATAAAAAGTTCCAAATAAAACGTACCGTTACAAGTGGGTGATATGTCGACAGTCGGGTTGGTAAGCCTTGGACCTCTAATAGGGCTGTTGGGCCAAGGTTTATTACTTCTTAATTTTTACCTAACATACGTCACTGCTTGACTAAACAACCGAAGTAGAACGCTACACCCAACCCCTCTCTGAAATGCTCGCGCACTTTGAAATTTGTAAAGTGCTACCTCAAGCTTTGCTGCTTGCTCACTCTCTCACTGGTATTTATCTAACAATGCTTTTTATTGAGGGATTTTGCATTTTTGAAACCTCGGTATCAGTATTTGCTTTAAATGAAATACTTTAAATTATAATGCAAAAATAGTAGAGAGTGATTCCTTAAAATCTGTGTGAAGGCATTGGATGAATGTATTATATTCCAGCATGCTAACTCCATGTGAATACTTTAAATGTAAATACTATAAATGTAAATAGTTCAAGACGAAAAGGATCAATATGAAGACCAATGCAACATGTTTTTTTGATGGAACAGAGTGGAAAAGCTGTTGTTGAGATAGAAAGAAAACAAGAAGAAGAGGGAACAAGAAAGTTTCTGTAAGTTGTGGTGACACAATGTGCTCCACATCACAGGCCACATATGTCCTAATATAATTCTAATCTTAGTGTCCATAAGGTTTGGAACTTGGCCATCAAGTTTTTTCAACTGAAATGACCAACCTAAAGCAAGAATTTACTCAAAAATACCCATAAATCGTTGACAGCTTAGAACATACGTCATCTCAGGCAGTGGAGGGGGAGCATGACAATTCGATGTGTTTGGTTCAATCTTTTATGAGTAAAAATAAGAGCACTTCTAACCATTTCATTCTTCGTAAATAACACAATATTCTTCCAGATTTTATTAAAATTAAGTTTGCATGTTTTATTCCCATTGCAATACATTGTATTTTTATTTAATATCTACACAATATTCTTACGAAATTTATTTTTCTACTTACTCCATATCAATCGATTTGCCTAAACTTTTGCAAAAAGAGTTTCATAATATAAGCATATTTCGTTGTAAGCATAAGGGGTATAGAGAGAACAGAATCAATAGTCGCATATTTTAAAAAAGAGTTGCTATATACTGTCCCAAATGTGTTAATTAGTGCTGTTACATCGCGAGAAACAACGGATAGCAAAAGTTATTCAAATATATTAGAAAATGTAGCATCTACAGAATATCTGTAATGCAGATTACTTAAAGCGTAGTTTGGGATGGGCATGTTTAATTTAAAACATATATGTTGCATCTGTTGAAGAAGCCGAACCTAAATACCAAATTATGTATGCTTAGGCTTTATGATCCACCGTCATTTGAAGTAAAGAAGAAACATTACTTTAAATACCAAACGCCCCCCTCGGTAGCGTAGATGGTAGCGTGTCTGCCTCACGTTCAAGACGTCCCGAGTTCGAATCTCGGTTCGGGTGAGTTACCTTGAAAAGTTTTTGTAGGGTTTTCCGTTATTCTGCAAGACGAAGGTCACCTAGCTCTAAGCTTCTTGGACCATCGACTCATATGAGCAGCATTTCACTCATTTATTCATCGTCCGGTATGACTTAAATTACAACAGAGAGAGAGAGAGAGAGAGAGAGAGAGAGAGATAGAGGGAGAGGGAGAGAGGGAGAAATGTTTCTATCGTATATTTCGTGTGGGGTTATGTAAATCACATGTGTGCCTAGATACACACAGACCAGAGTTTTTAAAACTTGCCCCTTTTCGATTACATTTGCTTCCAGTAAAGCAAATGTTTCCTTATGTGCAACGTATATAGTAGAAAAAGCAAAATCACTGGAGTCGAAACAAACAGAAAATCCAAATGTAAGCATACGCTGATTAGAGCCAGACTGTTTTCAGCCCCATGTAAATTATAATATTTGTTTTATAATATTTGATTACTGCCTCTGGAGTATTATGATATTAATATATAGGTGGGTATTATTTACGAATATTTACAGCATTGCTCTGCCAATCGTATTCTCATTCTTTTGAGTCAGTTCGGTTAACGGATTTTAAGGGGCATTCTCCTATGCATTACGTTGCTACTTTAACCCAATGGGATTTCTCAGGCAGTTTCGTCTGTGGCCCGCATTTGGGAGGCCCGGTTTCAATTCCCGTAGTCACCTATCTGACTCATGGATAATTTCGAAGTTTCCCGGGTCGCTAGGCGAATGTTTGGTAGGTTAATTACATCCCCTGAAATTTCTAAACCTCTATTTCATCTCCATTATCATTTCACATCATCTCTCATCTGGTGATCTCTTTCAGGGTAGTATTGTCGTCGGGTGTCTCGGCGGTGCATGGCGGGTAGGATGATATGCCCCGAGCGAAGCCCTTCCTCCTGCATTATTTCGGTTGTCAGTCTCGAAACCGGCTGCTGGGACCACTTCCCAACCACTGTGGCGGAGAGGGAGGAATGTCCATTGTACTGGCCTCTGCACTCTCGTTCTCCTTGGGACGGCCGCCCTCTGCCTCCTCTCACCTCATCCTTCATCTTGGGGATGCCTCACTTGGAGACATAGGTACAATAGATTAAGACTGGTATATGGTAACGGGTGCGTTTTTGAGGTGGTTCGGTGAATTCTATTCAGCTGTTTGAACATATTGTCCGGCAACGCAAAGAAAGTCCCTGAAAGGAATGTGTCAACCAGTGCCACCCTTACACATTGGGGTAAGGACCGCGAATGTGGATAAGGACGCCTGCTACACAAGGTGTAGAACCCTTAAAAACATGCGCCCTGTTCACTCTGTACACTAAAGCCGAGAAGAATCTTTCACAAAAGTTGGAAGACGTCAGAATGTTTTTGAATGGTCTGTAACTGAACTGCCATGGGTTGTCATAAATCTATCAGGGAGTGTGTGGGAACCTTCTTCAACTCCCCCTGCGTCTCATGCCTCGGAGACTTTCTCTCCTGTGGAGTAATGTACAGCTATTTGAATTCACGAGTTACTTACATGACGTAGAAAGTGTATTACTTAGAATTGAAAAAGAGCTTTTCCTGTTTCTTCCTCTGAGTTTGTCCGTTGTCATTCTCCACCAAGCAGATGCCTTGACATTGAAAAATATTTTCGCAGAGACGGTGAGTGATTTATATTTATCTGGTATGAAGAAGTGATTCTTTTATTTGGTTGCTTAGTTGCTTAGCTGTTAGGACATATTTATTTAAATTTAGTTACTAGTTTTGAAATTCATTAAAACCTTTTAAGCTTTTGTATTTTATCTAAGGGGTTTGTTAAGGGGTACAGATCTTGTCTATTTTTCTCTATCTATTAAGGAACCTAGTTTCCAATACTTCAACAGTTACTAAAGAATGATGTAGACCTGTTTAAACTCCAGGCAAGAGTAGGTGAATAGCAGTACTGATCGAGTTATAGTATCGTTTCTACGTGCTGAAGACAATTGTCCCCTTTCAATTGTTTCCGTGACCATAATCATGTATACATGAATTCTTTTAATACTATTTCTGAAAATTTATTAGTGTACATATTTAGCATATCTAATCACGACGTGATGTCACAAATATTTGTCAACCAAAGCCAGTACAATCAAATTTACTTTTGTGAAAAAATAATTGTGAGAGAGCAGTTCTCTTATTCAGTATCTGTCTTGGCATCATGACGTGTTATAGCTTCGATTCTTTCCTAAAACTCATCCAGTTTTAAAATATGAGTAAGAGACACGGAATAGAAGTTCAGATAATACTTTATCTTACAACACTAAATATGTATATACAAGCAGAAAATGATGTTGATAACAAAACCTCAAAGAATTGCTTAAATGCTAATATTGGTATTGCCGAAGAAGTTGAGAGCAGAATGTTTGAGAGGAATGTTTTCTCTTTTTGTTGATCCCATGCGAGTTTTTCATTCCGAAGGAAAACATTTGCTATCTCGAAATACGCAATAAAAGGAAATAAACAATTCTTAGTAATCCAACTCTGAAAGACACAGACAAAGAAAACGTTAATGCCAACGTCTGTTTACCCTTCATGGAATGACATTTTCTAGTCTTTGTTTCTGTTAGAATGATGGATGGACAGCCCTGCTCGAATTCCAAGGGGAGGTGTGGGAAGGGTCATTAGCAGAAACAAAGGCGAGCCGCCCGCTGTTCCTTGAGGTGCTATGCCTAATAGCTGCCTCTTTAATTAACGTGCTGGCCAACACAAAAGTTGTGGTTCACACCAGAGGCTTTGATCTGCCACTCTTCCGCCATTGTAAAGCAATGGTCTCTTATTGCAACTACCAGAGGTGGACTTAAGAGAAGATTAAATAGACTATGTAAATTCTAGCAACCATGCCCTGCCACAAATTAAATATAAGATTTTCAGTGGTGACATTGATGGATCACTCATTGTCCTATGGGCTTTGGGAATACTTAAGTACAATGCCAATTTGTGTATGCCGACGTCCAGTTCCCTAGATGGAAATAGCGTCTATACCTCCTTAAAGCTTCCACCTTTGATTCAACCCACTCGAAATCAGCTGCTTTGTTACTGGCCTGAGAAGTAATTCAGGAATACTTCTTCTCATCATATAGGCCTAGGGCCTTTTCCTTCCAGAAATTTGGAGCCATTCCATCTTTATCTTTTGGTCTTCCAGGAGATCTTCTTCCGTCTGCTGGTAAGTAGTCTCTTGCTATACGTGCGATTCTGTCCGATGTCATACGGGATACATGGTCATTCCATTCGCTTCGTCTTTTATCCACCTATTGCTTGAATGTTTAATTGCTTTCTAATATCTTCACTTCTTATTTAATCTCTTCTTGTACTTCCTATAATTTTTCTTAAGACGTTCATTTCATTTGTCTCTAGAATCTGTTTCGTTTTTGAAGTGTCCGCTCTCACTTCAGAGGCATAGGTGGATATTGGGCGTATTACCGCTTTATAGATTCTAGTCTTGGTTTCTTTATTTAAATATTTGTTTTTCCATATAATATCATTTATGCAGCCTGCACTTCTCGCTGCTTTATTCGCTTGATATGTAACTTCATTCTGCAGTGCTCCACAACTAGTTTACTCAACACCCAGGTACCTTGTTGCCATTACCTGTTCTATTTACTTATGGTCATTGATTTCGTTTTTGTTAACGATATTTTCATGTTATAGTTTCTACATCCAAGATAGAATCTATATAGCAGTCTCTGTAAGTCATCCTCAGTGTTTGCACTCAGGACATCGTCAGCGTAGCATACAATGTTAAGGTTTTTATTTCCCATTTTATATCCATCCAATTTATTGATCTCTTTTATAATTTCATTCATTACTAAATTGAATAGTAATGGACTAAGAGAATATCCCTGTCGAACCCCTCTTCTGACTGGTATCTTCTCAGATATTTTCCCTTCCACTTTTATTCTATTAAAATTGTTAGTCAAAATGTCATTAATCAATAAAATTAATCCATTCGGTACATTATGTTTTTCTAAAACGTTTAAAACATCTTTAAGTTCCAGCCTATGAGAGGCCTTCTCGAGGTCTATAACACCTAGAAATTCACGTTTATTATACTCTATAGCTTTTTCTATTACCTGGTTTATCACAAAAATAGCGTGAGTACAAGATCTACCAAGCCGGGATCCTTGTTGTTCATCCTGAAGGTAAATAATTTTTGATAGTTTTTGATTAATTAGTTTCGTTGTAATTTTCAGTAGGGTGTTAAGTAGATTTATTGGTCTATATTTCTCTGGTCTATAATTCTATCGCCTTTCTTACAGATAGGAATCACAATACTAGTCTTCCAATCATCAGGAATTTTACTTTTCTGGAATATTTGTGTCATTCATTTTATTATTTCTGATGAGAGTCTATTCCCACCGTATTTTATCATTTCGTTGGCTATACCATCTTCTCCTGGAGATTTTCTATTCTTAAGCTTCTTAATTGTTGTAATAATTTCTTCTTCAGAGACTTCCAAAATCACTTTAGGAACACTACTATCTGTAACATACACATAATAATTTTCTGTATTATAGAGATCTGTAAGATAATGCACCCAGGTATTTTCTTAAATTTTATTTGATGTTACAACATCTTTTATTTCCATCATTTGATATCTAATTGTTCTCCAAATCTGTCGTTGCATACCATAACAATCAGATTACTCGTATAAGTTTCCCAACATTGTTCCCTTATAGTCCTGATTTTTGCATTAGTATTATTACTTACAAGTTTATATTTAGGAATACAACGAACAAAATTAACGATGTGAAATTAAGGACATTTTAGTTAAGCTTTTATAAATAGTAGACGCTTCCTTAGTTTGGTACATGGCGGAAGATTAAACCACTACTTGTTAAGACCCAAATTTCGGTGACTTTGCATCTTTCTTATGATGATGATAGAGTGATGCGGTGTGGACAGTTCGTTGCTCATAATGTCCTGAGTGAAACTAAAATAGTTTTCAAGGACATTTTTTTTTTTTTTTTTTGCATTTCTAGATCATTTACATAGGCCGCGCTATGGCTGAGTGGTTAGACCGCTTGGCTCTCACCTAGGCGGCCCCGGTTCTATCCCAGGCGACCGCAAAGTGGGATTTGGGGTGGACAACATGGCGCTGGGGTGGGTTTCCTCCGGGTCCTCCGGTCTCCCCCACCATCTTTCCACCAATTGCTCCATCATTCAGTCATTCATCTCTAGCGTTGGGCCGAATCTGATTTCAGCTCTCAGGTCAGATGCTTCGGCTCTCTCGCTCTGAGGGAACCCAAGCGCCTCCTAACGTCAGCATTGACGAGATAGGGAGAAAAGAAATGATCATTTATATTCACCGGAGCAGTTTTTGTAGGATTTCAGTTATGTTAAATCATTGTTTAAGAAGTAATAAGAGATTTCATCATTTATCGCATGTTTGGCTGCGTTATTTTTACATACATTAGCGGAATCACATTTCAGAACCATTTTTAAACGCGTTAGCATTGTGGATTACATATTCATACTTTATTAAACAATTTGGACTGGTTTAGTTTACCGTACATAAGACTTAAGTACATTGTGGGTGATTTCCCTGCTGATTGTGAGGTTGGTACCAGACAGTGCAGTCTTCATGGTTGATGCCATATTTGTATTTCATCATGCTGCGCTGATCCTCGTCAGAGGGATACCAGAGGGAAACGAGGAACCGATGGATCAACTAGAGAAAGGTATACGGCAACATTATCACAAGATGAAGTTGTGCCCTTACGAAAAACCGTACGAAAAATATTGGTGGAAAAGATATAAATATTATTTATTTCACCCCTGCGTTATATACAGGTGAATATTCCCTAGTGACTGCCACGCTATTAACGCAGTCGAAGGAATGTATATATATATATATATATATATATATATATTTAGTTTGCTTTTGATTCCTTCCATAAGACTAAATTAGGTCCCAAAGAGACATTAAACTATCAACACTTCTCTTTTCTCACGAGCACCAGGCACCACGCCAGAAACTAAAGTCACGTTTAAGAAAGACACAAATAATATTTATCTATTCGCCACTTAACACTTCACTGGCCGGGTCAGCCACTTAAACCGACTGACTCAATTATACGAACCCTGTAATGAGCAAAGCTCGGCTCATGTACCCAGCGTCGCCAGGCGCTTAAAAAGCAAATCGAGTTCGAATCTCGGTCAGGGTGTTTCCTGGATAAGGTTTTTTCCGGGGATGTCCCTTATTCTTAAAGACGAATGTCGGGTAACTCTAAACTCCGTGGACTCTGGACTCATTTGAGCATTATTTCACCCAATTCATTCACCGTCCGATATAACTTAACGTTGGGGCGGACGTAAATTAACAAACAAACAAAAACAACAAAAAAAAAAACATGTTTTTCTTTAGTTTCTTACTTCAAAGTTAAAATATTTAAAATGTTGCTGTTAATTACCTGAATATAATCACACAATCAAGGTAGAAACCTCAACATTAATAATTTGGTAACTAAGTAGAATTTAATTATACAGAATATGACACTTCATTGTTTCACACTTTATCACCTCAGAAACACCACACTAGGCTACACTTTATGTCTACATGATCATAAACCCTCTTGCTTTCACCTCGTATCGTTCATGTTTCTCCTTTTCTCTTCACTTTCCACCCTTCCTCTACCATCTTCTCTCAAACCCAAGCTCCCATTACCTTGCCCTTTCTGACACCTCTCATTCTCTTTCTTCAGTTCGTTCTTCCTATTCACTTTTATTATTTTTCTTCTGTGTACTACCGTAAGTCTACTATAGATAATATGTTAGTAATATCCTCTGTTTATGTATCTCCTATCATCTTTCTTTTCTTAACGCAGTTTCTCTGCGATCCCAATTTCTCAACTTCAAAGTTGTCATGCAGTTTTCATTCTCATTTATTTTCAAACTGGTTATTCCTTGATATCCTTCTCGCCTCTGTTAATTTTTCCCTGATACATCAACCGGTTCTCTTGACATTTAGGCGAAAGCAATACGTCACAATTTAATTTCTAGAACAGAGTTTGCCAATGAACCTACCACAAGAGCTTCCTTTGTTTGGTTTGTCTAAAACTTAAACACGTATAAGAATAAGAAACGGTACTATGAATCACCTTAATTATTTTAAGGAATTTCGAAAAAGTAAATAAGGTTAAGCGTTTAGAGCATATTTATACACGATGTAATGAAGCTATTGAAATATAAAGACATACAACTGAATAAACTTGGCATATTTTTCTAAATATGTGCCAAACAAAATATTTCCCCATTGAAATACCTCACAGAATTAATAATATTAACACTAGTATTGTCGCCGATCGCATTGTTGGTTGGTGCCGCAAGTCGCAGCCGTCGCGTGGGCGAGCGTTGAAGGCTTTCCCAGAGAGAGAAAGAAACAAAGAGAGAAAGAGACAGAGATATCTGGATCGTTCCGTCTTTGTCTCATTCTGTTGCGAGCGATCGACTGCGTTATAGAAAAATGACTGGAGGTATAAAAGCCGCAAAGTGTTAGAGCGGAGTCAGTTGCTAGAAGGTTATTAATTGAGTGTACATTTTTTTTGTAATTCAAGTACTCCATATTGGATGATGACTGAAATTGGTGAAGTGATGCTCAAATGAGTCCGGGGTCCTTGGAGCTTATCTTTAAGGATAAGGGAAAACCTTACTCACCCTGACCGAGATTGAACGTGAGGCAGACACGCTACCATCTATGCTACCGAGGTGGGCAAATTGAGTGTGCAGCTGTGTAGTAATTGTGAGTGTGTGAACATTTGAAGTGTATCGCGGTGAATTCTTTCGTTGTTTGCATGTGGCTGAGAACGAGGCAGCGTTTGTGTGTGTTACGTCATTTGTATGCTGTAAGGGGTGTACAAAGTGGCTTTTAACTGAAATAAAGGGCATTTTAAATTCTGCAAACAATACTTTTAATTCTAGGAAAGTGACAGTATCAAATTATGACAGTGAAACGACTTTTTAAAGTCATAATATAGTTCTGCTAGACTTCTAAAATTTTATAACCTCTTTTATGATAGGCAGTACAATATTAGAGGCACATTAGCATAGAAAACCATAAAATATGAAGTGCAAAGTCATGCATTATTAATATGTACCCGTAAGTGCAGATTTTAGTTCAAAGATAGTGTGTTTAAAACTAATGTGACTTTGGGTTTCGTGACCAGGATTCATTCTCTGACGATTAATGTGGCCCTTGTAATAAACAGCTTGGCAACCCCTGTTTTAGAGGAAGGCATAAAGAATCATTTGCATATCTCGTTAAAATGAACGACAGTTAAGAGAGATTTGATCAGCTACTTGGAGGCGATCGTTAAGATTATCGCCGCCTTCTGAAGGCAATAATACTAGCTTTAAGGAGGCGGAAGTGTAGAAGGAAAATACAAGAAGAAAATCCAAAACGTTGTTAACTTCATTGTACTTATTTGCATGCTTCTGTTATATTATATGTTTCTTTGGCCCAAGAATTTTATGACGTATTGCTATAGTCATATTTCGCAAGTTAGAACACTACCTAGTAATTTTTCCATTCAGCATTTGGCAAGTATTGCCCTGAAAATCTCTGCTTAAGGAAGAGAAAAGTTTACGTTTGTTGAGCGTAAAGCTAGATTTTTCAGTACCAGCGTAAACAGCTGCTTTCAATTATTAGCCAGCCTTTACACACATAAGGGAGGTATTATAATTTAAAGTTATCCTAACCAAAAGTTATAAGCAGCAACAGTGTTACAGTGTTGTTCTCTTTCCATTTGGCCCTCTAGCATTTGCAATAAAAGCATTATGGAGGTTAGCTTGAATATAAATTAACCCATTTGATCAGCATTTTTCTCTTTAATAACACTCACTAAAAATTTGCCTCTTAAATTCATATCACATATACATATACTGCTAAAACTTCAGTAACACTAACAAAAAGTTTCATAAAGAGGTATTATGTTCAAAGTGCTTTAAATCTTTAAAAATACATACCTTGACTTTTGCTACCAGATGTATTTACGTAAAGCTCTAACTGCGACTAGAGCATACAATACAATGATCTGCATTTAATCTGCTTATTACTAGATAAGCTCTTGCTTAGTTACAATTTGTTAAGAAATGTAAAAAATTACTCTTCTGAGTTTTATAATGCGCGATATAATACAGAGTGTCCGAAATGGATGTATATACTCCTTGAACTGTTACTTCTCCGCAACGAAATGAGAGAGAAATACAGTTTTTGGTATATATGATCCAGAAGGTACTGAAAGAGCATACCAATACTTATAACACGTCCTTATAAACAGCAATGGCGGCGAGATTATCATTAAAATAACGTAAGTAAATACTGAAGTGTTTTTGAGAAATGGATAATGGTGTGCAAGGGCAACGACGTTGGAGGCCTGAATTTGTGACAGCACCACCAACAGTGGTAACAATAACAAGAATTCAAGACAAGTTCGCCGACGATGGAAAGGTACAAGATCTGTTGAAAGCTAGTTGCAGAAGAAAGGGAAGTTGCACTGATAACGAGAGTACTGGTACAGTCATGCACGTTTCTGCACGATCCCCAAATAAGTCAGTGAGGCAATGTTCTCGTGAGGTTGGTATCAAGAAAGGCAGTGTTCATCGAATGTTTCGTGGCCAAAAATTCATACATACAAATACATTCCTAGACTTCTCCATGCACTACGAAAAATGAGGACAATCCAGATAGGCAAGTGCAATTTTGTGAGTGGTTCCTGCAAAACTGTAACAAAACAGAAGATTTTTCATACATTTTGAACATATACGGGCTTATGAAATAAAACACTACGAAAACTGTATCTCTGTCTGACTTCCTTCCGAAGAAATAACTCTTCAAAGAGTGTATATATCAATTTGGGACAATATGTATGCTTTAGATGTTATAATCTTAATATTATAATAATTATATTATATTGTTATAATGTGATGTGTTTAGTAACAAATCCTGTACGAATTTGCATCTCAAACTCGGAAGGAATGAGATTGAAACATGACATGTAATTTTGTAATTTAAACTGGTCTAGATATGACAATCAATTCAATCAACAAGGTCAAATTTTCGAAATATTATATTTAAAGGTTTAATATACTTTAAACTAAAACAAGAACAGCGATAGATTAAGTTTCTTAAAGATGACCTAAGCATTCCAGCCCAAATATAAAAAATATAATATTTTGCTCCAATGCCCTTATAATTCTTGGAGATTAGTCAATTTTACAATTAAATTGGTCCATATTACTATCCTTAATTAGAAGCGTAGTAGAAAGTGCAGTGGGTACTGTTTAATACATTTCGATACAGTGACTTTGAAGGTTGTTAATTAAGTAATACCGTTAGGATTTAACTTTCTGTAAATTAAAATTCTGGCATCAGGTAAACAGCCTGTTTAGTCAGTTTAACTAAATGAAATATGTCTTCTAAAGGTGTCAAAGAGATCTGCATGAAGTTAGAAAATTCTCATAAATTGGAAGGTTTGGAAAATTAACTGTGGGTGTCTTGAATAGAATTCTGAACGTTTACAAGATAAATGGAATATAGAGCTGTTTTCAGCTGCAGCGGTAATACTTAAAGAACTAAAATCTTATGGGTAGATAATAAACAAAACAAATAACTAGATAATAATTTAATAAACAGATATTGCGAGTAGAGTAAATACAAGGTACGTCCAGAAAGTAAGCTCTCTTTGGTGATAAAATTAAATTGTGTAACTATACAGAAAAATATATTTATTGCACATAATTCTACTACTCAAACTACTTTTCTATCTAACTGCCGCAATTTTCAGTAATTTGTCATAGCGAGGCACAAGTTTGTGTATACCTTCTTCATAGAAGTTTGCCGCATTGTCTTCAACCAGTTGGAAACATTTTCTTTCAGCTCTTCCCCATTGTTGAAGTTTTGACAGCCAAGGAAAGATTTGAGATGCAAAAACAGATGAAAGTCACTAGGAGAGAGGTCAGAGTTGTACTGGGGGTTGTCAAACACGTCCCAGCCAAATCCCTGTAGGATGTTTTTCGTCGCATTTGCAGTGTGTGGTCATGCGTTGTCGTGAAGAAACACAACATCTTTTGACAGCATTCCTCGGCGTATATTCTTTATTGCGCGGCGCAATTTCCTAAGTGTCTCGCAATAAGCATCTGATTTCAGAAGCGGCGGGATTTTCAAACAACGCCGACATTGTAAACAAGCACAATAAAGCGTACGTGGCTGACAGCGATCTCACAATGGCGCACGTTTCTTCTCCTTGATTCAGAGCATCTACCGTGCATGTGCGGAACTGCGTTCGTAGCGCTGCAGTGGAGATAAATTAAAACATATTTACTTACTGGATGCCCCTTGTATATCAGGATATATTTAATTATAGTAAACACAGCATACTAACTAATAAATTATCACAATAATCATGAAAGGGGATATTAGGAAGACAATAATACACATATATAATACAAAAAATAGAGAGATTGACACTTTTAGACAAACTAGGGCAAAGTAAAAAAGGGAGAGTAGAAATACTTCAGAAGAACTGTGGGAAAAACTAGGTGGAATACGATTGTAAGTGAACGAATAAGAGAGAAGACATCAAATTAAAGAACCCAATAACTGAAGTTACAGAAGAGAAACAAAAATAGGAATTTAGGCTTTCCTGAAGAAACATGGAGGGAAGAAAAATTACCCGATAATAGAAATGAGAACGAAAGATCAAATAGGAGGAGGAATGAAATAAGAATACAAATAGAAGAAGTAGCAGAAAACGACAAACTGATTGGAATAAAAGCGATGTAAATGTAGAGATATTAACATATAGGAGGTAAACGTTCCAAATAATTTGTTTTGGCTAGTGAAATTTTCAGAGGTTTCTGTACGACATGCTGTGATGTACACTATTTATGGTTTTTAAACTTTATGGGTCACCTGCATTACAGTTAACAAATGAAATTAATGGTATAGTTATTCTCTCTCTACCACGCTAGTAGAGATATTGTAATACACCCAAGAATTCAATGTAGGTATATAGGTATACTGGAGCCCCTGATCATCAGTAAAATCATACAATGATGCTTGTGTGATTATTCCTACAACAAATTGGCATTAAAAGTATACTTATATCAACAACAAGGAGATAACCGCTTCTGTGGTGTCGAGGTAAACTCTCAAGTGTTCTCGTGCTCGAATCTGGTTTGTGAGTTACACGGATATTTTTTTTTTCGATTGTGATCTTTATCCTGAGAAGACAAATGCTGCGCTCTAAGCTCATTTGAGCATCATTCAGTGATCTAACTCATCTTCCGTGGTCTAAAAGGTTAAATGATGTTACACTTTAAACATATGTTAAAGAACGTCTTTTTTTAAAGAATATTTTGTAGAGGGGCAGCGGTTTTCATGTAATGCAAGATATTAAAATTGTTATGACTTTTTTTGACTAGGAAGAACTTTAATTCCCATAACTAATTCACACTTATAACAAATCTTAATCTGTCTGCTGAGTAACAGTTTATAACGTTGCTATACACTTCTGGTTGAGATAACGATTTTACCTCCAATTCACTGAGAGTGGCCACACAAACACCCTTACCTAGGTTAGGTACGGCTGCTGCCACCAAGCTGTCGTTCACATTAAGCGCAGCTGTTTCAATTTCACAACTTTGCTGAAAGATCGATTGCATTCATGCTATAAGCTAGCGCTTTGTTGCACTCCCGCTGAGAGAGAAGTCTTTCTGCTTCCTCCGTGCTATGTTTGAAGCAGTTTTCTCATCAACAAGTTCTTTCATATGATGGAGCTGCTAAAGTTCCTTGAGACTTCCATTAGTCCCTCATGACGTTGCTTTGTGGTTTCTCCCTTGAAATAAAATTCGTTCTGTTATTCCTCTCCTCGCAACTATAAGGGAGGAGGTCGCTCTCCCTCTTAGCTTCAGCGAAACACAGTTACACGTGTGAACAGTGACATCCAAACTTTTGTATTAGGTGCTAATGAAACATTTTCCCATCAATAATTCAAAAAACATTAATGAACTTTTCTTTACAGTCCAGTTAAAGCTTCACAACTCACCGAAGGGTAGGTGGAGGAAAATACGCTCTCCCCTATTTGACATAAGTTTACGCACTAATGTGCATGCACCTACCATGATGCTCGTGTTAGCAGCACAGCACTTAACTTTATTTGTACGCACGTTGAATTTAAGAGATAATAATGATGATGATGAGGATGATGCAGATGAGGGGGATGAGGAGGAGGATGAGGAGGAGGAGGAGGATGTGGATGAGGAGGAGGATGTGGAGGATGAGGATGAGGAGGAGGATGAGAACGAGGAGGAGGAGGATGAGGAGGACAAGGACGATGATGATGAGGATAACAAGAATAAGAAAAAGTAGGAGGAGAATAATAACAAGAAGAAGAAAAAGGAGGAGGAGAGGAATAACAAGAAGAAGTAAAAGGAGGAGGAGAAGAATAACAAGAAGAAGAAGAAAAAGGAGGATGAGAAGAATAACAGGAAGAAGAAGAAAAAGGAGGAGGAGAAGAATAACAAGAAGAAGAAGGAAAAGGAGGAGGAGGAGAAGAATAACAGGAAGAAGAAGAAAAAGGAGGAGGAGAAGAATAACAAGAAGGAGGAGAAGAATAACAAGAAGGAGGAGAAGAATAACAAGAAGGAGGAGGAGAAGAATAACAAGAAGAAGGAGGAGAAGAATAACAAGAAGAAGGAGGAGGAGGAGAAGAAGAAGAAGAATAACAAAAATAATCATCGTACCCATCCTCCAGTTGCAGTAAACTCTCCTATCAACAGTAGTATTCATTGGGCTGACAATGAGCACAGTGCCTAGATAATATATTTTTTTGTTTGTTAACACTCTCGTTTTTTGCGCAAGACAGTACCTTAGTGAACAATGATAGGTTTGTCTCCAGGTAGACATGGAGATCCTTGATAAGAAACTCACAGTTTTAGAATCAAAGGTTTACACTCAAACACAAAAGTGTGGTATGGCAAGATCATAAATATGTATACTTTGAATTGTGAAGTTTCCCAATTGCAAAACTGTAACATGAAAATTTAAATAATAAGAAAAGTTCAATGAAGCACAATGTTTTATTACAGCAAGTATACAGCTATTCAAAGCACTTCAGAGCAACGGCAGAGGCATTCATTATACTTAGATTTAAATTATGCATAAATTGATCCGCGCTTTATCTACTGTTACAAAAGGAGCAAACATGAAAAGAACATTTTCGTAAAGTGGTAATACACTCAGTTATGTTGCTGTCAGGAAGCAAATATGCACCACTATTGAGTAGTTGCGATGACAGCTGTTATAGAAATGAAGAAATTATCCATCGCAGCGTGCATAGAGTATTTAAGAATGTAAGGTAAACAACCTTTATTTACATAAAATTGGCCTAATAGCTGTGACTCTGCAATTGCGACTACAGCTGGAGCAACACATGCTTGCACTGCCTCTATTTCTTTGCTCCAGCTGTAATAGACAGTTTTTCTCAGTGCAGGGCAGGTAAAAAAGACTCATAAGCTACCTGACTGCAAAAGTGAACTTTGCGACCACTTCATCAACCTTGTCAGCATTAAACTAAAATATTGTTTTAATGATTATATGATTCAAGGTGCTAGTGAACTAATAGGTTGAGAGATATAGGTACAAATTATTTCAGTTGAAGTTTTCCAAATGTTTAATTACTTTTCAAAACTTTTAGTTATTCTAGTCTTAGAGGGTTTAAACCTTATTTTCTATGTGTTCATAGGTGTGCATTATTTGAATTCGGAAAAGTGATTATAGTGTAAAGATTAGGAACAGAAATTGAAGTTAAAGGTTTTAAAAAGGATGGAAAATTCTTTAAACCCCTGGAAGTGCCTTTAAAAGTTAAAAAAATATCTTTCTTACTTCTAGTCTTACAACAAAATGTTGCAACGTGTATTAAACTGGAATAAAAGTATAACAGAAAGACGGCGCTTCACTAACTCCTAATGCACCTCCAAATTCAAGTTTTGTATGCACACTACAACGACTAGTACGTTAGAGCCGTCCTATTCAGTGTGCAGAGGGAGGGCTGGAGAAAACAAAAGCATTACCTCCCCTCATTCCAAGACGATAAACGTGTTTGGCAAGAGTTGGTAGAAAACAGTGCAATACTATGTGTAAAATCCAGAACAGGTGAAGACAGCTGTAATGCCATGCTGTGATACCTAAACTAGACGTTCTGAAGGGGATTATCCTGGGAAGCAAAGCACATGAAAGGCGAACCTGGATGTCATTGGCGTAAAGGGTTATGTGTTCGATTCCAGGCAGAGATATTGCATAAACACTTCGGGATGCAAGTATCTTCGGAATAGAGCTGCCGGGTGACTGGTAAATCGGAACCAACCTAGCAATCATGACACACATGATTATACAGCGCATTCAAAATATTAAAAATAGTGTCTGTTTTGTGCTTCTCTAGAAGACATAATTGTTATCGAACTAGATTTCGCACTGACTTTATATATTGCATGGTTTTTGTATCTGAAATTGTGTCATTTTACAGCACACTATGAAGGTGTAGTAAATATGTTAAAGTACATATTCCGAGGTTCGTTGTATAATAACAGAACTTATTAGACACATATGCAGCACTATATCTAGGCTAAATATGGCATAAACTAACCTAATTTAACCTAATTTAAACAAACCTTATTAAATCGAACCCGTCCAAACAGCATCATTCGATATGTACTGGCTTCCAGGCGCCGGTCAGGTTTTCTAAAGAATGTGCTTACATATAACCTGGCATTTATTTGTTAGTTTAGGTTCTTTGCAAAAGAACAGGTTACGAATAAGCTTATATTATATTATAGGGGCGGTAGAGGTAATCTAATTCAATTTCACGTAGTTTACACCATTACCTCACTAAATATGGTTTTAAATTTCCATGCCACTTCACTTTAATTTGTTAGTAGTCCTCTGATGAAATAGCCTCTTTGGATTATTCACCTATGCGGGAATCGAATCTAATCCCTTGTACTTACCGCATATGTTGCACGTCTCAACAGTCGTCACAACTCACTCGGAGAAGATCACTTTTAATCGCAGCAAAAGCGTATGGAATACTCTTGAGCCGGGGAGAAGAAGATCTTCCAAAATAATACACCTACCGATAGCACCTCTGGTGTTCAATTTGGGAAAGAATTCCGCAACGTCTTGATGTCTCCACCCTCTAAATTTGGCCAAAGGCTACAGCGTCTTACTACAGATTCTAAATAAGAAAATAAGAAAACAGAAAAACCAGCTATCAGTTTGGTCCTAGCACTGTAAATTCATACAATTAATTATTTCCGGGCTGTTTTGCCATGGTCTGTTGGCGTCAGAACGTCCAAACGTTTCGTCCACAACTGCGGTAGAAATTCTCAGTAGGGCGCTCGAAGTTTCCCTGCAGAGAGTTTCGCTGCGTCTGAAGATTTCAGTGCCTGTACTGGCTGTTGGGGTGGCGGAGCCTGGGTAGTCCGACAATGGAATCCTCTGATTGGCCCGCGTCATTTTTGGTGGTTAAATGACGTTTCTTGTTCTCAATAACAAGAGAGACCCGTAGCTGGCGCCCAGAAGGTGACCTGCGGTTAAGGCGGAGAAGTATCCCCTGGGTTCGAACCGCCAAATACCTGGGAATCCAACTGGACCGCGACCTCACTTTCACTCCGCACGTCAGGGCAAAGGCCGTCCTCGGCCACACTGCACTCAGGCAACTCTATCCTATCTTCAGATCCACCATGCCCATCCCCCTCAAACTGCAGACATACCGTGCGATCCTGCCGCCCCTGATCCTGTACGGATGCGAGGTCTGGGGTTCGGTGGCTCATACCACCCTCCGTAGGCTGCAAGCCGTGCAGAACAGGGCGTTATGGATGATCTACGGTACCGACCGCAGGTTCCCATCTCACTTCCTGCACACCCAGTCTGGCATACCATACGCCGTAGACGTCGTGCGCGAACGAACACGCACGTTGTATGCCAAGATCACTCCCCACCCAAACCAGCTGGTGAATACACTTGGTCAATACGACCACCGTCTCCCCAGGAGACGGAGGAGCTATCGCCTACCCAAGGACGCCCTTGGGTGGTAGAGTCTGCCTCTCCTCCCTCCCCTAACAATTACCGCCAGGTCACCTCGCGCCCTCGCCGCGGCTGGCAGGTTAACACCTGCAGTCGTGCCCTGGGACGCGCGCAGGACCTGGAAATACCAATACCAACAACCTAATTTCCATCTGGCCTCTCGCTACTGGTTCCACCACGGCTTGTCGGCTCGCTAGCGACCGCAAAAGCAGGGTGGAACGGGCACTGTTCCCCCAAGGGGGAATATCCCGGCACCAGAAGCATCAGTAGAGGCCAACTGCACCGTCTAACATAACGACACGCAAGCTTGCGCAAAAATTTACATCTATCTTACCGCACGGCTAAATCCGCACAGCGGATAGGTACCGTGGCGTGTAACACTCCGCCAGGGAGAACCCGGGCGACCTGCACTTGCTCTTGGCTCGATAACAGGGTGCCAGTTCCTATTGAGTTTTAAGACTTCTTCCTTCCTGTTGAAATAACGCGACTCACGCACTGAACCCTTCAGACGCAGCAAAACTCTCTGCAAGGAAACTTCGACCGCGCCACTGAGGATGTCTACCGCAGTTTTAGACGAAACGTTTGGGCGTTCTTACGCCTACAGACCACCAAAACAACCCGGAAATACTTAACTGTATTATGGACTCCGGCCGTGAATACTTACGTGCTCTCATGGCTGTAAATTAAATAAGAATTTCGGGATCAAATTTCGTAATCATTGCTCAATTGGAGTAGAAGTAGCCAATTTTCTTCCTAGGACCGGTAACTTCACTCGCATAGTCCCAAAGGCACAGTTGTTACTTCAGTAGTTATAGGTTAACGGTAAAACCGTCGCTTCTCCGTTTACTACCAGAGAGTGCTAAAACTACCGCTCCGGTTCTGATACGGAGCTACTCCAGGGAACAACTACTCCTTTGCTCAACCCAACTTGCTACTATATTGACTGTCCAGGCGCATTGGTGGTCAGGCTGTTATCTCTATCATATAAAGCGGAAGAACAACTAAACATGTTTGGATACGAAGCAAGTACCGCAGGTTTGGCTGACGTCGCACTAATTATCTATAAAGACGCTGGAGAGATATAGGGAGAAGTAACGGAAGGAGCAATAAAATTAAGTAGATGGGCGAAAGAGCAAATGATTGGGTGGAGTTGGGTAAAGTTTGGGGAAGCGATGTTCGAGTTTTTGTCGCTGCAGAGAGAGAGGAAAGGAGAGCAAGCGTGAAATGGCTTCTCTTTCATCTCTTGCCGCCGCGACAACAAAGATTGTGCGCCCTACCCCCATAACTTCCTGATATCTCCCCAACCACCCCCATCTCTTACTCTGCTTTTTTTTTACCCAACTTCCCTTTCTACTACAGTACTTTCTCTTCCTCACGCCTTCTTTGTCTACATTCTCTTTCTCCTTTAGTGGTTGAGGTATGCTAGTGACGAAGGACTGCATAGATATTCATGATGATAGAGGAATTAGCAATGAAATTGGATGCGTTGGGGAGAACGTACAAGACTGCAGCTATGGTTTGAAAGAAATGAGGGTATTATGACATATGTAAGCCAACGTATTATACTCATATGGCGTTTTCTTTGGGAGTACGTTGGGAGTTGTGACTCTCTTAAGGAAAATACCCAGGTTATATGTTTTCTTCCAGTGGTGCTTCTTTTGTTCAGAGAAATGGATCATACTTAGCAGGGCCTTTATCACATGGTAATCCAGAAGAGAGAGTATATTTTTTCTCTATTTGCTTTATGTTCAAACACTGGTAATTATTTAAATAAGTACACCTGATGAAATCAAAATAATATTCTTGGAATATGAATTACGAAATATTACAAAATGTGTGGTTGCAGCCATGCAATGCCAGTTTGAATTCCAAGATTTGTAATAATGTCGTAATTCGAGGAGAAAAAAGAAAAGAGCTTAAGAAATCCAACTATTATCTCTGGGTATAGTCGACATGGTATCGACAAAAGATACCGGAGGACAAAGCGATTGAGTAGAGCTCGGGAAGTTCTGATTGCTTTCAAAGTTCGAAGGTGCATTTTCCTTAGATATGTAAGAGGATTATGGTAATACAAGAATGTCGGTTATAACATACATATACATGTATAATATAACATACCCGAAATTCCTATCCCTGCATTTCATCTCCATTATCATTTGACAACATCTCTCATCCGGTGATCTCTTTCAGGGCAGAAGTGTCGGCGGATATATAGGTAAGTAGGGTGGGCCACCCTCTGTTTCCTCTCGCCTCATTCTTCCTTTCGCTTCATCCTTCCACTTGGGGCTTGGGTACAATAAACCACATATTTCGGTGCCGATCACCTCCGTAGTAGTCCTCATCTTGCATAGCTTATTGTGACTTTGTGGGTTCGTGAAATTAAAAGTCCAATTGCACAAACTCAATGTTCTTTATTTCCACCGAATTACAGTTGGAACACTTGCCGATTACATAGAATTACGTAATGCACACAATTACAATTCACCAGTTCGTCTGTCACAGGTCCACTCTGCACTCGTAATTACGTACAACTCCTCCGGTGCACGTACACAGTCTTCCAGTCCGTTCACTCGCACGGCGCTCCTACGGCTGCTCGCCAAGAACTGAACTGAACTGTCCACTTCATCCCTTATATTCGCAGGTCGCTGTGCCTGGAAGTTTCGCGGCTCAGTGAATCATCCTAAAGGTTCCAGACGTCAACGGGGGAGGGGAAAGAGATGGCTAGTGATGTTTTTCCAACCATCCCCTCGTAGCACTACAAGATAAATGGCAAGGAGTGGGCTAAATACTTCAGGTCGCCCACAATAAACCACATGTTTCGGTGCCGAATCACCTCCGTAGTAGTCCTCATCTTACATAGCTTACACTAAATTCATTTTCAACTAGGACTATGGGAAAGAGAAATTCAAGATCACGTGTGTCCCTAATAGTATCAAATGGCGAATGATAGTAAAATGGGTACAGTTACATGGTTAGAAGTTAGATAGTTTATTATGAAATATGACAGGGTGAAAGTTTAGGAAACGGCACTGCTTTGAAGAATTATCCCGTGAAAATGGACTCCGAATATAGTCCTTACAAAAGCCTACGGTACTTACAGGTTTCGCCGCCCCAGAAAACGGTGAAACTGACGGTGAATAAACTTAAAGAGATAAGTCAAATGAAAATGTTAAATGTTTATTTTAAGTTTAATTTATTAAAAAAATGCGGAATACAGTGTAACAATGTACCACATATTCTAATATTCTACACGAAGTTCAACACTCAGATTCCTCTGGAAAAAAGTTGTTCTTTAGGTAATCATTTACACAAGTTGAAATATTATGTACTTAGAAATCTAGGAAGCAAACCAGGTGGCTTCTTAATACTACACCAGCATGGCATCAGGTGGTTAAATTGAAATAAATGGATTATCATAAAATCAGAACTTATCATCGATTGTCAGATTTTCGCAAATGCATTATTTTGACCTTATCGAAATAGATAAATTTGCCCATGGTGGACAATTTTGTCCACTGTGATTACACAGGTGTTTTCTGGCTATGAGCAAGTATATGTTTGGCATTATTATTTTATTAAAAATGTATAAATCAGATTACAGTTTATTTGCTTCTTATTTTAATTACTTGATTATGAATAAGGATATATAAAATATCATCAAAAGAGAGACATTAGTGAAGGAATTATAGAAGGATATTAATCGCATGCAGAACCTTAGAAACTCCCAATCATTCTAGATTTGAAAAACTGTTCCACTACTGAAGTTATCTATAGAAGGTAGTGAATGACAAGTCGACAGACCAGCTTTCTAATAGAAATTAATTGTTCTTCCACACTAGCCATGTGTAAGACGCACTATGAAAGGGTAAAGTCAGACTGAAAAATTCAATGCCATAGCCGGAATTTGAACAACGGATCTTCTGGTCTCCATCCAGCCGCTCTAAACCATTTAGCTACTATGGTTAACGTGACAACATGGCATTAAATTCTCAAACTGACTCGTGTTTTTCCCGGTAAACCACTAGGAGTTCTCATAAACACAATTAGACAACTACTTGACTGGCGACTAACTACGCTTTAAAGTGCTTATATGTTGTAAGTTGCCGTGTTTATGAGAACTCCTAGTGGTTTACTAGAAAAAACACGACACAGTTGTAGAATTTAATGTGATGTTGACACGTTGGCCATAGTAGCTCAAGGTTTAGAGCAGCTGGACAGAGACCAAAAGATCTGTGGCTCAAATCCCGGCTAAGGCATTGAATTTTTCAGTCTGGCTCTACCCTTTCATCAGTCTTCTAATATGCATGGTATTGTAGCCTCCTTTGTGGAACAGTGGTGCGATCTGTTCGGCATCGCATGTAACACATAACCTAAAAACACCCTATAACATGAGAGGAAACTGAAACAAAAAGGGAAATTATATAAATCTTCCGTGTTGAAAGAGAAATGACCCCAACGTTCGTCTACCCACCAAGAAAGCCACAGGGTCCGACGGGAATTTAACATCGGGCCACCCTAATGGGTGTTTACTCGTTAGTGCGGAAACTTTCGCTCGGTGGCATGAATACACTGTTAGAAAAAGTCACTAACCACTTTATAACACAATAATCCCGAGTTATATGCTTGCAAACAACAACGACGGAAACAAAATTACGGTTTGCAGCATTCATAATATAACACATAAAATTTCTAGAGATAACAGGTCCATAAACCTTACTGTAGCTCATATTACCTGACGCTCACATTTGTCCGAATTCCCATTCTGAAGTCCATGTCGAAGAGGACAGACTGGCGAACGGCCCTATAAAACCCAGACTGCTGCTCAGATATACTGAGAAATAAAATCGGGTATGTGACGTCTTCGAGTTATAGCCGGGACATATCGCTCAAAGGTTTCATCGCTCTCGAGTCCATCACGAGCTCCAGAGCAACCCTCTTAGCTTGAAGTTTCTCCGGAACTGTTGGTTTCTAATGTCGTGTTTAGAATTATTTACGCTTTAGCCACTATCAAGTGTTTCTTTATGCTACAATATTCTATTTATCAAATTATAATCCACACTAATGCTGACTTAGCCTGAAAATGTAGTTGAGGAATGGAGTAAGATCCAGTTTATATCTCAGAATGTACATTGACCATCTAGAAGTATTGTACAAAATAATTAAAACAACTGAAAGAAACTTATAAGACAACCCAGAGGCTTGAAAATCATACCTATTATTACAAATTTTTGTATGCTATTATATTCAGAACACCTGATTATTTATTCCTGCTTGGCATGTCAGTACCATAATTCCACTGGCTGTCGTCTATGCAGCCCAACACAGCTATATTTTAAAGACCGTATAAATTCACTGAAACCACTGTGGAGTGCTGTGCAAACTTTCTATGTTTTGTGCATCGCCCTAAAATAGAAGGCTGTGTGCGGGATTTGAACGCTGACTGGTCTTCTATTTCCGGGTTTGGCAGATGGCGCCACAGAGAGAAAGGTAACTGAAATTCTAAACTAGTATAACTGTGTATACCCACCATTGATTATTTTTAAGAGTATATGTATTCTATTCTTATAGTTTAGATTAGATTTTTATTTTGCATATTCCAAAATTTTACAATTTACAGCTTTTGGCTACATTTATTTGTCTTTACCTTGTTGCTACTTTGGCTTACATGACACCCTGATCTCCTGCTCAGCCAGGTAGCTGTTAACTTCCATGCCTCCTTGTTACTTAATTAGTCCCATTCTTCCCCCTCATCTTCCTTTCTTATATTCTTTACATTTCTGGCCATTTTGTCTTTTACTTCCTGCAAGAACTCACCAATACTTCTTACCTGCTTTTCCTCCCTGCCCGTTAACATTTTTATAGCTACTATCCTCTTCTCTACTTTCTGCCATTTTTTTCCCCAAACCTTTTTTCCTCCACATTGCAACCTCCTTGCATTCTGTTACATGGTGTTCTATGCTCTCTTTTCCCTCACATAGTTCAGAAATTCCCTTTTCCCTACCTCTTATCCCTCTTAGAAATGTTGTTCCTGTTCTCATCCAAGCTAACCGTTCTCTCTCTTGCAGTAACCTTTCTCTCTATTGCAGTAATCTACATATGCTTCTCGTCCCCAATTTCTTTTGATATGTTTGTAAAGTTGTAATGATTTCATATTTTCCAGACTTCCCATATTTCCTGTCTTACATTTGTTGTTACTTAGAGCTTCATTTCT
Organism: Mantis religiosa; assembly: GCA_030765055.1. NCBI lineage: Eukaryota > Metazoa > Arthropoda > Insecta > Mantodea > Mantidae > Mantis > Mantis religiosa. The sequence goes on along the minus strand of CM060953.1, from coordinate 62,167,966 downwards.
CTACGTACTTCCTCTAAATCTGGATAAATGTTTGAGGAGATAGTCTCATTGCACATTTCATTAACAATCACAAGTTCGGCCCGCGAACTTCTCTCAGGAGACTACGACCGCGCCACTGAGGATCTACGCCGCAGTTGTGGACGAAACGTCTGGAAATTCCAACTCCAGCGGACCACGGGAAAACAGCCTGGAAATAACTTCTAGTTATACGATTTTAATGTTTTATTGGTATAGAAAATTAAATTAGGTATTTCATAACCTCATCCCGGTGAGATCGATTTGCGCTTTTCAATGCTGGACTGTAGTATATGTATATATATTAGACTATATAAGACTGTTATATATAATAGTCTTATTATAATAATCTTAATAATATTATTAATCTTATTATAATAACACAGATTTTCTTGCATATATGGAAGTGCATTAGGTGAATACAACAGTCTATAAAGACAAATTTGTAAAACGGGTCGCTATGACCTTAAAATCTGTGCTCCTTGAACTAACGAGAAAAACAGAGAAAGATAGAGAAAGAAGAGGAGAGAGAAAGAAATAAAGAACCAACTCCCTTGGTGTGAATTATTAGCGTTTTAAAATGTAAACCAATAACATATAATTTCTCAAATATTCATTGCTTCTCAAAAATGTATTCGGCCTAAAGTATGAAACAATTGTTTTTAATTTCGGCCCCAAAATATTACTATTTGAATATTTGTTATTCTAAAGAAGGACGTATGAGGGAGTTGTATATAAATAGAAAAAAAAAACCAATAATTTTAATTTACTTTAACGATGTTGTTATGAGTTTAGAATTGTTTGGAATTATGTTTGATATTAAAATTTATAAATTGAGTTCTGAAAAATGAATTATAAAATTAATTAAATAAATAGAATGATTGTATTGATCGTCACATATGATGTAGCAGATAGGAAATATTTAGTTACAATAGTGACGACAAAAATCAACAATCCTGGTTTTGCAAAAACGAAAGGCTCATTCTAAGTTGAACATCGCAGAAGACGGAGGTAAATCATTCTCACCGTGAACACGAGAGAAGGTAGACGTTAAGGAAACTCAATTGCAAGTTTTAATGTGAAAAGTTATAAAAATATTTAGTTTGACATTGTAAAGTAAAAGGTCATTTCTAAAGTTATTTTTGAATGTATGATACGATGCATTTTGTTAATGTTAATCCAAAGTTAAAAATTGGAATATTTTAAGGAAACTGAATAATTATTTTAATGAAATTGTTGGATAAGTTGCTAAAGACCTCCGTCCGATGCCACGCCTGAGAAATATCTTGATGCATCGGCTGTTGCAGCATCAAGGAGCTTCATTAAATTATATTACCAAACTTTAAATTACTAAGACTTCGTACAAATTACCTCCCAAACTGGGGCTTCTACATAATCTACGTGGAGAAGAAGAATTACTGTGCTGAGACCAATAATAATGTATGGTTCGGAAAGTTTTGTGTTGAAAGCCTGAGAAAAAATGTGGTTATTGCGGTGGAAAAGGAAGATTTTGAAAAACATATTTGGAGCGATAAGGGACTTGGACAGATGGACAGTGCGAACTAACTTGGAGTTACAGTGCCTACTTGGACAACCAAATATAGTAGTGAAAATTAAACAAGGAAGAATAATACGGAGTGACCATGTGCAGAGAATGCCGGAAACCAGTGTGGGTAAGAAGATGGATGGCAGAAGGAGAAGAGGAAGACCCAGGGAAAGATGGGTAGAGGATTAGAATATGACTTGAGAAAGTTGGGGGTTAAAGGCTGGAGAAGAAAAGCTGAGGACCAAGCAGAATGGAAGAGGTTGGATAGGAAAGCCAAGAGCCTACATGGCCTGTAGTTCCAACTGTCATCATCATTAGAAGAACAATTACATATATCAAATTAGTAAACATTCTTTTACAGCTATGAGTTTTATTATATATCCTTTTGGTTAGTAAAATTTGTCAACCTCTTACATTTAAGGAATTATACAAAAACCAATCTGTGTAGAGATAACTTCTACTTCTTCTTCATCTTCTTCTTCTTCACTTCACGGCATGGGCAGAGTGCCCGTTCCGTCTCACAATAATTGCTCCTTCCATCTCTTTTTAGGTCTACCAACATCTCTCTTTCCTTGTGGCTGATATTGGAATGCAACCTTAGGCAGTCTTGTTTCGGACATTCTTTGAATATGCTGCATCAATTCCTTTTGATATTTTTCAATTTTGCTACTTATCGAGTCTACGTTGAGTTCCTTTCTTATGCCTTCTGCATCCCTTTGCTTTACTTAAAAAGTTCATCTCTGCACTTTGAATTTGGCTTTTCATTTTCTTCGTGAGTACCCATGCCTCAGTTCCATAAAGTAGTGCAGGGACTGCCATTGTTTTGTACAACTTTAATCTTGTATCTCTTCTTGTTTTATTTCTCAACGTTCTATGCACTGTTCCACAAATCATTTGGAATGTTGCAGGCTTTTTTATCACATCTCTCTCTCTGTTTTTATCATATAATTAAGATTATATCCTAAATAGCTGAATTCATTTAGTTGTTCTAGTGGTTAGTTTTCTAAAATTATGTTTGATCTCATATGTTGTTTTCCTCAAAAGGCCATTATCTTAGATTTTTCCGTCGATATTTTAAGATCATACTGTAGGCATACTTGGTTCAAGCGGTGTAGTGCATATTTTAATTTATCCCCTGTTTCTTGTATTAAAACCACGTCATCTGCATATAGTAAAATATTTAAAAATTTGTTCTTATTTATTTTTATTCCTGATTTAATAATACTTTTCCAATTTTGGATGATGTCATTTACATATATATTAAAAAGAGTAGGTGATAAACTGAACCCTTGTCTTACGCCTCTATTAATTAAAATGGGTTCGGTTTTATGAACTCCTGTGTTTATTATTATTTTGGAGTTGCTATACACATTTTTGATTACCTTAATTAATTTTTGTGGATATCCACTATTTTCCATAATTTTCCATAGCCTTTATCTATTAACAGTGTCAAATGCCTTCTTGAAGTCTAGGAATGCCATATGTGTTTGTAAATTATATTCTTGTCTTTTCTCAATTATTTTCTGCAAAACAAATATATTATCTGTTGTGGATCGTCGTGTTCTAAAGCCGCTTTGTTCTTCCTCTCTTAATACCTCGGCTATTCTTTTCAATCTTTTATTTATAATCCTTGCATGCACTTTATAGGCTGAGTTGAGAAGACTTATACCTCGGTAATTTTGGCAATCTCTCCTGTCTCCTTTTTTAAGGATGGATATAACTTTTGCATTATTCCACATGTCTGGAATTTTACACACCTTCCAAAATTCATTTATTAAGTGCAATAATCTTAAATGCAGTATTACACCCCCATATTTTAGGAGTTCCATATTTATTCCGTCTGGTCCAGTTTCTTTTCTATTTTTACATTCCTTAAGTGCTTCTAGTAATTCTTCCATTGAGATCATGTCAGCCTGTATGTTCATTTGTTCTTCGTTAATTATCTCATTCTCTTGATTTTGTTGGCACCACAATGATGTATAATGTGCAATCCATATTTTTGTTACTATAGCGTTAATTCTTACTGTTTCTTTTTCAGCTTTGTTAACAGTTGTATCACTTTATAAGAGAACTGTTGTGTACCATGGATATCATTCTCTATATCACTTATAAACTTATTACACGATTGCTGGTGCGCTTCTCTATTATTTTTGCTTTGTTTCTTTTTTCAACATATATTTCCCTGGCATGATCCGACTTTTGTTGCAGCTACTGTTTATATGCTTGTTGTTTCTCTTTTATTACTGCTTCTATTTCTTCATTCCATGTAGAGATAACTTAAAGGATAATTTCCAGAAAATTCCAAGCTATTTATTTAAACGTGAAATGATCTCAAGTGTTTTGTGTTTTAATAGAATTCATTAAAGCTATATTTAGAAAGTCAAAAGTAATTTGGAAGGGAAATTTTATTGAAAATATAATCGTGTGAATCCCGGAAATATCGAAATATAACAGAATTTTTCATTTTAAGTTTACAGATTCACATATAGGTGCGTAAAAATGTGAACGTCCTTTATCCCCATTTGGATGGCCTCTTGCGTATCTTTATCTAAGCCCGTACGTCGAATTTCAGGGTGAAATACAATATTTATTATACTTATGTACGTGGCAAGGAAATAGAACTCTTGACAGTTTGTTTCTTTTTAACGTTTCCTGCATGTCTAACTTTCTTGTAGGCACATAAACAGAAGTTCTGCAGAAATTCAGTCAGGATGACGAATAATGCTCGCGGTTTATATTCCAAAGAAATGAGCAGCACATCTGGGACAAATTGTATACTGCCGTTGAAATTAGCTAAAGCATTGAGAAGTGTCGTCTACCATAATGTCAACAGCAGGACAGATTTATGTTACCATGTCTGTACAGTAAACATATCTAGCACGTTTGTTAGCGACACTGAGTTTCCTAAGCCTTTGAGCCATAATGTAAAGAATAACAGAAAAGACAAATTGACCTGAATGCGATGTCCTATAAGACGGGTGTAACGTGGCAACGGGAGGATTATGGGTTTTGCTGTTAGCTCAAAACTGGTGAATATTTGCGCTTCTCGGTTGTTTCTTATTTGCTGTCTACTGCCATCGTTCATCTGTTTCGTGATGTGCTTCTGACAGAAGACAAAGGACAGTTGTTATACAGCCTCCCTCATCATCATAATCATCATTCAGACATTTTGCACAACTTGTCTTGTAATCATTTGTCAAATCTTTGACTTTAAGTCATAAAAGCAATGAGTAGTAGTACAGCATCTAGCGTCACCTGGGTTAAAATATGGTACTGCAGAGACCATATTTATTTCTCTACACGCTCATATTACCTTCTTTGTTATCTACATAATAGCCAGAGAGTATATTTATTGCATAAAACCCAAAAGTCAATACCAATATATCAAAATTGCATGTTTTTTATTTCCCTATATATACACGAGGGCTGTTCAATAAAGAATGATCACAACTTTTCTTAACAACTTACCTTTACTCATCCTCATAATTTTGATGGTCCTTCTCAAAATAGTCTCCCCTGAATGCGATGCACTTTCCCCACCGTTTCTGCCAGTCTTCAAGGACACGCTGGAAATCATTTTTTGAGAGATCCTTCAAAATCGCCTCCGTAGCCTTCACCACTGCTTCTGATGATGGATAATGTCTCCCACGAAGGCGTTTCTTCAAGTTAGGGAATAGAAAAGAGTCACATGGGGCTAAATCCGGACTATAGGGAGGGTGAGGGATGCACTTCGCATTGATTTTTGCAAAATATTCAGCAACAACTTTGGCAATATGCAGTCGCGCGTTATCGTGGTACAGCATACAGCCTGCTTCACGGAAATGTGGTCTTTTGCGCCTGATATGGTCTTCCAATATTTTCAGGACATTCCGTAGTATTGTCCAGTTACTGATGTGCGTGCAGGTACAACATTCTGATAAACCATTCCATGAATATCAAAGAATGAGATGACCATAACCTTCCCAGCAGAAGCAGCCACTTTTGCTTTGTGATGGAGGACATTTCCACACTGAGCTTTGCTGTTTGCTCTCAGGATGAAAATTATTTAGCCAAGTTTCATCAGCAGTGATTATGTTTGAAAGAAACTCCGGATCTGCCTTTAACATCAACTTTAACTGCATGCAGACCAGCATCCGACTGTCCTTTTGTTCGGGAATCAACAGTCTTGGAATCCATCGCGCACAAACACGTCTCATGCGTAAAGTTTCTGTCACCAACGTGTGGGTAGGCACCCAATGAAAAGTTCAGTATTTCAAAAAGTGATCTTTAACTAATTCGTCGATCCTCTCTCACAATGGCAGCAGCAGTGTTGATGTTTTCTTCCGCAGGAGCACTAACTGGAGCACCGGGTCCACCTTCCTTTGAAATTAATTGTCTTCCCTCTTCTTCTAAATTGTCTTCTAAACCAACTTCGAGCTGTGCTGCAGGGAAGAACAGACTCTCCATGGACCTTCTATAACATTGTATAGGCCTCAACTGAAGATCTGCTGAGACGAAAGCAGAATTTCAAAGCCCGCTTATTGCTCCTTGCTTGTTACCTCCATTGCAGCGGTAGGCGATACTGAACATGTCTAAACTTGCCTGGTTCTCACATGCGGGAAACAGTGAAACTACTACGGAATATAATAAGATTGAATTCTTTTTTCCGAAAAATTATGACCATAAAAAATTATTATTCTTTATTGAACAGCTCTCGTATATATACTAAATATCCGTCTCCCTGTTAGTGGCCTCATTAACTTATGTACAGTAGTTCTAGTATCTGTATAAAAGAAATTCGTATTGCTGTGAACAGTACCTCAGTTTAAGAGGTCCCGAGTTCGAATCTCGTTTACAGTGAGTTATCTGGATAATGCATTTTCCGAGATTTTCCCTTATCCTTAAATACGTATGTCAGGTAACCCAAAGCTCTAAGGATCTGGCTCTATTTAAGCATCATTTCACCCAGTTCATCCATCGACCTATATGACTTAACGTTGGAGGACGTAAATTTAAAAAAATATATATTATTAATTTGCGTATGCAGGGTAAGAAAAGCGGGATAACGAAGGAGGCAACCTTAGTATGGTTGTGTATGACACGTACAATTAAGGAAGGCTCCTAGTAAGTTAAGTATCTGTAAACAAATAGTTTACGGTTATATGTAAATACTCGTGCACCTACTTGAGTTAAATTAGAACATATGCTTTGAAACTCCCATTTCTGGACCGCGAAGAGTCAGAGCAGAAGTAAAAATTAATCCCTATCTTTAATATTGCTTTTTACTGGCAGTAGTAAGGAATGTGTCATGTTATATTCATCCAGGTATGTAGAAAATACTTCTTGTGTCAAAGAAAACTGAATTTGATATATGATTACTGTATTTTAAATAAGTTTATAAATAATCTCTGTTTCATATAACCTTACCGCTCTGACATGCATAACTCCGCGTGCAATTATCTTCCCCCTCAGCCTAATTGGGCAATGCTTTCGCTACATAAGCCATAGGCGGTGCCTTCCCGTCACATTTAAACCTGCGGTAAACGTCATAATATTTGCCGGGAAGATAGATCAAATCATACAAGTAAGTATATGAAGGCATGCAAAAATAATGAAGTTTATAATGAAAGTGAGAAAGGTGAAAGTGAAACTGACACAAGTTTATAGCGAAAGGCCTTCGGCCTTTTCCAATGGGATTTTTAAGACCAGCACACATATCTTGCAAAAATGCTTGTCTTTCAGTCTTAAGAGTCGTGTCGCGCCACACTTGTCGTGTGTCCTTCATTCACCCAAGTTTCGTCAAGGTAGTATATTTTGCGAATTGCATCCCGGTATAGTCTGACTTTACAGTCTTCGCCACAAAGCAATATCGCCCCTGGAGTGATAAGTTTTCCTGTTGTCTCAATATCATGTCGCGATATTCCTACGTATCTAACACAACTGTAAGTTCAGAGCACAACTGTTCAACTTCTCTCACTGACAAAGATAGATACTTCTGTGTGAGTGCATTAAACACATGCACCACAAATCTTTTTTCGCCGCTTTGTGAGGGTTTACGCTTGCGATGCTTCAGCGAAAAACTGGCGCTAGACTCTGCCATTATAATAAGTACACGCGCAGTAAACGATCAATAAAATAATTTAGCTCTCGCACTCTGCATGACACTGCTTCGAATGGTGATATATGACTGATCCAGTTCAAAACAAGGTGAGTGATAAAAGTCATATAAACAAATATGTCATCACTACCGCTAAATCATGTGCTATCGTGCCGTGTGCTTGAGAGCAAAGGAACCTCCTCTTTACTTCGTTTAAGAATTAACATGCATTTCAGATAAATCAACTCTGTTGCGTAATATATTTAATTCAAACGGTTACGAAAATATAAATTTGACAATTCTCTTACAACATATAAAGATATATCACCATGTTAAATAACGAACTGATTTTTACCGCACAACAGTCTATACTACAATGGCAGCTAATGAGAGGTGATAAGGTCACGTGACCGTTAAGAGATACGGGGCAAGCTTATGTGAAACAAGCATTAGTAAATATTTCATATTTTCGAGCCACCTCGAAGCGCTGACGACCGAAAGGTCTCCTTCAAAACAAAAGTCCGTGTTAAATAATAAAGATTATATGATGCTTCCCAACTGGGTAGGATTCCTTTTGGCCATTTCCAGTAGGCTTTTTTCCCATAACTTTCGTGTCGTGCTTCTGGTCTGTATAAGCAGCTAATTGGTTCCAGCGCAGGAGGTGCATTGAATTCAGTAGTCAGTACAAGTTTCGGCTCAAATGGGTGGAGAATCAGCAGCTCATGTGTGATCCAATTCAACGGATTAATAGCGTTTTGTTCCCTCAAGTATAACGTTTACGCTGGTCTAAATGACTAAGAAATAAAGTAGTTGTTTAACAACAACTACTAGTTTTAATTGTTGCAGTAGTATGGAAATTCTTCTGAACGCATTTTCAATTTTTTTCTGTGATTTAAAATCTAACTTTGCCCATGCAATATTTGTTTTTGACTACCTAAATATTTATCTTGAATCTAAAAATAAATGAATTGCTAACTCTTCAAGTACATTTGTGAGTTTCTAGGTAGTACATCTGTATTTAACGAACATATATACGCTTTGTTCGACTCTTGCAATTTTATTCTGTTCAGCAACACAAACCCTGTCTCCATTACCGAGAAATATTGTGGCTGTTTTTCTAAGGACGTCCCAGAACATCTGATCTCAAAATACATTTTCTAAAGGTATGGAAAAAGCCAAGGAATATATAAAGCAGTAAAGCTGAAGGAGACCTGTGTCCTGCACCAAATATGTGGTCGTAAAATTCTTATCGAAGGTGTAATAAAAATTCTTGGTTCACCATATTTTTTGAGGTGTCCTTAGAGGAGTCGCTTGTGTGTTTCCGCATTTTTCCAGCGAACTTATATAAGCATATTTCAAAGCGTTGTAAAACTGCAAGTGCAAGATTCTATACGTAGTCGTGGTTTGCGTAGCTCCCGAGACCTGAGAACAATAGAAGGCCAAGCTTCTTCCAGGATCAACGGACGTTTATAAGAAACCAAGCTGTCCTCTTCCTCCTCCTCCTCCTCCTCCTCCTGCTCCTCCTCCTCCTCCTCCTCCTCCTCCTCCTCCTCCTCCTCCTCCTCCTCCTCCTCATCATCATCACCATCATCATCATTATCATCCTCATCATTATCATCTCTTCATGGGTTAGGAGTTTCTCCTCTTCCAGTCCCTTTCCCAACCTTCACTAATGTTCATCGCTTGTTTTTGGTAACTGCTTGGCAATGCTATGTAATTATATACCTTTAAAGGAGCGGGTTTCTTTTCTCATCCTGTGGAACTGAACTTTCCATATGTGTATGTATATTACTTTACGTATCTGCTTGTTATAAGTTCTTTCATTTCAGCCGCGTTTATTTTATTTCACTCTTTAATAATCCACATTTCACAACCACATCTTAAAGGTAGCATTGCCATTCATTGATACAGTATCCATGCTTCTTTCTTTCCTCAATCTTTTCAGAGATCTTATTCCGCAGGTATTTGGAAATATATTTGCTTTATTATTTAAATTTTCAGTGTTGAGATATAAAATATCATATCTTAAATAATTAAAATGTTTTACTTTTCCTTCATTCATTGAGTATACTATTTTGTATCTCTGAGGGCCAATCCATCTTTAAGGGTCAATATTTTCGTTTTATTGATTCAGACTTTTTCAACGCCCAATCTTCTCCAGCTCGTAAAACGTTTTACGAATATCAACCCCTAGTTCATCAATTATTGTGATGGAGTCCGCATAGAATCGTATATTTATTCCTTAATTCCTACTTATTACTCCTATTATTCTTAACATATCATGCCAGATAGTTCGGTAATAATTCCGTGAGTAGATAATAAGAGAGCTATAACTTTATAATGGTAGTTACACCATTGTTACAATTAAAATACTAGTAAACCAGAGAGGATTGATGATATTCCACAAAAATGAATGGTAAATGAATTTGAATGAGTTTATAGAAATTACTCTAAAATGAGGGGGCACGAAGAAAACAGAAGAACATCTCATAGATCCCAGATTAGATACTGACAACAACGATATCTCGTAGACTGTTATGTAGACCTAATAGCTAAGTATACTCCTCTGTAAAACTTGGTCAAAAATGCAAAAAAATGACAAAAACGTTTTTGCCTAGTTAAAGTAATCCTTGTACTTCCATTTCCTGTTATTTTTAATTCCATGCAACCATTTAAACTGTGGCATATGACTAATTAATGGGCTGAATGCAAGTGGTTACAGTGCTTTATATCACCTATTTGAGTGCTTTTCTCTGATTTTAATTTTCAGCGCATTTCAAAATATAAATTGCCCACACGATGCAGTTTTCAAACAAGGTACGTCCAGAAAGTAAGTTCTGTTTGGCAATAACATTAAATGGCGTACAGATACAGAAAAATTATTTATTGCACAAAATTCTAGAGCTCTTAAACTACTTTTCCATATAATTGCCGACATTTTGCAGGCATTTGTCATAGGGAAGCACAAGTTGTGGTATACCTTCCTCATAGAAGTTTGCCACCTGTGTCTTCATCCTGTTAGTAACATTTTCTTTTAGCTCTTCGTCATTGTTGAAGTGTTGACCATCAAGGAAAGATTTGAGATGCAAAATCATGTGAAAGTCGCTAGGAGCGTGGTCAGGGCTGTACGCGGCGTGGTCAAACACGTCCCAGCCAAATCCCTGTAGGATGTTTTTCGTCGCATTTGCAGTGTGTGGTCGTGCGTTGTCGTGAAGAAATACAACACTTTTAGACAGCATTCCTCGGCGCTTATTCTGTATTGCGCGGCGCAATCCTAGCATTCACAAAACGAATCAAAGATCTGATTTCACAAGCGGCGGGATTTTCAATCAACACCGACATTGTAAACAAGCACAACAAAGCGTACGTGACTGACAGCGATCTCACAATGGAGCACGTTTCTTCTCCTCGATACTGAGCGCCTACCGCTCATGTGCGGAACTGCGATCGCAGCGCTGCAGTGGAGTTAAATTGAAAGAGTTCTTACTTTCTGGACGCCCCTTGTATATAAAATGATTTTTATAATGGTAACAGTGTTTGGAAAATGAAATAACAAAGATCATATTTCACAAGCATATATTAAAACGTAATAAAATGCGAAATGAATAATTCTTATCCTAAATCAAAGATCAGATAAAAATGTCACTTCATTAATTTTCTAATAATGTAATTATGTGTATAAATGCAGAGGATAATTTTCTCAAACTAAAATTTCATCCTGTGGAACAGTTTAAATGACAATAAAACACTGTAAATATATTAATATCACAAGAACTATTTTGCACAAAGATCCGAAAATTAGTGTGTAAACTATTTCATCACTTCATTAACTATGTTAAAGTTCTAAGTCAGTTGAAACCATCGTTGTCGTGCCTAATAAAATATTAGAATAAGTTAAAATAAATACATACACATAAAGTTATATACATATAAGTAGGGTAAGATTTGTGGAGCTCGCAGTTTAGAAACGCCAAGCCAGAAGGCCCCAGGTATAATAGAATAAATTGACCTCTTTCAAAGGGGATTAGTGTTTGTGTAGAAAATAAAAAGGTTTCCCTGGAAACAGAGGAATTTGTCAGACAAAAGAGCAAATATTTCTGCGTGCCTTTATAATAGCCGCAACTAACGGAAGGGACACACTGGTGCACCTGAAAGCGAGGGCGCAACTCCTGAAAGTGACGGCGAATGGTTAACAGTCACATACACACTTGCGGACTCAAACTAAATACACCAGTTATCTAGCACGGAGTGAATGAACGTGAATAATTTACAAATACATTTAAGAGTGCCTCAATAGTCGTGTGTGTTTTTCCTTCAAATCCAGGACGACCCACACACTCATCCAATAGATAGATCTCAAAGGTAGAGCAACCACAAGGTAAACCCCGACATCCCAAATCATCACCCATCCTCGTGAAATAAATTGAGGTGTCGAGTTAGGGCGACTCAAAGACAACGGCAGCCTGACAATCCAAGCTAAATTGTAAATTTTATGTTTTTCACAGTTGAGTATCATTAATTGTAACGTTAATTGTAACGTTTAAAATATTAATAGGACTAGGTAATGTTTTCATAAACTAATACAAAATAAAATGAATATTAAAATGGCTACATAACAGTTAGCATTGGACTTATATTGTTAGATGAAACATAGTTTCCTCGCCTAATGAGAGCACAACTTAACGTACAGAGTGTTGTCCGTAGTGATAGCTAGCAATAAAAATGGAATACCTAGAGATCTAGAAAAATTACATGTGGACGGTTTGCATTAAAATATTCATAAACGCATGAAGGTTTATATCATGCAATTGACAAGCCTATTATTTACATTGTTGTATTTCACATGTTGTTGTTTTTATTTTAAAATGACTCCATTTGCAACATAAGAAAGCGTTTAGTGCTGTTATTATTTAGGAGAGTTTAGGTATTCATAAAGTAGGGCTACGACGAACCAGGGAACGGATGCCTTCAATTTTGATAAATTTATTCCAAAAAATGAGTGGAGGCCCCTTCATGATGGTAGATATACTCTTGTGGAAATTGGCATATAGCGAAGTTTTCAAGCATAGCAGATGCCGTACACTCTATTTTCAGTACCTAGGGAAAACATCTCATAACTTATGACCTCGTTATTCCAACTAACGTTTAATTTAGGGCTGCTAGGTTTAAGTTCTTAAATATCACGAGGATTATGGGAACCTCAGATCCTATAGCCGTAAGACTGGCAATACCGCCCACGTAAAGTTACCCATTTTTGTTGACATTACGGCATTGCATTTTTGGATGGAATAACTACTCTACCTACCGTATACGTGGTACATAAATTAAAATTTGCTATTTCCTTTAGTCTACATGGACACCTAAAAAGATATCTCCTTCTCACGCACGGTATATACCGCTCACATAACTTAAATTTTATCATACTCTAATTTTTGCCATGTTTAGCTACACAACCAATAGCCTACGAATTATATCATACAACATTTAAGATATGCTTTCAGGTTTGAATGCTGAAATAACCCTGAAGGAAGACTGACTACATAGGAATGGTGTAATCGTGGTGCACCTTTTACACAGCTTAAACGGGATAATAAGGCTATGGGAAATGTGTAGTGTTTAACGCCCGCTTTTACTACATACGGCACCGCAGGCGGTGTCACTGATGATACATGAGATGAAGATGGAGCACCGGAATGAGATGGCGGGGGAAACTGGAGGTCCCGGAGAAAACCCGCCCCAGCGCCGTGAAGGCTATGAGAGAAATGAAATTTTCCTAAGAATCAGCATTAAACTTAAGTTAAACAAACAAGAGATACTTGAGATATATATATATACGAGGGGACCCAAAAGTAAACGGATTTTTGTCATAAAAAGTTTATTGATGAGCGTTTTTACTAAATTACTTCAGTCACCTTCAAAATACACTCCATTACATGCAATGTACTTGTCAAATCTTCTCCCACTGTTGGAAGCATGTTTGGAGCCCTTCCTGTTTGATATTGTCCAGTGCGCTTCGCGAAGCTCTTCTTACCGCCTCCACGTCGTCATAACGCTCCCCTTTTAGCAATTTTTTTCATTCGTGAAAATAGGAAAAATTCTCACGGGGTTAGGTCCGGCGAATACGGAGCGTGGGGAACGACAGTCCACCTCTGAGATGCCAAATAGTGGGCCACTCGTACGGCCGTGTGTGCTGGAGCGTTGTCGTGATGCAGAAACCAGTCACCTCTTCGCCAAAGTTCCTCTTTGATGTAAAAATAATAAATGAACTATTACAGCAGCTGCAACAATAAAAGGTAAAACGAAATGAAAAGTGAAAAAACTATTTAAAGTTGCATTATCATCCTCACATCCTCCCGCAGACGCCTTAAAACATCCAAGTAAATGTGCTGGTTAACAGTCTGGCCAGGAGGTACGAATTCCCGATGCACAATTCCACGAACATAAAAAAAGACAACGATTATCGTATTCAAATTTCACCTCGCTTGCCTTGCTATTTTTGGTCTGGGAGAGTTGGGAGTCCTCCACTGGCTTGACGCTTGCGTGATTTCTGGGTCATATCCGTAACACCAACTCTCATCCCCTGTAATGACTTTGTTCAAGAAGTTTGGATCACGTACAATCTCTGTTTTCAAGTCCTGACACACATTCATGCAGATAGTTTTGTGCTCCTGTGTTAGAAGGCGCGGAACAAATTTAGCAGCAACACGTCTCATGTGCAAATCCTCCCTCAAAATCCGCTGGCACGAGCCCCAATTGATTCCTGTTGCTGCTGAAATTTGGTCGATCGTTTGGCGACGATCCTCGTTGATCTTTTAGCGGACCTTTTCAATGTTATCCTCATTTCGCGATATTGAAGGGCGTCCAGAACGAGGTTGGTTTTCAACAGACATCTCACCACGTTTAAAGCGCCCAAACCACACGAAAACCTGTATGCGGCTCATAGCGTCCTCCTGGAAGGCTTCCTGAAGCATTTGGTGTGTCTCCGTTGTAGTATTTTTAAGCAGGAAACAAAATTTCACACACACACTTTGCTCTTTTAAAGTTGCCATAACGACTTAACAGAGGTAACCCACCAACAGTCAGATAAACACAATACCACACTTGCACGTTCAGCACTACATCTGCACAGCTGTTTCATGAAGGTCTGTACTAACACCATCTAGCGTGAAAACCCTGCATTGCATCTACGAGTGGAAGTGCCCTCGGACACCGGTTTCTTTTGTGTCCCCCCTCGTATATTTGTATATGTTACCCATATTCGGAAATCATGGCCGATTTTCCTGTCCCAAATTTTTTCGATGGTTTCCCGGGTCGTTTAGTTGAAGGCAAGAATCGTTAATTACATGTTCTGATGTTTTCCTTTCCCCCTTTTTCTCGTGCTTTATTTCACTTCAGCCTTTATCCCTTTGGTTCTTTTAGAATTGAACCGTGTCGACAAATATCTGGGGCGCTGCATGACAGAGAAAATGTAATGCACCCTGTGTACCTGAGTCCCTCTGAAACGCCCAGGAGGACGTGTCCACCTTTAGCATTGGAACTTGCCGGTTTTACTAGCCACTACCAGGGTGCTTCAATTTGGAATTGTTAGGAATTCTGCCATCTGCTCTGTCAGGGCAGCGATTTGCAAACCACTGGCTCCTATCATGTCACCATTTCCTCCAGAGACGCACCCTTGTACAACGGTTACATAGCTGAGGTGCTGAAGCCATCTATTGTAATACTTATTTGACCTTATAGAATAAAACGTTAAGCATAATGCATTGGTGTTTACTTTTTGGGAATTATGTACAATGTAAACCTTTAACATTGTCTGGTAATGGCACAGTGCTATATGTCTTATATGTTTTACTAGATATATTAAACACAGTTCATTATCTGATATCACAGACCTCATTACATCTCGTCCATAAATACCTAGGTTCATTCGCAAATATCTCCTTTGGGTAGTCCCTACATACATGGATTAAATACCTAACTTTGAATAATATTTCACACTTCGTTGTATCTGGTATGTTATGAGTATCTATTACTAATATACCAGCCTTGGTAGCGTAGATGGTAGCGTATATGCCTCACGTTCAAGAGGTCCCGAGTTTGAATCTCGGTCAGGGTAGTTACCCGGATAAGGTTTTTTCCGGTGTTTTCTCTTATCCTGAATGACGAATGTCGGTTAACTCTAAGCTCTATGGATCCTGGGCTCATTTGATTATCGTTTCACCCATTCCATTCATCGTCCGATAGGACTTAACATTGGAGGACGTAAATTAAACAAAAGTACTAATATGTAACCAATCCTTTTATGGTTCTAAGACATTGCCACATTTTTCATGTCCCAAACTCACTTCGCTCAGTTTTAACATCCACCTAATAGTCTAGTTCAACTTTAGCCACAGTTCGATTAATTAGCCTAATCTGGCATTTCACTAAGTGAACTAGTTCTGTGTTAATTAATAACTTTTTTCAGGGAAGTAGCAAAGTAACTCAACATGTTTCTACGCGAAAGGTTCACTGCGTTGAACACAAAACGTCTCCAGTTCGCAAGATTTACATCCCCAGACTCACTGAATTGCTTCTCCAGGCTTTCTCACATATCAAACTCACGCTAGAGCTTCCAGGACATTCGAGATGTCAATACGATATATCCAGAGTTTATAGGGTTCTATGGCGAGAGCGTGTATTGCCTTTACCCTGGACGTGTGCGCAACTTATCTTGTTCAAACTTACGATTGCCTTGGTATTTGAGATTCATGCTAGAAATTGAGAGAAATCTGCTATTTCATCTGAAAGGAATAATGTTTATAGGTAAAATGAGAGAAATTTATACAGAGAACATAAAAAATATGATAGCAATTAGAAAAATTAAATGTAAGATTTGCTTTGAACTGTTCGACGTCTTCGTAATAACCTTGCGCAAAAGCTGTGGAGTCGTATCAGTTAGAAATTGGATGAGGAGTTTGGATTCTCTACCTGATTATTACGGGATTAATTCTGAGCCATTTGAACTTCATACACAAGTAGACACAACATGTAGACGCCAACTCCATCTAATTTATGCAGATCACTTTCCTTGTGACTTGTTATCCCAATTATTACTGCTACTGCGAAAAACTCTTCCAACGTCAGGAGACACCTCGAAGGCACTGAGGCGCGAGATTAAACACGATGAACCTGACGATGTTCAACTCTTCCTTATCGCATCGTTGCCAAGAGTGGCAGTCAGTCTAAGCGAAGGGAGACAAGAGAGCATCTACTTTGAAAGTTCAGTTTGTTGTGCTCACGTTATTTTTATATAACAAAAACAAAGTACAGAAATAAATTAGAATTTTAAGAACCCCTTAGGCAAATTATAGAAAACTTGCAAGCTATTTTGCTCCCGTTGATTGGTATATGCAGTTGTAGCCTTCGTTCATTAGGAACATGAAAGAAATACTGAGGATAAAAAAGCCCTAAAGCCTAAAAGCCTGTTTTCATCAGAAAAATAATTCTTCTATCTCATTTTTGGTCTTCCTGGACTATCTTCCTGGACTATGTCTTACTTCTGGCATTCCATCTCTAGCCTTACGCACCAATTGGTCTACATGATCATTCCATTATTTGAGTGAATTGAAGCAGACTGAACTTGCTCACCGTTCGGTTGCTCTAACCAACTGAGCTACTATGGCCAACATGCCGACATGACATTAAATTTTCCAATTGACTCATATGTTTCCCTGTAGACCATAGGGCTTCTCATTTGCTGTGAGACACGCATCTTTTGTGGCCACGTATTATGCTGCAAGTACTAAAGTCCAAGGTTTCATAATTAAATCACTATGTTATTCACGTAAATTGATAGAAATAATCATTTCTTCCACATTAGCCGTGTATAAGTTTTCAGTCTGGCTCTATTCATTCAAACCTTAGCATACATGTTTGGAAAAAATAATTATTTCCATAATTTTACCTGAATAGAATAGTGCTTTAACTATGAAGCCTGGGACTTCAGTACTTGCAGCATAGTAAGTCGCTACAAAAGGTGCGTGTCTCATAGCAAATGAGAAACCCTAGTTGTCTACCGGGAAACATATGCATCAATTGCAGAATTTAAGTCATGTCGGCATATTGGCCATAGTAGCTCAGATGGTTAAAGCAATAACACGGAGAGCGGGAGATCCGTGGTTCAAATCCTGGATATGGCATTGAAACTTTCAGTCTTGCTTTATTCATTCAAACCTTAGCCTACACATGGCTAGTGGTGAAGAAATCATTATTTCCATCATCCCATTCTTCCTTCTTCTGTCTGTCCGCTCGTTACAGGCGTCTCTTATTACGAGGGTGGGTCAAAAAGTAATGGCCCCTACTTTTTTCCTTTTCTCCAATTCCCTACAATAGTAACCTCCTAAGCCAACAGGTGGCTGCACTGGATCCTGTTGCAAAATGGCCGACATCGACATTCGTATTAGACATCGTTCTGTGATTTTATTTTTGACTGTGGTAGGTGAAACGCCAATTCGCATTCACGAAAGGCTAAAAAAAGTGTATGGTGATGCAACGGTGGATGTCAGCACTGTTAGACGATGGGTTCGTCGCTGTAACGAAGCTGAAGGGCAAACACCATTGGCAGATGAAAAGCGAAGCGGCAGGCCGGTGACTGCAGTGACTCCATGCAACATTCAGCGAGGCAATGACATCATTCATGGTGATCGCCGGGTAACAACAGGTGAATTGTGTCGCATTACCTCCCTCCGTAAAGGCAGCGTAATGATGAATATTCAACAACTGGGTTACCCAAAAGTTTGTTCACGTTGGGTACCAAGAATGTTAACCACCCAAAACAAAGAAACAAGGAAAACAATAATCTCCGAACACTTGCAACGCTTTAATTTGAAGTGAGAGGAGTTTCTGGAAAAAATTGTTACTGGAGACGAAACTTGGATTCATTTTTCTGAACCTGAATCAAAGAGGCAGTCAATTGAATAGCATCACACAACGTCACCGAAGAAAAATATATTCAAAACTCAGCGGTCGGCAGGGAAAGTTATGGCTACAGTGTTTTGGGATTCAGAGGGTGTGCTTATGATTGATATTTTGGAGCAGGGATGTGCAATAAATTCTGTCCAATACGTCAGAACTCTCAAAAACTGAAAGCACGTCTTCGCCTGGTTTGCTCAACAAAAACTATGGCGGATGTTCTTCTTTTGCATGACAATGTAAGACCACACACCAGCCGTTACACCACTGCAGAAATTGAGAAATTGGGATGGCAAGTCTTACCTCACCCCCCATACAGCCCTGACCTGGCACCATCAGACTTCCATCTGTTCGGGCCACTAAAGGAAGCTCATCGTGGGACTCATTTTGAAAATGAGGAGGCTGTTAAAATGTCCGTGCGTCAATGGCTTAGGAAACAAGACCGTGTGTTTTACCACACTGGAATACATGCCCTATTTAAAAGGTGGACCAAAACTGTGGAAAAGGACGGCAATTATATTGAATAGTGACAAATAATCGTCAATGTTGTAGTTCTCAAGCTATATAAATTGAATTCAATTTTCTTTGCAATTAAAAGAGAAAAACAAAATATGCATTACCTTTTTACCCACCCTCGTAAGATTAGGATTTCACTACAGAGGGTATTCGGTACGTATGAAACTATGTCTGGTCCATTGTGCCTATTCTCCAAGTGGGGCACCCCTGGGAGGAAGGATGAGGTGAGAGGAGACAAAGGGCGGCTGACCCAAGGAGTCACGCTTCTCTTATTGCTACATTAGGTATTCTGTCACATCTGCTTTTTCCGTGTATTTTTCGTAATATATTAATTTCGCTTACAGTGGGCACTTGTTTGGTTTTTGTGATTTCAGGCCTGATTTCTCCAGCACAAATCATTATTGCTCTTACAACTGTTTTATAGATACCGATTTTTCTCTTCTTAGATATCTATTTTACCAAATGTAACCACTAAGAGATTCTGAGACCACAGCAGCCTTATTAACTTGCTGTCTAACTTCCTCTTTCAATAATCCATCACTACTTACTTTCAGATCTAGATAGTTAAAAGCCAAAGCCTGTTGCATTACATAAAACCAACAGAACGTAATCCAACAAAATTACTAAACACACATAGCATTGCTGGTCATGTTAATCGAAATTAACGTTTAATAAACATTTTTACATATTTTCTAATAGGTAAAATGGAAAGAGAAGACGGTAGGCTTAGGCGATGTTCAAATATTTTAAGAGCTTGTGGTTACTTATGAGCTTTTAAGTTCAATTCTGTTTGCATGGTCAGGGACACAAAAATCGAAGGAAGACTTGCTCTTTGAGAAAAAATATAGATATTTGAGCATTCACATCAATATCTAGGAATATACAGAGAATAGTTACACTCACAAAAACGTTTGGTTTACATTTATGTGTTGTAACGAGATCTACTTTTTGTGCAGTAAGATTTTGTCTTTCTCTTACGGTTTACCCTTTATGCAAAAGTCAGAATGAGGAGAATTTAGAAAGATATTCTCAGAAACATTTGTAATTTAAATAACTTAAAACATCTGGTGTTTATATCAATACCGTTAGAGCTACTGAGAAAATAAAAAGTTCCTTAAAAATTGTTCACGGTTTGGAAATGCTACCTTGGAAAATGCTGAAATTTAATAGAATTTTCATTTCGTAATAATGCTGTTCACACACAAAGACACAGAGAAGAGCAGAGAAAAACTCAAAAAGAAAAGTCGGATCTGTAGCAAACTTGGATTTAAATTGGCATTATTACATAAAAAGTAGAGTATTCATTAAATCTCTTTAAACAACACAATTTATATTGAATGCATTTTTGTGTAGTTAAGCATTTTGGGTATTGCCTGTCAGTGGTCTTTGTTTGAAAATAATTATGCTTTTACAACATAATAAGATAACGGAATTTAAAGGCAAACAGCTCTTAAAGTGTTTCACTATCACAAAAAGCCTAATCTCCTTCTACCTGTGTCTGCAAGAAAATATGTAATAAACCATTTTTGTAAATACTATGAGGTTTAATGTGAAATAGATAAAATAATGGGCGTTCCTAAGAATAGTAATAGTAATTATTAATACATTTATTTTGAAATTCCGCTGCTTAGTATGTAGCTCAGTTTATAACAGTTTTAAGTATTCCACAATAAGACTATTTCATTTTTATAGTTGCCCACGCAGTTTATGTGTCAGCGTTTAAGAGATCGGCTGTTTAAAGATCCTATATATTCTATACTATCCCAAATGTATTGTGTAATACATTCCGATAGGCTATAAAGGAACGGCTCTCTCGTCCACCATGAATAACAGAAGGAGTATCAAGATGCAAACAGAATCTTCCTGAAGATCTCTCCGCGATTAGAACATCCTAGAAGTCTCTGGAAATCTTAAAAATGACCGCTTTCACCATTAACTTAATGAATATATTTCTGATGTAATATTAAGTGTGGTTCTGCAAATTCTTTATGACTGTTGTGAGGTATAGTGAATGCTGCTTCTGAGAGCGATTAGAGGCATGTTGTACTCGACTTACCGAGTGTAGTAGTTCAAAGAAGAAGCTATGGTTTTAAAATTTATTATGTTGATACTCGGAAAGAAATTGCAGTGACAGGAAATAATTGAACTACTTCACATTTCTAAAATGACAGTGTAAACTTGCTGAAGAGTCAGTGAAATCTGAACTGGTAAACATATTTTGAATTTTTCAAAACAGATGAATTATTTAAATAGCTGGGATAGATGTGTATACTTTCAAGAATTAAATATCAATGTGACATTTATTACCTTTAATTGCTAATTAAAATTTTCAGCATCGGTTTTATGCTCCAGAGTGCGTTTTTTGGGACGTATCAAATTTCCGAGTTGATCGAGATGTTCAAATGAAAGAAATAAACTTGGCACTCCAATATTTTTTTCAGATATAAAACTAATTCCATTAATGCAAGACTTCATGTGATGTAATTTGAAAATTGAAACTGCTGTTTTTCACAACCTCAGCTTCTCCGACGCTCTAGGACTATCTGGAGGGTTTATAAGACTAAACCTTTCTCTGTTCATACATTCATTGTAGATATAATGCATGTTTTGTTACTAGTGTGGAACTTAGCACATACAGAATTTGGTATATCAATTACGGCAGTAATCTGAGTCATGGGGATCGAATCTGGTCAAAATTTTCAAAGTATATGTTAAAATAAAATGAGTAATATACATGCTCGAATTTTGTACTATTAAACAATATTAAGGGCTTAAGAATTTTAATTGATATACACTGTACAGACCTACTGAAGAGCAAATACAGCGAAGTTGTTTTGGTAAGTTCTACACATGTTTGTTGAGTGACACATTTGCTAGCTTTAAGGACTTTGAAGAGCACTAACAAGGTGCTGATGTCAAAGGATACGCGAAAATACCTATTCGAAAACGAAATATGCTAAATTAAAATAGAAGGTAGCTTAGATAACATAGTATTGTAACCAAAAATATCTGTAATGTGGCATACAAAAGTCAGTTTTATTGTTCTAACTTGAATTAGTATAAAATACTTCATAAATCAATGGTATATGCCCGAGTTATCATGATGGACGAAAAATTGATAATTTTGTTTATTGTAGTATTTATTTACAAATTTAATGATAATAAAGTGAAGATCTTAGTCCCATAAGACACTGGATTTCAATGTTACGTTATATGTGTACTTCATGTTTGTGAGTTTATGGTTTCTGTCTTACATTTGTTTGGTTTCACTGCAATTCATTCTCTGGCAGTAAATGAAGTCCCCATTATGAAAAGTTTGGCAACTCCTGCCCATAAGTAAATGTGCAAATTACTAAAACTAGTAGATTCTTATGCTCCGCCATTATTATGTATAACGATAATTAACAGATTCCTATCTCTCTCTCTCTCTCTCTCTCTCTCTCTCTCTCTCTCTCTCTCTCTCTCTCTCTCTCTCTCTCTCTCTCTCTCTCTCTCTCTCTCTCTCTCTCTAGCTGTCTCTATATCTCCCATCCATCGGTCCGTCCCTTCGTTCCATTGCCCTTCCATTCATCCATCTCTCCATTATCCTTTCTTCGTCGCATACATTTCTCTTTTCCCCCTTACTTCTGTTTTCCTTCTCGTCTGTTTCCTCTCTTCCAACGTTATTGCTGATTTAAGAATAGGAGATATACGGAGATTAGAGGAAAGGAATACATGCGATGTGGGTAAATTAGTAAAATGCAGAACAGAAGATATAGAAATACAGGAAATGTGGGGAA
This sequence comes from Mantis religiosa, assembly GCA_030765055.1. Classification (NCBI taxonomy): domain Eukaryota; kingdom Metazoa; phylum Arthropoda; class Insecta; order Mantodea; family Mantidae; genus Mantis; species Mantis religiosa. Next base: position 62,145,084 of record CM060953.1, on the reverse strand, counting down.
GTCTAGAAAATATAAAATCATTACAATCTTACAAGAAAATAAAAAGAAATTGGGGACGAGAGGCATATGTAGATTACTGCAATAGGCAACAGAGAGAAGGGTTAGCATGGATGAGAACAGGAATAATATATCTAAGAGGGATAAGAAGTAGGGAAAAGGGAATTTGTGAATTGTGTGGGGAAAAGAAAGCATAGAACACTATGTAACAGAATGCGAGGAGGTTGCAATATGGAGAACAGGTTTGGGAAGAAAAATGGGAGAAAGTAGTGAAGAGGATGGTAGTTATAAAAATGTTAACGGACAGGGAGGTAAAGAAGGTAAGAACTATTGGTGAGTTCTTACAGAAAGTAAAAGAAAATTGGGCCATAATTGTAAAAATGTAAGAAAGGAAGAGGAGGGGGGAAGAAAGGGACTAATTAACTTATCACGGAGGTATGGAGGTTACGAGCTACCTGGCAGAGCAAAAGACCAGGGTGTTATTCAAGCCAAGGTAGCAACAAGGTAAAGACAAATAAATGTATACAAAGTTGTAAATTGTAAAATTTTGGAATATGCACAATAAACATATATCATATATATCATATCAGATTAAGAGAGGATTAAATCTCTATACCGCAATGCAAGTTTTAACAGTTTTAAAATCAGATGATAGAAATTAATAACCAGGTAACTATAAGGTGTTTTTGCACATAGGAATAATATTTTAAGTTCATAAAATCACTTTTAGGAAGAAATATGTTTAATATTATTCTATTTTCACAATCAATTTACAAGTTATATTACAGGTGTATACGTTTTTTATAACAAAAGCATTATATTTAAGATGTTTGTAATAATTAGGTACTCTCTCTAAATTTTTGAACCAAAATTTTCACAACAATCCCTGAGAAAAAGGGGACATCTAATAAAAGAAATTTAAATATAAACTTATTTAATGATGGGGTATTTTTTATTTAAATTAGCTGCATTTGACTTTACAACTTAATATATAGCTATACTATAGTTGTTTACCAGGTGTCATAGTGAAAAGCTAATCTCCTAATGCAGATGCAAAAATACGCAAATATAAACAAACAACATTTAAAGTTTAATATTTTTTTAATCCTGAGCAGTGCATTGCACACAGTAAAAATCGTTATTTATCTTAATCCTGAAACAGCCAGGAAAATGTTGGTTGCATGCTTTTAGTGTGTAAAGCAGATATATTCGCTCACTTTCCGTGGCTTGTAGGTATCCATGGGTCTACAGGACAGTAATTCAAGCCAAGTGCAGTGTTTTCTTCGAGAATCTAGTAATTGCAGCCATTTATGACAGTCCAAAGTTGGGAACAGCTGCAACATTCCGCTGTCACCAAGGAGCGTGACTTTGCTCCAGTTACCGTAGCAATTGTGCTCTTCCATCCTGGTTTCTCAAAGGACCACAAGACATTCCGAGTGCCGCACAACCAGCTGATTTCCCAGTAGGGTACATCATAACCACCACGTCTGCGGGGATTAGCAATCATCCCGAGCACTCCCTGGGAGCCTGACAGCGCCCAGGGATAGATACAGCATTTATTTTGGCGGTTTGGATACCAACGATGACATCGGGCACATTGCCACAAACTCGGTCTCTCGCTGTTCATAATTCGCATGCCACCGCACGGTTTCCTGTCTATTTGAACGTCATTGTGTTAGCTAAGCATTTAATTAGTAGACGATATAATCTTTGGGTCACAATCTCTCCTCGGCTCAGCTTTTTATATTGATCTAAGATATACCACGTTGGCTTGGGGTATACCAAACCGTTCTTCGGTGTTTCAAAGTATTCAGAATCCCCCTAAGCAGGAGTTTCCATCCAAATATATGTGAACTTCCGCAGAGGGTATTTAAGCACTTTTAAAAGCATTAATATTTTACCAAGGAAAGTATTACTAATCAATATAAACAGTTAAACTTCAAATGCTCATTGGACACTTTGTGTGATACTGTTAGCAAGTTGATTATGCGCCCTCTACGACTTTGTCTAAGTTTTGTAAAATCATTGTTTTAGAAATTTATTATATTTCATGTTAATCGAGTAAAAGGTTTGAGCATTTATTTTATTATATTCTCTAAAAGAAAATTAGAGTAGGCAAATTTAATAGATGGTAAAATAATTTAAGAACTGGTCGATATTGATGCCTTTACATTCCATTATCTTTGCATGTCTAGCTGTACGAGAACGAATGACTTCCTATATGATAAGACTGACTGAAATGTATTCATCACCAAACATGTATTTGGTATAAATTGTATATATTTTTATTTAATATAACTTTGTCAAGTTCTTGTGATATACCGATTAGGCAAAAGCCTTAATGAATCAAAAGAGCCAAAGAGGCTATTTTCAGAAAATGTAAGATATACCTTTCATTTGCTATGAAAATAAATGGAAATTATGGTATTTAAAAAACTTAGAACAATTATATAATATATTATTAACATGTTGCAATATAAAGGGTGGTTCGTGCTGTGGAAATTTTCTTCAGACGTTTTCGTAACACTCGCTTCGTTTGGAGCTGTACTGCTCACAAAATCACGCGCGCGCGCGCGCACACACACACACACACACACACACACACACACACACACACACACACACACACACACACACACACACACACTTGTTTTCTGGAGTGTTAGGGTGTCGAGCTTTTGGGTGCAATAAAATATCTCCTCTTCCTGAGTACAAGAGAAAATAAAATTGTGGAGTTTTCAGTTCTAGAACTATGAGAGATTGTAACTCTAATATGAGATAACATATAATGGATGAAACTTTTAAAATGAACGTTTCTGTCTGTTGTTAAATTGCCAGATTTTAAACTTAAGATTACAACCTGGGTAGGTTGAAACAATAATTTTAAAATTTATAAAGCTCAGAAATATTTAGGTTGTTCTAGAATGCATTTGGATGTTCAAGATGTTTTAAGATGCTTTAATCACTAAATATATTTCGCACAGTGAAATAATAACAAGGTGTTCTTAAATTATGTAGAATGTACTGGAACATTTCCCAAGGTTATTGATAAAAATTATTAAATATAGACAACATACAGATGTACAAGTAGGGGCATAAATAGGTATTCAGTTGCATGGTAGGTAATTTATAAAAGCTTTTTATTTATGGCTACGTATTTCATTATTAAATTTCCTGGCCATAGCTCAAGGTGTCCTTTTTCTATTCTTTGATGGTTTACTTATTCATTGTTTTCATTCCGTTGTGTCCAGATAGCTAGCAACTTAACAAAACACCAACGATATGGAATTTGGAAGTTGATCACTGGAAGACATGAAATTGCAAAAGGGTTCGAGAGGCAACTGAAGTGAAGAACTTAAAAAATTTTCTCCACCCAGTGTAAGAATTTACGAGGGGGTGTCGTAAAGTCTCCATTATCACCCTTTAAAAATGCGATAGAGAGTTTGCGTTGATATGTGCTTGCTATTTCTCTACGCAGTCAACATACAGATTTACACATTTTTTCCAGCGTATCTTGACTTTTCGAATACCTTGATTGTATAAGACTGCATGATTCGCTATAAACCACTCTTCCACTTCACTAATGACGTCATTTGTGTTGTCAAATCGACCATCACACAACGGATTTTTCATTTTCGGGAACAAGAAATTGTCACTTGCTGCGAAATTGGGCGAAGGTGGATGCTGTAAGGTCTCAAATCCACATTCCCTTGTTTTGTCAACTGCAACTTGAGATGAATGAGCTGGTGCATTGACAGCCAGAAGACGAACAATTTGGAGAGCATACCGCGTCGTTTCTTAATCAGAGCTGCTCGTAACTTGTCCAAAAGATTGCGTTAGCTTCTGCCAGTGATGGTTTGACTGTTGGCAAGATAATCTGTAAGGACAACTCCACCACAGTCCCAGAAAACTGAAAGCATGATCTTCCCAGCTGACATTCGCACCCATACCCTTTTGGGATTGGGGGAATCAGTATGTTTCCTTTCAGTGTTCATGGCTTCTATCTCTGGATCATACTGACAGATCTTGGATTCATCCATGGTTACCAGACGATCAAAAAATATTCTTCATGCCGTTCCAACAGCATCAGCATCTGTATTGAAAGGTTACACCGTGTTTGCTTCTGGAAAGGGGTTAGCAAACGTGGAACCCATCGTGCAGACACCTTAGACATTTGCAGTTCGTCATGAATAGTTTTCCACACACTAATATAACTAAGATGTGTCTCATTCATGACCATTTGGATCGTTGCTCGTCTAGCTTTCAGTATAAAACACTCCACTTTCTTCACTGTCACACCATCGTCTGTCATTGACAGTCTACCAGCTCTTGGCTCATCTGTCAGTGACCTGTGACCAGTTTGAAAATGTCTTTTCCACCTCAAATAATGTCATTAGATGGGCAATGATTTCCACAAACAGCGCCATCTCATCATGGATTTCCCGGGCAGTTTTGCCCTTCAAATGCAGGAACTTGATCATACTAAGAGCCTCAATTTTCTCCATCTTACACCACAGTCACTTCTGGCACTCGCTGTAAAAAACAAAAGGACTCAAATCACTGAAGCTGAACTCGAAGAAATTTTTCAATTAACCTGTGGCTGGTGTTTATATTGTAGTTGTCAGCATATTCCATGATGCTCAGTGATTGAACAACCAAGGGACGACCTCTGGGATTAAGAAGTAACCTAGTTTTAATAATATATAATTTAGTAAACAATAATGGTGATTTTTATAACTATTTAAATGTTTGCCTTCCTGAAGTTGCACGTTCAATTTTGGGGGAGAGATTTTGGAAATTAAAAATCCGTAGAATGTCTTCTGTAAAAAGGGAAATAAAGCCAGTGTTCCCGCGTCATAGACTTAGGTTACTGAAGTTCCTTAAGCCTGGTAGAGAAGATTGTGAACAAAATTATGTAATTTATCTCGGTTTTTATAGAACGAGTGCCCCAGCATTATAACAGTAAAAATGCATCCATATTTAAAAATTTACGTTATATCCACTGCCAAACAAAATTACAGGAGTCAAGTGAATTTTAATGCAGAAGACTTTGGAGTACAGGTCAACAGCAAATTTAACTGGAATTGAGGATGAATACACTATTACAACAGCTTTATGGCATCATTTCTAAGCAATTATTATGTCATCCATTTATAATGCTAATTGAAGAAAATCTATTTTTAAGTTAATTCGAAATGTAATGTAGAATATCGTAAACTGGATGCAGAGCGGTATTAGCTCCCTATTGGACCAATTGCAGTAGTGTTTGTTTCCAATTAAAAAAAGGATAAAGCCATCGAAAAGCTTTTCTAACTCCCAAACAACTTCTCATTCCAACTTCTGCGCCCAACTGATATCAAGAGATATGGGTGGGCTCAGGAAGACAATGTTCTGCTGTGAGCCAGTTTTGCTTGACTGGTTGAGTAGCCCAAACACTGCCATTGTTCGACAGGCTTTGTGATGTGTGTGCGTTCCAAGCGAGGGGGTATTGGAAAAATCGACATCCTGCCAACAATAACGGGAATCAAAAACATATACACCTCGTGCCGAAATACAGCTCTTTTTATTGAAGAAAGCTTGTCATTCGTGACAGGATATTTTCGAAACTAGTATTTCCATTCCCAGCAGCTTCTTCCACTACAGAAAAAGTTCCTTCTGGCGTTTTCAGCAAACAATAAGAACAAGACCATTGATGGCCATTGTGTTTTGAAGCTGATTTTTCTCTCCCTCAAAATGTTTTACAACATTACATCTGTTACATTTTCTCACTGTAACTAATATTCACTATTTAATGTATTTGAGTCTAAATGGCTTTCATGAATATTATTTCTCCAATACTGAAATTTTACTTTTCAAACATATTTTTCTGGGACAAATATTTTGAGTTGTGTTCTGAAATGTTTTGAAGCTTTTTCTAAAATTCGGTTACAGCTGTAATTCAACATACAAATTATACACGTTTTTGCATAATGTTACTGGTGTAAACTTTAATTTAGGGTAAAAGTATTCACGACGTTGTCAGCGTTTTCGTGTGCAAGTTTAGACGTAGTTATCAACATCACAAAGAACAAAGAATCTCAAGTAATTAAACTGCAAAGTGTGTCATACTATAGAGCAATTGCCATAAACGACAACTTAAACTGCTTCTTTAATCCCTGAAGTGAAGAATTTTTGATAAAGTGTAAAGTGAAATGATTCTGTAGAGTTTGGGCAAATTCGTCATGTTGTGAATAACAAATATTTTACCCACAGCTGAGTAGCTTATGGTTTTCTGTAGTACATTCATCTCTACGATTCATTGAATTTTTGATGGAGCACTCTATATTATGTGCATCTAACTTATGAATTTATTCTAGAAAATCGCGTAAATAGGTTTGTGGTTTTGTATTTCAAGATAATGAACCGTTTTAAGGGAATACAGCACCGAAATTGGCTAAAAAGACGGGAAAAAAATTTTGTTTTATTTTTGAGCTAATAAAATATTTTGAAACTTATAGTATCATAATGGAACTAAATTTATGAGTTTCAGGCATTTAAATACCCTCACATGCTAATTTAAATGCCCGTGCGCACGTGCATACAGGCTTTGGATTCAGAGAATTCTGTCATTTGAGTTCGATTGAATGTACCAAATTAATACATTTTAAATTAGCGGGCAAAGTTTCTGGTGGAATTTTTTGTGTTGGTATGACGGTCATTTCTTACAATGTGTGGCACCATGGAAACAAAACACTGGCTACAAACATTGAGAGCATATAATAATGTTTATAATTTTGCTTTTGTGTGAGTTTCTAACGGTCGGGAATTTCTTGTGTTTCTGGTTAAACTAAATAATTTTTGTAATAATTGATGAGTTTTAGTCTGCTATTTAATATTTATAAAGGTTATTTTACACATTAAAACGTGCATATAACTGTTTTATAGGTTATAGGTAAAACATTATTTGTAACAACTGACCTGTTGACTATGTACATAGTTAGGATCATGAATAGGCTAAACGATATATGGGAAGAAACACCTAAACATAACACAACAATGGGAACATACTTGAGGCCTGATGTGGTAAGAAAACTAATGTCTGTGTACCAAAGGCTGGCATGAAATGAAATCCAAAGGAGAAGTACATTAGATAAGATTGCAAATGAAAGTTTACATAACATGATATGGCATAACTACTCAAAAGAAATACTTGTTTCCAAGAAGAGACTTCAGGTTTCTGTAACATCAACCATCAGTGAATTCAATTTTGTTTGTTCTGCCTCACTCATGCTGCAGTCAGACATAATGGACACAGATTTCACGAGCATCTCTAAAAATTAGCCAAGGGAAGGACCACTTACGCTTACTTCATTTAGCAATTTCTGTGAAAGTAACTTCTAGAACATCAAGAAGGAAACTGAAATCGAAGAACACTGCTGCAGAAGAGACAAGGAAGAGGCAAGACAGTCCAACTAATCTATATGGGCGGTTTTAGTCTATTACAAAGCATGTAGCTAGGAAGGAAAATGTTTTGGATTTTACAATTTGTTATACTCAGTTATAGATTTTTCAACATTTTTTGTCATTCAAAACGTTCCACACGATGCAGTTTTGATTCAGTCCCTCTAAACTTTTCCACACATGTTCTTATAAAGCAAAAAAAGGTTTATATAATATGAAGTTTTAATATTTTTAGTATATTATCAAAGTTATTGATATAAAATTTCAAAGGTTTAATCATTTTTTTAGCTTTTTTGTTTGCTCCATACCTAATTCTTTTCCTCTGTAACTAAAGGTAGTATAAGAAATGCATATGATAGATATTTTCTTCATAACCTTCTGAATATTTTTATAAATAGAAAAATTAAAATTTAGCAAATTTTCAATTTTGCCCAAATTTTGAACTTCACAAATTAATTATTTAAAAACTGTGGAAGATATAGAAACCCAATTTTGAATTCTGTGTTCACTATAAATCAGAGCTAAGTGGTAAACATTTCAGCAAGATTAGTTGAAAATTGCTGGATTTGGGGTAAATTAGGTAAATTGTGTTTAAACAGTGCTTAACAGTAGAACAGTGTAAAGTGCCAAATTTATGAACAAAAGCTATAAAAAGAATCATCTGTGCTGCAGTGCTTGAATTATTTATTGTTAAAACCTTTCAAAACTATATATCAGAGTTTCTTAGCATGCATAATTGCCAGGGCGAGGCACATTTTTCACATATCTGGACCGCTTTGAATTTACTGAACCTTTTATACGCACGTGTTTTTGATAAAGTCGATTGCCCGTAAGCCCTCTGTAACATTTTCGGCGATTCGGCTTACGAAATACCATCTGCAATGAAATTTTGAGATAGATTCTTTGTTCAATATTGTAACGGGAGCGCTGGAACACCCTGTGAAAGCAGCTGGCAGCGGAAGGCAGGGTAGGTTCGGTTAGCCACACCTCCTCCTCGTTCGTCTTGTAGTGGTGACAGGCTGTGGTCAGGGAAAAAACATGACTGTGTCGCCTGTTTTCTCTACACCTGTTTCTCGATCTTTCTGTTACTAGAACAATCCTGTAAACCCCAGAAGGCGGGATACTCCGATATAAAGAGGGTTACAGACAGACGGAGTTAGTCAGTTGTTGGTTTGGTCAGTCAGTCAGTTGGTTAGTGTGTGAGGACAGTTCTTGGTGTAAGAAGGCAGTGTTAGTCAGTGACGTGTTAATGTACGAGAGGATTGTGCAACGGAAGACTGTACGTAACTGGTATGTGCAACGGAGTTTATGTAATCGCGAGTACAAGGAAATTGTAACGGACGAACTGGTGAATTGTAATTGTGTGCAGCAAGTAATTCTGTGTAATTGGCAAGTGTTAAACTGTAAGTCGGTGGAAATAAAGGACATTGTTGAGTGGTGTAATTGGACTTTTTATTTCACGAACCCACAAAGTCACACTGGTGTCAGGAAGCGGGAAAACAACATCACCGAACATTACAACGATGGAGGCAGCATTAGAAAAGATTTTAGCGGTACTGGAAGAAATGAAGACGGCTAAAGACAACATCACCAGGAAGATGGAAGAAATGCAGGCCGGATTAACAGAGAAGCTGGAGACTAGAAATAACCTGGCCGCGGAACTGAAACTAATCAGGACGGCTAAGGACAACATCACCGGGAAGATGGAAGAAATGAAGGCCGAATTAACAGCGAAGACGGAAACGGCTAACAACAACTTGGCCACGACAATGACCTCAAAGATGGCCGAACTGACAACGGAGATGAGGGCGGCGAACGAGGCTCTCGCCGCAAAGTTTGAGGAACGTTTGGCCGGCGTGAGGGATGACGTCGCGAACCTGGGCAAGCGGAAGGGTCAAGTAGACGACCGCCTTAATGATTAAGAGGAAAAGGCCGACAACATCGCAAAACCCCTCACCCGCCTGACGGAGGAAAACCGGCCTTATGTGTGGACGGAGGACGCCGAAGACGCTTTCCAGCACCCGAAGGGGACCCTGTGCAGTGCTTCAATTTTGGGTTTCCCACAACCGGGTGGCGCCTTCATTGTGGACACCGACGCCAGCGACCATTGCATTGGAGGTGTCCTATCGCAGATCCAGGACGGCCACGAGCGCACAAGAGTGGAAGAGGAGGAGCGTGCCGCAGCAGTCCGAGTAGTTGTGGCAGTGCCTGCTGAAGGCTGGGATAGCGCAGGCCTGAGGAGGGAGCAGCTGGCGGACGCAGACTTGGGGCCACTCTTGAGGGAAGTGGACGCAGGGACGAGACCGACCTGGGAGGACATCGCACCGAGGAGCGCCACCTACAAGTCGCACTGGGCCCAATGGGACTCGTTGAAGACCAGAGAGGGCGTGCTGTTCCGGGTATGGGAGTCACCCGATGGGAAGGCGCAGAGAGGACAGTTGGTACTTCCCCGGAGCAAGGTCCCGGAAGTCTTGGAGGAAGTGCACGCCGGTACTTCAGGAGGACACCTGGGAGCGAACCGAATGATTCACAAACTACGGCAGCGCTACTTCTGGCTGAGACTCCGAGCAGATGCTGGTGGTACACCTGGACCGCCTCGCACGCTACGATGGGGCTGTTCGAGGCGAACAGCTTTGAGGAGGGAGCAGTGTAACGGGAGCGCTGGAACACCCTGTGAAAGCAGCTGGCAGCGGAAGGCAGGGGAGATTCGGTTAGCCACACCTCCTCCTCGTTCGTCTTGTAGTGGTGACAGGCTGTGGTCAGGGAAAAAAACATGACTGTGTCGCCTGTTTTCTCTACACCTGTTTCTCGATCTTTCTGTTACTAGAACAATCCTGTAAACACCAAAAGGCGGGATACTCCGATATAAAGAGGGTTACAGACAGACGGAGTTAGTTAGTCAGTTGTTGGTTTGGTCAGTCAGTCAGTTGGTTAGTGTGTGAGGACAGTTCTTGGTGTAAGAAGGCAGTGTTAGTCAGTGACGTGTTAATGTACGAGAGGATTGTGCAACGGAAGACTGTACGTAACTGGTATGTGCAACGGAGTTTATGTAATCGCGAGTACAAGGAAATTGTAACGGACGAACTGGTGAATTGTAATTGTGTGCAGCAAGTAATTCTGTGTAATTGGCAAGTGTTAAACTGTAAGTCGGTGGAAATAAAGGACATTGTTGAGTGGTGTAATTGGACTTTTTATTTCACGAACCCACAAAGTCACAATATTTTTGTTTATTGTAAAATCGTAACACACCTGTGAGATGCACTAACAAAATGGCGTCCTGTAAACAAACTAGGTGACAGATGACAATCTAGCTCCATATAGGTATAGAGGAAAGTTGTACTAACTAAGAAACAACAATACTTTCAAATCCCCTTTTAACGAGATTTTTAGATGATCAATTACCGGCACTATCTTGACAAAATATATATTTAAAAATTGAAGCTTGTAATTCACATTTAAAGCATTGGTGACAAAGTAATACGGTCATTACCATGGAAGAATCCCTGTGGAAGTTAACAGAAAACTGGAGAAAGGTATTAGATTTCGTGGCTCAGTTGACGGTACTGATATGATTCCAGCAGTTGACAGTGTTGTTAACATAACAGACTTAATATTTTTGAGAATTTTCCTTTAAAATGTACAGATAAATTAAGTACTAAGTGTGCAGTATTCCTTAAAGAAGTTATAACGAAGTAATATGCTCTTAGATAAATATCATCCACCTGAAAACAACGCACTTCTTCCTACAGAAAAAAAATGTACCGTAATTTGTGTGCTCAAGTTTTGCCTAGTGACATTTATAACACTTGAAAAACAAATCTTCTCAGCACATACATCTCTCTACATGTTATGGATGAACTTCACTACAGCTGAGTATTTGGAGAAACTAGTCATTTTATACAGAGCGTTGAAGTAGCCGGTAGTGATTTTGGTTATGAAAAACAAATTTCGAACTGGAAAGTAGTAACTGATTGAGTACCCCAAGGTTACGTGTTAGGGCCTTTATTACTTCTGATCTATATAAATGACCTCTCACTTTATATAAAGGACATTGCAAGTACAGCTCTTTTCGCCGATGACACTAGTGTCCTGGTGACCAGTACAAATTTAAACGAGTGTATAATTAAAATGAATTATGTTTTGAACTGTATGTCATGCTGGTTTAAAGCGAACAAATTATCTGTGAATCTAGACAAAACAAAAGTAGTCAAATTTGTAACCTGTCGTACGTCACATATTTACATAGAAGTCGCGATTAATTATATGTTGTTAGAAGAAATTTGATAGCATAAAATTTCTGGGACCCAAGTGGATAGCTGTTTAGATTGGAAAGCTCACATAAGTTATACCTTACCTAAACTCAGCTCTGCCTGTTATGCTATCCGAAAGCTGGTTAATGTGAGTTCTATTGACACACTTAAATTAGTATATTATGCATAGTTTAACTCTATTATGGAATACGGAGTATTATATTGGGGAAACTCAGTAGAAAGTAATTATATATATATAATCATTACTAACACCCACAACAGATGTTCCTGTAAAGATCGTTTTAAAAGATTGTAGATACTAACGCTTCCTTGCATGTATATATTCTCGATCCTAAAATTCTTTGTATGCAATCGTGCCTTATTTGCAACAATTAATTTAATTCACAGAATAAACACTAAACAAATGTATAATATCCATTATCCCAGTGACAAACTTTCTTGCTTCCAGAAAGGTGTGTATTATGAAACTATCAAAATATTTGGCGCATATTCCTAATCTTCTTAAAGAAAAAGTGGATAATTTTGGTGCTTTTAAAAATGTTTGTTAGAGTACCTTTGCTCAAAATCTGTTTACTCTCTACAAGATTATCTGAATGATAAATTATCTTGATAATGCTTCTGTAGCTCTGTAAATAGTATCTAACTGTTCCAATGACAAATCATTACCAATAAATCTTTGATGCATGTTGAAAGTTTATTTTTAATGTATATGTATTTAAGAAATAACAAGAATGGTATCCATTGCAAAAAGGTTGGGACGTACTGGCATAAGCTAAGTGAAAGCTGAATTAAAAAGTGTTTGATTTTGTATCATATATAATTATCCCTGCTTTGTTTTCCATAATGTTGTTCATATTGCCTATATACTATAATGTGTCTTATGTTAACTTTTTTACATATATATGCTATTAAACTGTATACCTCTGGACATGTTCAACGTTCACATCCTTTTCTGGCTACAAGTGAACCTACTGAACGCAAATCAAAATCAAATCTAATCTACTCTACTGCAAATCAAAACATTATCATCGGAATTTCGATAGGGGAAGCATATACAGTACCAAGAAATACAACCCTTAACATAATTTAATTCTGTCATAAGCACATATTTTAGAACTTACTGAGCATATTTTAATTACACTGATATGCAGCATTTAACTTTTTGTCTGAAGTTTTTATTTTAATATGTCATTATCCCTAATTTGAGTGTGCTGAATCAGAATATGTACTTAGCTTTTCTCCATCACATGCCAAATTTTCATGTTTCACATCATCTGTTAAATTTGAAATTTTAAACCGTATTTTACATACTGCCTTGAAACGAACGATTTTTAGAGTTCTTTCTATGGAAAGAATTTTATGCATCTGTTTTCAGGGACCTGCAATAATCAGCTATCATATTCACATTCAGCTTTCCCTGGTAGTCGTCCCATTTCATTTATGTACTGATGAAATCTTTCACCCTGCTGCTCACTGACACAGCCGAGATTTTCTGGGAAAAACTCCGGAAAAGTACTTTTACACTCATATAGTAGCCCAGCTTTCGAAACTTCTCAAGCATATTTTCTACTATATTTTTGTAATTTGGATCCTTGTGATTTTCCAGAAAACTTTTGCTGACACTCTTGAAACCAAGCCATTTCTGTTTTTCAGTATCCGTCATTGTTTCTTCAAATAAGGTATCAGAAATCAATTTCCTAATTTGTGGACCAACAAATACTCGCTGTTTAATTTTAGCATCAGATACTGCAGGGAACGTCTTGCAAATATATTTGTAGCAGTTGCCATACGTATTCAAAGCCTTCACATTTTGCTTCATTAAGCCTAATTTTATGTGCAAAGGTGGTAAAAGAACATTTTTGGGGCCCACAAGACACTCATGAATTACATTTTTCATTCCTGGCATGAGACGGTCTCTCTGCTTTCAACTTTTTCTTGCCCAGTGCTCGAACAAAAGAATTGACACAGATATGGCAAAATATATCAGGGTTACTTTTACACTTTCTAGAAGACACATTGTTTCAAATTTTAAAATATGTATGACATGCAGCTGCCTATCACAAAAACAGATCCTCACTATTTGAAAAGCAGTTATAGACAGCTGAATTTGCAGGGATTGGACCTAAAATAAGGCATGTATTGTTTTCTCTTACACTGTTATATTGTTGTAAACAATTAAATCAGTATTGTTTCCCGTTTACTGGTTTCTTTTCAGTTCCACACAATGTATTTATGCACAATACTACAGTAAAACATTTTAGGCATAACTACTAATTGTGCGAAAATGGTACATGGTAGAAGAAAACTGATTACAGTTTGGAACCAGCACATCAAATTTAGTAAAGTAGACCTGTTTTGGAGAAAACCCCAGAATCATGCATAACGGTGTTATTTTAAATGTCCATATGAGTGCACATTTTAAAGAATGTTGTCCCTACGTCTTAATCCGGTTGCACCAATAATGAAGCTGCAAGGTGCGCTAAGTGGTCCTCGACGATCTTGTAGTTTTTCCCTGTTTGTCACCACGTTGCAATACTCTCTGGTCTGCTCCGCTGTGCATTTCTGAGCGCTCCTTTTCTCGGGACTCGTTGCCGCTTGCTGATTGGCCGTCGCGGTGGTGCCTGGCTGGTAAGCGATCGAGAGAGCCCCTTGTGAGGGATTATTGTCGGTGAGCTGGGAAAGAGAGAGAGAATGTTTGTGACTGGTGCCTCACGAGACCTTGGGGCTTTATGCTATTTGTCGACTGGGTAAGTTGCGACAGTTTTATGCCTTCCTTAAGAGGTTTTACAGAAAAATTATAGTGAATTAATCTGTTATGTTTTCAGGATCGGGGTTTTCCTCCGTCTTTAATATCTACTAGGGGAATTTAACCTTTATATTTTTCCTGATCTGGTGCCACACATGTTTGTGTATTTTTTGTAGCGGTATGATGGATATCGAATTTTGAGCTGCCGGATACAAGATTCAGTTAACTTGGGGAGAGGTATTTATGAAGTACTCGGGCGTCTGAGTGTAGAATTCCAAGTGAGGTAGGTTTTACATTGAATTGTTATGTCATATTTTTATATAGAGTTTTATATAGAATTTCTATGTAGTATTTCATGCAGAAATTTTACGCAGAATCTTTATACAGAGTTTAATAGAAGTTTATATGAATTTATATGGAATTACGGTTTGTTACTTCCGTTTGCATCTTTGTTTAGTGCAGTTAGTACTTTTGCTTTTATATCTGTTGTTAACTACATCCCGCCATTTCATGTTTGGATAGCTCGCCATAACATTCGCCATAAGGTCTGCCCCGTTTGTTTTGCTATAGCCGAGTTTCACATTGCTATTTAATTTTTCTTGAATACTAGCTGTTGTGTTAACATTGTAATTTATTTTTAGGTTATTCAGTCTTTATATGGGCAGACGAATATAGTGTGTTTATTTTGATGTGAGCTACAATATTTAGTTTCATTAGTTTGTTGTTACCTTTTGAAGAGTTTATTTTCCTTTGGGATTACGTAAAAGTAAGGTTCCAAAGGAAGTAACAGCCGAACAAACAAAAAGAAAGGAAACTTTGGAGTAACCATAACATGTTTATAATGCGGGTAAAGTTCAACAAATAAAAACTTAATATATCAGGGAACTGGTTGTTTATACATTTACACCCGTTCTCCTGTATTCCTTCCTACAGTGAGAGAACCCGCTTGTTTACATCCTTACGTTGTTTGTGGTAGTTTGTGGCTTGCACAGTCGTAAGGGGCAGGGTTCGGGCTCAAAGGAGAACATAAACCTCTTAGAACTTTTTAACAAACTAAACAATACAAAACTGTAATCGTTTCAGTCTGAATGTCTAAATAAGCTAATCATAAATAAATCAGTGCTGTGGTAAATTTTCCTTCCTTGTATTACATAGACACTTAACGCTACTGTGTTTGTAATCTGTGTGGTTTCATACGCCTGTGACATGTTATGGAAGCAGAGTTATGCCACTAAAGCCCTAGGGATCTACCCCCTATGGTAATACATTTTCGCATTTTTCACTTAACACGATAGGATCACCGTTCCCCATTATAACGATGTGGTTTCAGGTCCACGCTCTGAACACACATAGAACTTTCTATCTTAGCGAAACTCGATGACGTGGCTATGCTGACGTTGCTGCTGAAATTGCTTCTTGACTCTGATGCTGCAAACGTCACGCAGCACAGGGCAATTCGAAAACTCCCTCGTGACACGGAGAGGACTATTTTGATTTGTGTTATTTTAATGTTTCTAGAATGAAGGTAGAGTTGGGGATTGGATTTGTATCGACCTCCCGCACGTCATTCTAAACAACTTATTGGTAACCGCATTGGAAAAAACGGATTCAATGTTTCCCAAGAGATGTTCCCATAATGAAATTCAGTACTTCAGTACCAATATCAGCGACCCCTCCTAGTTTCTCTGTTTATAGAAAAAGTAACGGTAAATGTCTAATTACCACGGATGGGTATGCAAACAGGACTTGAGAGGCAGTTTTCATATTCTTGTACCAAAGGTTACTAAGGAGATTTCCTGTGTGGGGATCTGATTTGTGGACAAAACAGTACCCATCATTATTTCGTAAATAGAGCCATTATCTGAGTATGGAAATTAATTGTTCTTTCACACTAGACGTGTGTAGGAAGCACTATGAACGGGTAGAACCAGACTGAAAAATGCAATGCCATAGCCGGGATTTGAACCACGGATCTTTGGTTTCCGTCCAGCCACTCTAAACCATTGAGCTATTATGGCCAACGTACCAACTTGACATTAAATTCTCCAACTGACTCGTGTTTTTCCCGGTAAACCACTTAGGACTTTTCATAAACCCATGAGACAACTGCATTAATGGCGACTTACTATGCTGTAAGTACTTTAAGGCCCGAGCTTTATAGTTCGGACCACTACTGGGTACAGTAATGGAAATTAATTGTTCTTTCACACTAGCCGTGTGTAGGACGCACTATGAAGGGGTAGAACCAGACTGAAAATGCAATGCCATAGCCGGGATTTGAACCACGGATCTTTTGGTCTCCGTCCAGCCGCTCTAAACCATTGAGCTGCTATGGCCAACATACCAACATGTCATTAAATTCTCCAACGGACTCGTGTTTTTCACGGTAAACCACTAGGAGTTCTCATAAACACATTAGGTATCTACAATTAATTTCCAATAATTGTACCAGTGGTCCGTACTGTAAAGCCCAGGCCTTAAAGTACTTACATGTTGTAAGCTGCCATTAAGGAAGTTGTCTCATGTGTTTATGAGAACTCCTAGTGACTTACGGGAAAACACGAGTCAGTTGGAGAATTTAATCTCATGTCGGCACGTTGGCCATAGTAACTCAAGGGTTAGAGCGATTGGACGGCAACCAGAATATCCGTGGCTCAAATCCCGGCTATGGCATTGAGTTTTTCATTCTGGCTCTATCTTTCCGTACTTTAGCTTACACACGGCCAGTGTGAAAGAACAATTAATTTCCATTAATTGACCTAATAGTGTCCCAGAACGTATGCCCACACGCCGATCCTTGCGGGCAGCCCTTGGTTAGCTCTCTTGTGATGCTCTCATTCCCATTAGTGTAACGGATTGTTCTATTTCGGCAGTAGTCTTCAGGAGAGCGAACTGTCTCCCCTACAGCGGGACGACAACGAGCCCAGCATCCGAGCCCTAATGGTCCCAGGCAGGCGATCCGAGCCCCAAAGTTCCCTGGCCGGCGGTCCCGAAATGGAATCAGCAGAAGAGCGGATACAGGCAACCGACCTACCGGAGGAGGAAGTAGTTTTTCTGAGAGCATATCATCCCGCCATGCACCACCAAGACTCCCGTAGAAACTTCTACCCTGAAAGAGACCACCAGATGAGAGATGATATGAAATGATGATGGAGATGAAATGCAGGGACAGGAAATTCGGGCTATGTAATTAACCTACCCAGCATTCACCTAGCGACCCGGGAAAACCCCCGAATAACCCATGGGTCAGGTAGGTCACGAGACTCGAACCCGGGCCTTCCGAATGTGGACCACGGATGAAACCGCCTGAGCTAACCACCTCGGGACAGTACAATTGACTTCAGGGGGCGGCTGAGTAAATATGCACAGAAAACGTAATTACCTTGTTACCGACCCTGAAAGGAGACTGAGGATGATTTGTACACGTGGAGTGGTTGATGTACGCATCATCAATGGCTCCACATGTATAAATCATCCTCAGTCTCCTTTCAGGATTGGTAACAGGATAATTTTATTTACTGTGCGTCTTTACTCAGCTGCCACCTCAAATTAATCAGATTGTTTGTATAGGTGAGCTATGTGACAACAGTTGTGTATTTTAACGAGCAATTCATCCTTGCCATACTCGGAAGGCAAGCATACACCCTGAGGAGACAGCATAAGTGACTACGTGGCACATTTCTTTAGCTTGCCTTCTTGTCCGGGGCAATCAGTATATTCAAGTAGAAAGTTCAGAAACAAACTAAATGGTATATTTAATTGAGAACGAAGCAGAAACATAACATTAAGCATTAATGAAGAAATTCAACTCCAAAAGCATTTATAAGTATCAATTTTGACAGATATCATTACTCAATAACTATTATTTATTTATTCCATATTACTTCATGATATGTTACCCTATTATCTGCTTCAGGGCATTATAAAGCATTTAAAACTAAATCATATCAATGAAAGGCAAATTAAGTTTATTGCAATTCTTCTAATAATTACATATTTTATTTTCCATGGTAGCATTTCGCTGGTGGAGCCATCTCTAGACGGCGAGACGCAATCAATAGAACCACTTTTTAAAGGAAGTTGCGTCAAATTCAGGAGGAGTCAGGAAGGAAGCTTTTTTAATTTATTTTCTTTTGATTATTTTTTATTTATTAGTTTTTTAATTTTCATGTTTATTTCTCTGTTTTTTATTTATTTTTTGTTGAAATCTCTCATAAAGTCCAACTGCTCATTCAGGAGCTTCCATATGTGAGGGTGTCGTCTCGTCCGGTATCTTTCTGCCATTAGCCATGATTTAAAGCCTGTTATAGTCGGTGGCTCGAAACTGAGACAGTAATAGTAGAAGCCCAAAGTCAATAACCATATTTGGTGTGTTCTGTTGCTCACTTCTGGAAGTTCCAAGATACCAAAACTGAGGTTATAGAAATTTCTGACGTGACCCCTATCTGTTTCTTGGTCTATTTCCAGATATCACGTACAATCACGCAGCTGGCAGTTCTATGGCATTGCGTATCTGCTTGTCCACAATGTTTACACCATGGCGCAGGCATTTAGCATATTGTGTTTATATTTCTTGGCTTCCGTGAGGAATATTTCGTTTACAAACCGATACAAAGATACTTTCCAGTCCAACGGTATAAATTCTTCCAGGGAGTATTTGCGTATTTGAGGACAATGACCCGCACTGTCAAGCAGTACTTTAATAATTCTTTATATATGATGTTGGATGTTAACATCGTTGTTGCCCTTCAGTTAAAGGCAATAGGTTCTCATAATCCCTTCGTACCTGCCGAAAAGCTGCAGGAGCTACCATATCTGCACCAATCTACTGTTGGCTAAATGCATATCTTATTGGCTGCCTTGGCCACTGATGGCTGTCGGTATAGAACTCAATAACAGGGCACAACACTCAAATTGTACATCCATCAAATTCCATCCACCATGTTAATGTCCCTGCACAACTGAAGTCGGACAAACTTGTAGTCGTGATTCATCCAAATGTAGTAGCCTGTCGGCCGTTTTAACCACTGTGGGAACTGATGGGGCATCGGAACCACCTGCGCCACGTACCACAGCTTCGCCAGCCCAAAGGCATGCCAGACTTTCTGCACTAAATTTAAATTCGTTGTGAAATGCGAGGCCTTCGTATATAGGCAGTGGTCAACAATTCTGCTCCAGTTTAGTGCGAGCAGTTTCTCCAGTCCGGATGTGAGAAGCAGACTTAGGACTGTACTCCCAAGCAAAGTTCCTCATGTAAACAACAAAGCTTTCTCTTGGCTGCTGCAACATGATGCATCACATTTTGGCCATCATACTGCTGCTGATACAGCTCATTTAGCAGGTCGTAATAATAATTTCATCATTCACGTCGTACTTTCGCCCGCTCAGTGCCTTCACTTTTATAAAAGAAAATTATGAATGGCAAGTTTGAACGTGTATAACCACTATTATAGCAAACTGGGAGACCTACTTTGTGCAGTACGCTTCCACCTAGTCCACAATGGTCTTTTCTGGGATCGATCCCTCCTGGAGCACCTCGCTGTTTAGTTTCTAATAATTTCTGCCCATAATAGGTGTCTGGGCAGTATGTACTAGCGTCATAATCAGAGAGTGGTGGTCACTGAAGGGTACAGGTCGCATCCTAAGGCTGCTGATACACTGCGTCATGGTTGCACTAACATAAATACTGTCGATTCTGGAAGCTGTATTTCGGTGAAAGGTATATTCAACATAGTTACCATATAAATGTTTTTTTTTTTTTTTGTAATTTACGTCCTCCAACGTTAAGTCATATCGCACGATGAATGGAATGGATGAAATGATGCTCAAATGAGCCCGGGGTCCATAGAGCTTAGAGTTACCCGACATTCGTCTTTCAGGATAAGGGAAAACTCCGAAAAAAACCTTATCCAGGTAACTCACCCTGACCGAGATTCGAACTGGCGCCCTCACAAATACAAATGAAATACAATACAGACAGGTAGGTGAAGCTGTAAGTAGACAAAACATCGTAGAAGTACGTCAACTGTGCACCAAGACGAAGGCAAGACATAGTATGGGGCCCAGAGGTGCGCTGAATACATATGAACAGAGACAGTGATTTATCGCTATGAAAAGAACAAAAACATACCGGGAAATGACAGAGATTGTGAATCTTATCAAATTTACAGTTAGTAACGTAATACAACGGTATAAATATGAAGACAGAATTGAATCTAGAGCAGATAGTCAGGAGTCTTAAACGGGATCCACGCATAAGTACGCCGGTGATTTGTGCTGAGATTCAATAGAACTGGGACGGACAGTTAGCCCTGAAACGGTCAGAAGGGCCATGCGAAAACAAGATTTTTAATGATCGCGTAGCCAGAAAAAAGCCATACATTTCGAGCAAGAATATAAGGAAGCGATTACAATTTGCCAAAGACTTTGTTAACTTGGTGGGACCAAGTTATTTTTTGTGACGAAAGCAAATACCACCTTGCTGGTTCCGATGGCAGGGTGGTTGTGAAGGAAACCAAACACGGAGCTAGAAGAGTACAATTTAAAAGCACAGTCAAACACGGCGGAGGGAGTGTAATGGTATGGAGTTGTATTCCCTCTACGGGAGTGGTAAAGCTGGTGTTCATAGACACAACCATGAACAAGGAAGTCTATCTTAGACTATTAAAGCTAAATTTAAAGCAAAGTGCAGAAATGATGGGTATTTTGGACGGCTACTCATTTCATCAGGATAATGATTCAAAGCATACGTCCCACATTTTGCAGCTATGGTTACCTCACAACTGTCCTCATGTATTGCATCCACCCACTCAGTCCCTGGATCCTAATCCCATGGGAACAGTATGGGATAAACTGGAGAAGGCCATGCGGAAGAACCCCTTCACATCCAAGCAGCATTTGAAGGAGAGGCTGTCAGAGGAATGGAGCAAACTTTCTACTGCCTACCTGAAAAACCTGGTTCACAGCATGCCAAATAGGTTGCGAGAAGTAGTGAACAAAAGAGGGGGAGTCACAAAGTACTAAGCCATATTTTGTACCACAACCAAGTCGTTATGTCCGATTATGGCCAAAAAATGCTATATTTCTTTTTAATTCTTTAAAAAGCACGCATTATATAATTTTTGTGCGAAATAACATTTATTTTCTTAGAAGAACGAACCATGTAACTGTCGATTATCATTAACTTCAATACAATTGCACATAAAATGTTGATTTTCACTTTGGAAACTTAGTACTTTGCTTTATCCAATTATTTATGGGAGTTTCTGTATTTCTGTCGTACGTAGTATTAGAAAAACACAAATAAAGAAGTTTACACAGGCAACACGAATACTGACTAGAAACTCTTTACTGCACCCATGTGCGACCTTCCTTCACGCCGGGTAACGAGCATCTGTTCTCTACTCAAATAACTCATTTTGTTGGACGATAATGGTGCAAAATACCGCGGTTGATTTTATTTCTGCAGATATAGTTTTATACAGCATTTCTAATTGATAAATATTAAGAAAAGAACAAATGTCAAACATTTATTTCTTCCACACTACAAATGATAGAAACATAATTCCAACGATAATGGAGAGAGTAAAAGTTTGCAATTTGATATTATGCAATCAATATGAGCACCATGTGTTACATATAAACATTTAGGGAAGATGGTATCTGTTAGGGCAGCCTTCACAAAGTAAAGACCGACCTCCATCTACAGCCATGGAGTTACCGAGCTGTCCCGCGCCTCCAAGGCTCTTTCCATGGGGCAACACCTAGATGCTAATGAGCCACCTCCATCTGTTTCGAAAACACAAGACGGGTGGAAGTGGATACGCCACTTACGCGCGCCAACCCCAAAGGGGAAGGCTAGCGATCAACCTCGGTACGACCACCTGGTGATCTAGGACACCTTCTGCTAGCTATGCAGGCTAGTACGCGGAAGGATATGGTTTCCATCAACCCCGTCCGCAGACGTACCCGATCTGCCACGGGTGTCGAGAATACACTGCCACCTCGAGTCCAAACCAATCCGTACAACTCCGCTACGGGAGGGGCTTGGCAGTTTGGCCTGAGGTTCCTCTAGTAACTTCAGAGGTACCACGAGTGCTAAGGGACCGCAGCGCCCGCAACACGGCAGCTGAAGGGGACGGATCCCCTCCCCATGAAATGTTAAAACGTTGGCTCATTTCTTTCCAGACACGAAACAGCTGGTCTCCAATTGTCGAATTCACAGTTACAACAATTCGTTGTCGTAAATCTTCAAAAAAGGCATAGGAGGGTAAAAACACGGTCTTTTACGTAACCCATAGATAGAATCACACGTAGACCTGGGAGGCCACGGCGATAAAGCTGATCTTCTGCTCCTCGTCTTGCAAATCCAACATCCTGGAAATGTGCTATTCAAGTAAAGTTGGATGTGTTAAGAGAATGAGATGGGGTACCATCTTGAATGAAGATGAAGTCATCTGAATCATCAAGTTGACGAAATAACCAGTCCTCAACCAGTCTTCTAGATAGTTTAGTCTTATCACAGTTTTCTCCATGAAGAAGAAAGGGAGATAAAACCTTGGTTACAGATATCGCACAGAAGAGGTTCAACTTTGGTGAATCTCTTTCATGTTGAATAACTGCCCTAGGATTTTCATTTGCCCAGATTCAAACGTTATGGCGATTATCTTTGCCAGAAAGATGGAAAGTTCATTCATCGGAAAACAGTAATCGTAGAGCTAAATTGTCTTCTTCCCTATCACCTAACAATCCAATGCACAACTCGTACCTTTTGTTGTGGTCGTCAGGATCCAATGCTTGCAATAACTGCAGTTTGTATGGCCTCAGGTGCAGACGATGTTTTAGAAGTCGTCATACCGTTGGTTGAGGAATATTAAATTCCATGCTTCCTCGTTATGTGGATTTCTTTGGGTTCATTTCGTATAGCGTACGAATACGCTCTAAATTCTCGTCCGAGGTACGAGGACGTCCCGCGCTTGTCCTTTTGCAGATGCAATCATCTTCTACGAATTTTCGATGCCACTCGTAAATTTACTCATGATGCGGCGGTAGTTTATTAAATTTATGACAAAATGCTCGTTGAACTGCAACAATATACTCCAGTTTTGCTAATAGCAGCACACAAAATGATTTCTCTTGTGTTGCCGCCATTTCACTACAAACAACTACAAACACCAGCGCCAATGTGGCCGTGATTGGAACTTCTACCCTCCACGCTAATTGTAAATTTTTATATCTACATGAACTTTGGAATCATATTTCTATCTCGTAATTTGGAAGAGATAAATGATAGAAATATGTACTTTATTTTTGAATAACTCTATATGTAATATTCAACACAATTACTACATATGTAAAGGATACTACTGCCTCTTATTTTCAAGAACTTGTTTGATTTTGGCTCTAACACAAGTAGGGTAGACGGAAATATCAGTTCATCCAGACAACGCTGGGAGACCGGTTGAATGGTCTAATCCCTTTAGGGACTATATTACTCCCAGCTTGCTAAGGTATTGTGTTTCAGTGCTCTCTCTGTCACTAGCAAAACGTGTTACGTTTCACAGCAATTAAATGCAGCGGTGCAATGTACCAACGTATTGGATTCCAGTAAACCAAAGCCTTGCTTGTGTGCAATTTTGTTTAAAATTTGGAATACCTTCCGACACAGATAATGAATATTGTGGAATATCATTATCAGGGTACGCTCTGCTCATGTCACACACCCAAAACCACCCACCCCCACCCACACACACACTTTTATCTCTTTTTAACTATGTTGGAGTTAAAGGCTTTAACTTTCCTTGTTGCATATTTTCTCATTAATGCTGTTACTGATATATACATTTTCATTTCTAATTTTTCATTACTGAGATATAAAAAATCTTTGACAGGAGAGAAGTAGGACTTCAATAGTGTTTTTTGTTGAATTTTTATTTCAATTGATCAGCACAGTTGGGCTATACAAACTGTGGAGCTACATACATAATGAAATTAAAGTATACAGGGATAGAGGATACTCATATTAGAGTCCTCAAGCAAACTGGTCTGTTTAGTGTGAGTATAAATTAAATAGCTTCTTCATTACAGGATAAACAAACATTATAGAAATAAAATGTCCTGTGGCAAGCGTGCCTTCAGTCTTGGTGCAGCATCAAGGCGACGTCCCAGTCGGAAGAATAAAGAGCCAGATACATAAGGAAGGTGAGCAAAGAATCTGCTTTCTGTTGTAGAGATGTACTCATTAATGCTGACTATGTCCAATTCTCTATGCAGCTGTGCATTCCGGATGTACCACGGGGCGTTCACAGACAATCGTAGTATCCTGTTCTGAAACACCTGGAGTTGGTGAATATGAGTAGGTGAAGCACATCCCCATACAGGACTGACCTATAAAAGAAGCGGTCGTAGAATACTCTTGTATAGTAGCAGCGGCGTACATTCGACTCGTAAAGAGGATTTGCGGTTGAGAATGGGATACAACTTGTGAAGACGAGCATAGGGTTGATTTAGTTTTCTTTTGATATGTGTACTCCATGTCAGCCGACGATCAAGATGGACGCCAAGATATTTGACTGCACAAATAGAAGGTGACCAGGGAACTTTAGTGTTATAGAGTCGTATATTTGCCGGAGCAGCAGGCCTGTGCAAGCTGAAAAGCTTAAGAAGACATTTGCTTGGATTAAGTGCGATACGCCAGCAAGATAACCAGTGCAGGAAAGTGTCCAGGGAAGATTGTAGGGTTGCAACGGCAGTTTCAATAGAGAAGTGCGAGGTAAAGATGACTGTATCGTCAGCAAACAGTGCAGTACTTGTTGCAGGAAGTTCAGTCATGTCAGCAGTATATAGACTGTAAAGAAGAGGCGCAAGGACGCTACCCTAGGGCACGCCGGCTAAAATAGTACGGGGTGGGGATGCGTTGAACAAGACGCACAGAAAGTTGGCGTTCCTGAAGATAGCTTAAGTAATCAAACTAAGTAGAGCGGAAGACCTAGGTCATGTAGTTTATAAAGGAGGCCGTCGTGCCACTCTATCAAATACCTGAGTGAAATCTAGGAATGCTGACACAGTATGCTCTTTGGCGTCAAAGCTACGGGTAATATGTTCAGTAAGTCTCAGGAGCTGGTGAGTACTAGAATAATGCTGTCTAAATCCAAACTGTAGGGGAGGTATAACTGAGTTTTCAGAAACAAACCGAAGAAGTCGTCTTTGAATGAGCTTTTCCAGAAGTTTGGACAGAGTTGGTAAAAGACTAAAGCAACTCTGTCAGGCAATGAACTAACGATACGCTACAGGCTACATAGCAAACATTTGTCCACTTCAATAACCAAGGCATTTAAGCAAGTGGAAAAATATTATTTTTAAAGCATGTTTATTTAAAATGCATTCTGCAGGAGTTAGTGTGCAAATTCATGCCCTTCAGTTAAATTTGCTGCATCTAGGCTTATATTTTGGTCTAACAACTCTACAGAATAGTTTCCGAGACGATTACTACATTTTCACTTTTAAAAAAATTTATTAAGTAGCCTAACAAATTAACCCTTAGTTGGTAACATTTGGAAAATTGGCGCGTACAGTAGCATCCGTCTGTGAGACTAACATTATCAAATTTTGCATTTTAGGTGCACCTTAATGAGCATAAAAGATAAATAACTTTACGAAACTATTAGTACTGATAGATTTATTCTATTAAAATATACGATAAAATACGCAAAAAATACAAAATTAAATATTGGTCTTTCACATGAAATAGTTCTGAAGCTGATTATGCTTACATATAGGTCATAAAATAGTATATTACTGTTTGAATTAAAATAGCCTCTAAAGCTGATATTTTTTTTAACAGATATTTTGATGTCTATGCAAATAAGGTAAACCATTACATAATTTCTACACACATTTTACATATTTTCATGGAACATTGTAGGCAATTGGGTTTAGTATACTTTACGCACTTGTATGCCGTCATTCTATTCATGTAGGGACAATAACGACGTTTTTCTAGCTTCTCGTTTGTTTTTCTATTTGCTGGAGAATTATCTCTATGCAAACCAGAATGTCCGAAATGATTTTCCTGAGATCATCCGGAAAATTTAAAATCTGAAGTCTTCTCTGCATATACCCTCTGATTAGATTTACTCCTATACTCTTTATCAACTCAAACCTTTACATCTTACCTTTGTAGAGATATATAACGTAGGCATTAGCACACCTCACTGATATTAGAAACTAAACTATTGCGAGTGGCCATGTCCATTCATCTACAGTTCATGTCTGGAGCATCTACTCCACATTTTGTGATATTATATGAAACAGTTCATCCAATCATGATAAATTCTCTCAATTTCGGTGTCATTTCCCCCCATATTAAATAGATTCAACACGACTTCTTCATTCTCAGATATGCTGAAACTCTATTTCTGAATCTCTGTAAAGGTCTGAATCTAATACGAGATCTTCTTCAGGAGCGTAAGGACCCTCTGAAAGATAAGACAGCATTGCCCTCATTAAACTGCTCTAAAGCCAACAGCACCATTGTGTGACATTTTGTGACATTTAAGGTATCCCTCCACTATTTACCATCTATAAATAAATATATATTTAAAGGGTAAGTAGTATAACGCAAGAAAATTTACTTGTTTAAAGTATTATCTGTCTATCAGGCGCAGAAAGGAATTACCCTTACAGTAATATCCATCTGTGAGACGATGTGCGTGACATGCACGTGCGAATAAAACAATACTTTCGTGAAAGTAAAACAATGGTGTGCACGCAATACAAAGTTCAACTCACAAATGAAGCATAGCTGGAATATCATATAAAATTAGCAATGCACATGTGCCAAATATACATAGAGAAATTTCATACCCGCCTGAGAGACGGATGTTACCAACTAAGGGTAAATCCTGAAAACTAGGTTCTTATTCAGAATAATCTGCAATGAATTTGCTGCGAAATCACACATCAAATTACTCAAAACTTCAATGCAAACTCAAAGCGAAGCAAACTCAAACATTTTGTATTAGTCGAACTAAACCAACAAAAATAGAAGTAGAAACATAAGAGTTATTCATAGAATTATGCTTTTATGCGACTCATGCACAAGAAGGAAAGAAAACTAAAAGTAATATAACAAATAAATGTAAATGTATAAAATACAAATCAATCTCTGTAATTCTTTTAATATTCCGGTAATCAAAGTTCAAAGAAAACCTTTTTACATGCAGCTCAAATTGCAAATGCGTATTTTAAAACTCTTTAAAACACATGGTATAAAACACGTTCATTTTTATGGGCTTGGTTAGAAAGAAAAAATACAACGTTAGAGAGCTCTCCTATTGTAGGACTGTCTGTAAACATTACCTGCTAATAAATGTGTAGAATGACACATTTGTTTACAATAATAAGTATTAAATACTTTTTGTAGTTTTACGTTCTCCAACATTAAGTCATATCGGACGACGAATAGAATGAGTGAAATGATGCTCAAATGAGCCCAGCTTCCGTAGAGCTTAGTAACCAAACATTCATCTTTCAGTATAAGTGTAAACCCTGGGAAAACTAGGAAAACCAGGTAACTCACCTTGACCGAGATTCGAACTCGGGGGCTCTTAAACAAAAAATTTAAAGTATAATACTGTGAAAAGTTATACAACAATTGGGAATATGGCTGAATTTATTACCTTATCCAGATTTAAATTTCATAAATCTCGTACAAGACCATAGAGATGGTTTATTTATAAAAGAATACAACTGTAACAGTAGCTTTGGGTTATGTTCAGAAAAATTATGAAGAGTTTATAAATTTATAATAATATATGTAATTGTGTGATTGGCCGAAGTAGTAATTGTATGATGTAATATGACGTAATTTTGTGACGTGGTATTAAATCGGCCAATCACAAAATTAAGAGAGGAGTAACGATAGTTACGATAAATCAGTAATCTTGGTAGAGAGAGAGAGAGATTTTTGTTGTAATGGTGGAGTGTGATGAATAGTGGTGCAAGATCAAGAACAATTAAGTAATAGTTTGAATCTGTATGAATATAACAAAGTAAGAATTTATCGATATGTTGGAAGTGACTGGGAAAGGAAGTTCAAGTAAAATGTAATCTAAATAATACAATTAAATAGTACAGAATTTGACTTCTCCGAAACTTTATTCCGAACCACGCCTAAAAACAGATGTCTCATGACTCTTATTTAGAATAAGATGATACAGTTGGTGACCAGCGGAAATAGATAGCCGCAAAAACTCAAACGAGAAGAGAAAGAATTTTGCGTCCAACATAGAAATCCTGTCCCAAATTGCGCCCGAACGTGTGGCTGATGAAGATGGAGACAAGTTAACGACGAATAGTCGCAAATTCCTGTCCCACAACATGGAAATGGAGCCTAATATAAGACGTCC
The DNA here is from genome assembly GCA_030765055.1 of Mantis religiosa. Classification (NCBI taxonomy): domain Eukaryota; kingdom Metazoa; phylum Arthropoda; class Insecta; order Mantodea; family Mantidae; genus Mantis; species Mantis religiosa. The sequence goes on along the minus strand of CM060953.1, from coordinate 62,116,222 downwards.
TAACATTTGCTTATTATTTGGTTTAGAATTAGTAGCAACACATGCAGCGATAAACTCATTTGGCAAGAATAAGGGTAATTAGCCCGCCTCGGTAGCGTAGATGGTAGCAAGTCTGCCTCACGTTCAAGAGCTCCCGAATTCGAATCTCGGTCAGGGTGAGTTACCTGGATAAGGTTTCTTCCAGTGTTTTCCCTTATCCTGAAAGACGAATGTCAGGTGACTCTAAGCTGTGTGGACCCTGGGCTCATTTGAGCATAATTTCACTCATATCGTCCGATATGACTTAACGTTGGAGGACGTAATTTACAAGAAAGGGTAATTATATTTGGACTTTTGTAACTTATAGAAACTCAAAATAACACGTAATGGTACCAAAATGTTCTGCTTAATCTGTAGGAAGAAAATTGCATCAATTTACTGATATTTGACGACAAACTTTTATAAACTTCCAGTGAATTCTTTTGCATTCAGAAATTTGTAAACAAAATAACAACGTGTTGTCAAAATAGGGAAGTTATCTTCAGAAGCTTATATTGAGTGAGATTGTATAAATTACAAGTTCTGGGTAACAATAACTAACAGGAACTAGTAGAAGAAAATGCTGCATCACGAAAACAGAAGACCTATGAACCCCTTACCCCTGAAATGGTGTTTACATGTATTTCACAGACGACAATGTTTCCATAAAAATTTCAGTTGTGTGAATCTCATATATACAGGATGTCCCACCTAACTCTGCGTCCTCAAATACCTCCGACATGAAACACTTCCAACACCAAGTTGAGATTTTTTATAAACTGAACATGTATGCTTATTCTAGCAAAATGACAACTGGAGCTACGTTAGTGATAACACACTTGCTTCCGCTTTTATAAACATATTTACTAGTGGCCTATAGCTACCTAAAACTTTTGTTGTGCATTACATCCGGCATGGAAAATGCACCCACAAATCACCAATAGCGTCTTGTCCGATGAAACCGTGTCACTTCAACAGATGTTCAAAGTGCCCTCCGTGTCCATCAATACACATCAATGGAAACGAGCGTGCATTACGCTACAGTATGACAGCAGATCATATCAGGAGACAGTAGTACACTGAAGCTAGAATGTGCTGAGGTGATATCGGTTTGTTTACAGAAGGCAACATGCCAGTGCACGCAAACCCTGATCGGAACACAGAAGTACATGCGTTGCATTGCGTTAGAAAGGTTGGCACCATTGCCATCCTCTAACAGACACGTACTTCAGAACGTTTGAGGTTTAGAAATATGAAACCAAATGTGTTATCACTAACAGGTTCGAGGTGCGTTCAAGTTATAACACCCATATTTTTCAGGACTGGGACCAGATAGGAACTTCTGTGTATTTTTAAATACACGTGAACCCTTTAGAGATGGCAGCACTGTACAGTGCATAGAACTAGTGGCAGCGACGAGAGTTACGACTGCTTTTGATACTTAAAATGGCGACGTTTTATTGCAATAAGAGCGTGAAATCGTTCGTTTTCTCCACTTTCATGGTGCGACACCTATTGAAATTCATCCACAGTTGAGTGAGGCATGTGGTGATGGTACCATGGATGTGTCTAATATTTGTTTCTGGGTGCAACTATTTAATGAAGGCAGAAAATCGTGTGACAACAAGACAGTCACAACCTCACACCAGTCGGTCTGACGACATGATTAAGCGAGTGGAGAACGTTGTTTTGGAGGATCAGCGATTGAGCATTTTCAGATCCTCATGCAGGTTTGTGTGCACAGGTCCCACGGAAGTGATTTCTAAAACTGTCCTGGTACTATATATTATAAGGTCTGACCTACAAAGTTATTATATATAATAATTGAAAAGGTTCAAATAAAAATAAATGGTGCACTTTTGTTAATATTTTTTAACTGTTTACCCCCGCCCTTATCAGCAAGAATTGCTCGTGCAAGACCTGCTGTGGATCTAAAAATGTTGTCACACGATGTTCTGCCTTCACTGAACTGTCGCACTCTTGAACGCACATTAGACACATCCATGGTACCATCACTACATGCCTCACTCAACTAGTCATGAATTTCAATAGGTGTCACACCACGAAAATGGAGAAAACGAATGATTACACGCTGTTCTTGCAAAGAAAACGTCGCCATCTTAACTATCAAAAACAGTGCGAACTCTTGTCGCTGCCACTAGAATTCTATGCACTGTACAGTGCTGCCCTCTCCGCCAATCTCGTAGCCCTAGTTAAAATTTTGCTAGAAAAAGCGTATATCTTCCATTTAAAAACGCAAATTGGTGATGGAAGTGTTAATTATTTATCTTTATGGATTGTACATACCTTCTCATTGTGTGAGTCCCTGATATGTGCAATTCCTGGCCAATTGGAATTTTTGTGGTTTTTATCATTTCTGAGTTTTTTGAGGCCGCAGAGTTAGGTGGGACATCCATATGTTTCAAACACAACCTGGGTAACACAGATATGAGGGCTGTTCAACAAAGAATGATCACATTTTTTTTGACAACATACCTTTACTCAGCCGCATACTTTTGATGGTACTTCTCAAAATAGTCTCCCCTAGATGCGATGCACTTATCCCAGCGTGTTTGCCAGACTTCAAAGACATGCTGGAAACCATTTTTTGAGAGACCCTTCAAAATCGCCTCTGGAGCTTTCACCACTGCTTCTGTTGATGGATAATGCCTCCCACGAAGGCGTTTCTTGAAATTAGGGAATAGAAAAACGTCACATGTGGCTGAATCCGGACTATAGGAGGGCGAGGGATACACTTCACGTTGATTTTTGCAAGATATTCAGCAACAACATTGGCAATATGCGGCCGCACATTATCGTGGTGCAGCATCCAGCCTGCTTCATGGAAATGTGCTCTTTTGCACCTGAAATGGACTTGCAATGTTTTCAGGATATCCTTGCACTATTGTTCAGTTACTAATGCGTGTGCAGGTACAACATGCTGATAAACCATTCCATGAAAATCAAAGAATGAGACGACCATAACTTTCCCAGCAGAAGCAACCACTTTTGCTTTTGGGGGGATAGGTGATGAAGGAGATTTCCATACTGAGCTTTGCTGTTTATTCTCAGGATCAAAATGATGTAGCCAAGTTTCATCAGCAGTGATTACGTTTGAAAGAAACTCCGGATCTTCCTCTAACATCAATTTTAACTGTATGGTACCTCCATTGCAGCGGTAGGCGATACTGAACATGTCTGAACTTGCCTGGTTCTCACAGCCGGGAGCCAGGAGTACCAACAATGAAACTACTACGGCGTGTTTGGTTGACGTTAAGCTAAGAGAATATAATAAGGGTGAATTTTAGTGGGATAAAGTATGACCGTAAAAAACATTATGATCATTCTTTATTGAACAGCCCTCGTATATACTCCCGTCACACACATGCACAGACGCGTACATACACGCACACTTAAAGCAAAGGAGCTGAAGAAATCTGGCTTCTCCAAAGATAAAATGTGGTTTATTTAGTCCTGTATCTTGTGTACAACAAAAGTTTATCATATATTAAAAATTTGCAAAATCACGTCAGCTTAAGTTTTACAATATAAATAGATGAATTAAATGTTTACAAAAACAATCAACTGAATGCTCGGTGACGTCAGCGAGCATATATCTTATTCCAGACTTTCATTTAATAAAGTGACACTATGGGATAGACTAAATATTCCTCGCTTCTTTTCGGAATCCATAAATTTTGGTTAATACAGGGTTATACATTTTATAACTAAGCTGCTACACCTCACGTTCAACACGTCCCGAGTTCGAATCTTGGTCAGGGTGAGTTACCTGAATAAGGTTTTTCCGGGGTTTTCTTTATCCTAATAGACTAATGTCAGGTAACTCTAAGCTCCATGGACCCTGGACACATTTTGAGCATCATTTCACCCATTTCATTCACCGTCCGGTATGACCTGATGTTGGAGGACGTAAAGTTAAAAAAGCTACTACATACAGACAATTATAAGTAAAAACGGTTTATTGCTTATAGTTTGCGACAAGTATATTTCACGAAGACAATATTACTTTCCGTATCTTAGTCTCGTTTAGGGCAGTTATAATAACAGCTTTGTCAAAAGACACATACTGTGTAATGATTTACCTACCCTCACTCACACTGCGGTTTGAGGGATGACACGTACTCGACCAGCCACGATAGCATGCGAAAACTGTCGGAACCTCTCGAAGTCATTTTATTGTAAACTGGCAGGGCTTCTGACGAGGAAATGTTAGTTTAACAGAATTAAACGTATCTCCCAGAGCTTTGTACGCACATACGTACTGCTTCCCTTTGTTACCAACATAAAAACAAAAAGATAGCCAGTTAGAACTTGGCTAATGGAAACCTCTCCGTTGTTTTATTACAATTTAACCACAAAAAAGAGGTTTTCTCCTGCTGCTAAAAGGAATTAGCTTAAGCCACTTTTATTTAAAATGCAGGATTAATCCGGAAAATGGGAAAGCCGAGGATGTAACAAATAAAGTTAAATGAGTATACCAGTTTTTTGCAGATTAGATAAGTAATACTTCCTAGGAAATAAACATTTAAGAAGATTAAACCCTGCATGAAAATAAAAAGAATTTAAACTTCTTAGGGAAATTTATATGAAGAAGAAAAATATGTTATGGCTAGGTATCTCCTAAGCATAAAGAAGCATATATTTATCAAATGCAGCTTTAATTTATTTTATACACCACAGTAAATTTAACAGCATATGGTAAAGTATTGTTTGAGGATGACGTAACACTTGAATGATATAATGTTATAAGTATAAATATTTATCATTTATTTCTCGTCGCATACACAAAGTATATTTGCCTTACCGTCACTGAGATATGCAGCAAAGACCCACTTACTCAAAGATTAGACGATGCTTAGCTGCATTATCATTTGAATATAAGGCTTGTTTACATTGTATAGGTACAGAAGGTCTAAACTGATGTATTCACTCTTATAAGCAGGAATTTTCAAGGAAAACTTACAGAAATACAATTTTCGTTGCTTATGATTCAGAAGGCAAAGAAAGTAATATAACTACATCTGTTTATAAAAACAAACATAATTGTGCATTTATTTTGCGAAGAACGAGTACTTTTTTGTAATTTACGTCCTCCAGCGTTAAGTCATATCGGATATTTAATGGAATGGGTGAAATGATGCTCAAATGAGCCCACAGTCCATAGAGCTTAAAGTTACCCGACATTTGTCTATCAGGAAAAGGGAAAACCCCGAGAAAACCCTATCGAGATAACTCACCGTGACCGAGATTCGAACTCGGGACCTCTTGAATTTGAGACAGACACGCTATCACCACGCTACCGAGGATACAGAACGAATACTGAGACGTCAGTGAAAAGTGAGAATGTTGTCGAGGTTCAATGAAACTGGAGGGTTAACGTTGATAAACTAACTTCAGGGTTAATAATTACAACAATTCAAGAAAAGTTTGAAGTAGACCAAAAGGTGTTTTGAAAGATGAAAGAGAAGTTCCATCGAGAACGGTGTGTTAATGCAGTGTAATTTAGGTGAGAAATTATTTTGTGATTCACTTTGTGCGGTGTGTTATCAGCTGACAGGAGTTCCTTATGCTACTGGCCAGTCAAGTAGTGAGGTATGACGTCTTCGTCGCTGAATCAACTGAGTACAAATTAACGTGCGTTACCACAAGCATGTACTGATCCGATTTTTATTCCCAAGCACTTATTTAGTTAAATATTTAATAGAATCATGCACAGTGATTTTTATCGATTTATTTATTGTAAGCATTATGTGGTATTTAGAAGTTCACTGGCTTCTATTTATGCACATATTTGCCTTTTCGCTGCAGACGAAAAATGAGAATATATGGTACCGGTGTACTGAGACGCATGCGGGCCATTTCGAACGTTATGCACACGGCCACTTTTTATCAATTATAGAGTTCTCATGATAAAACCTCATTACTGGAAGGGCACTGTGGACATTTTGGACATTTACGAGTTTATGGAATACAATATAACACAAAAATTATATTTATAGAACATTTAGTTTCTGAGAAAAGGTGTTTATATATACATCTGTTATTTCCAAGTGCTAGGCTTTGGCAATGAAGCCATTAGCTCTCTTGCTCTCCAATATTTCTGTGTAGTGCGTCCGGCAGGTAGGACTTCACAGGTTAAAAGCTGTTCTTCAGTCATTTACTCTTCTTTATTGCACATGCATCATATATACATACATATATAGTTCTTTGGAGCCAGTGAGTGCAGATTATTCTCGTAACAACTGCATATAACCTTTAATTATCATTAAAGTGTTCTTATTTGTTCATATCCAAACATCAGGCATATTGTCTATGTTAGGTGAGTCTCCATGTGCGGAACAATAAGAAAATATCGTCCTAAAAGCCCAAATTTGGTCTGAGCCTGCCAACCTTACTGCTGACGTTACGCCCCTATAAGCCGGGCCCTATCCAACCGACATGGATAGGAAATGTATTCAGCTTCTCGGCACTCCAGAAGAAAGAACATTAATCATAAATAATTCCTTATAGTCCATGTCCTCAAATTTATGTTAGATAACATAATTTACTCTCAATGTCTACTCTTTTAGTCTTACTTCCAGTATAGCCAGCCGGAGAAATGTTGCATTCCGCCCAAAGGTTTGATATCAGCTTATCGCAGAAATATGTGCCTTGTGGCCTCCTAAATGTAACAGAAAACGAGTTATAGAATGAAGAATGCAACATATAGTTTGCACGAAAACCCTCCATTTCAAATTACTCCTTACATGCAGCAATTAAAAAAAAACTCTGAAAAATGGCTCTAAGGTTATTAATTCGAATGTACGTATACGATATCCTCATGCCAATGAAACTGTATATCTTAAATTTTCTGAGAATACATTCTGAAGTCCTCTTAATTCTGGATAACGTTTGCACAACTATTAAGTCGTAAAATATATACAAAATCTTACTACAAAACTGTAAACTTTATTAACGCGCAAGGTTCATGTCAAATAAATGTTTTATGGAGATATTAATTCCTGATTTGATATTCAAATGCTGATAGTTTTCACAAATATAAAGTGATATTTGTCTTTTGGCCGAGCAAAGAGAATGCAACTGCAAGTAACCACATGGCAGTAGCTTTTAAAGCATTCAACTGTCGCTTCAACCTTCACTCTTCTCCCAATCTCTTCTTCCTACAAGGAAAAATGGGGCAAACATTATTTTTATAATTAAAGTATACCAGAGAGAAAAAGTAAGGATTCCTAGGAATAGTTCCTAAAAGGGATGAGTGTAACTCATATAATTTTTGTCTAGTGCTGGCGAAATAATGTTTACGTCTTGTAGGTTGATGGCTGAGAAGAAGCCATGCAGCACATAGGTACCCTATTCCATGATGAATTAAAAAAAATGTAAAATGAAAGATTTTTATATTTTCCTTGTTTTATGAGGGAAAAACATTTACTATAATCCAGTCGTATAATGCAGTTTTGCGTTTTAAACGTCCGGTATATGTAATAAATGCCAGTAGAAATTTAGATTTGTAATACTCCTTTAACTGAATTCTTAAAATTTCAGGCAGATTTCAAGAAAGATTTTAATGTTCTTTCCAGTCTACGCCAATATCCACCACACAAAATGCCCGCCTCGGTAGCGTAGATAGCAGCGTGTCCACCTCGCGTTCAAGAGGTCCCGAGTTCGATTCTCGGCCAGCGTGAGTTACTTGGATAAAGTTTTTCAGGGTTTTTTCCTTATACTGAAAGACGAATGTCGGGTAACTTTAAGCTTCATGGACCACGGACTCATTTGAGCATCATTTCACCTATTTAATTCATAGTCCGATATGACTAACCTTTGGGGGATATGAATTAAAAAAACACTCAAAATGCACACACAAACGATCGGTGTTAAGTGGTTGTCTGTGATTTTTCCAGTTCTCACTGTTAGTTCATTAAGCCTTCACCTTCAGTTTACTATTACGACCTAGTGTAGCTATCAGGGTTCCTGCACTTCTCTTTATCATATTTTAACAATTTCCATCCGTTTTACTCGTTGGGGAGTCCAACATAGGAGGTCTCTGATCAACTACAGTAGCACCACGTACTCTGTGTTGTAATCTGTTGCAATCTCACCCGGTCGCACCAGAAACGTACTCACAAACTCGCTTTCTTGACCACTAGTGGCCGCTATACGTCCGCTGGAATTTCCCACAGAGTATATTAAAATACTTTAGAGGCAAGGAGAAGGAAAGCTGTCAGAAAATTAAGGCTATGTGACAATAGGCGTTTATGTTGAGCAACGGAGCTACAGTGTCTGTTTTCCTTAACTGTCAGTGTCAACTTTTATGTCCTGTTGGGCAATAGTTTCTGAGTAAAAGTGTAAATAAGGAGAAAGGAATACGCATTTAAATATCAAATTAGCTTAACTGTGTTGAGACAAACTTTAAAACATAACATATATTTAAGCAATTGAAGTAGAAATTGCTGGTGACATTTTTGTTACAGAAATTGCAAATAGCAATTTTAAAATCACTCATCAACAGAAATATCTTGTATTAAAGTAAATAATCCCGTATAATCCCCAAAAATGAACTCGAAAATAGCATTGATAATTAAGAAAGAGCAATTAACAGTCGTCAGTGTTAATTTAAAAATGGGCTAAATAAGAAGGACACAATTACAGACCTGAATAAGGAAAGTTGCTATACGAATAGGTTGGAATGTCTTGATCTATTGTATCTATGCCCCAAGTAGGAAGGATGAGGCCAGAGGAAAAAGAGAGCGGGTCTTGAGTAGCCATGAGAGTGCAGAGAACGGGGTTCCTACATATACCTTGAGGGAAACTGCCCGGCAGGCCAGCACAACTGGCATCTCTCCCAACTGCGGTCCAGAAACGGCCTGACCGGACGGGTTCGGAGACCGGAGATCGTCTTACAGGACGTCCACGGTCTGCCATCCAAATCCTAAAATATGTTGCTGCGTACTATGTACGCAAAAGTCAATGACATCATTCATACTCTGTATAGCCGATTTAATATCCTTCGTCTTTCTTGCTGTGGTATAAGTAGTGAGTAATTTAGTTATAACCCAGCGTAATCTTTTATAAAGAGTGCTGAAGGAGGTGTGTGTGTGTTTATCTTTTCGATTTTACATACCTATTTGTTTTCCTTATTGCTTATTATGCAAGGCAATTTTAAATTAAATAAAACGACCAAAAAGTTGCTTTTATAAATAAATAAAATGAGAATACAAGAGTTGAGCACTGATTTAGACGCAGGTTAAGCTTTTGGAATGTGTTTATTCTCCACATGGAGTACAACGACCAAGTATTGTTCACGCTGAGCGAACCATGGGGAGTTTGATTTGTGTGACATCCAGTTTCCGCGCACACGCTGTGATCCACTAGCTCGAGGCAAGGCGATTTAGCTAACATTCCTTTGACGCTTTGTTTACATCATTTTGTCCGTATTTCCTTTATCCATAACCTCTTGTCGAGAACAGGATCCTGGGGCGTTGTCAGCTGACTATAACACCTTGTCAAGATCCTCCATTTGCCCAGATTCAGGCGATCCATAACTTTGACATGACGTTTTTTTTTCATTCTATCAACTTAAATGCCGTATTTTTCAGTGTCTGAGGAAATCTTTGAAGTGGAAGAGCATTGCTATACAAGGAATATCCCAAGTACCGTAGACTTCAGCACTGGCTTTCAAAAGTTGTATTCTCTGGACTAATTGGTTACAGAAAATTATCATATACCTGCATATGTATAAGATGTTTTGTTAGTATATCTTACCATACTTATTATATAAGAGGTACTACGAGGCGTGTCCATAAAGTTAGGTCTCCAATTTTATTTAATATAGAACACATGATTATTGTCAATGAATGTTACATTGATGTAAAGGCGGAACTTACAGCTATTTTTCAACGTAATTACCATTGCGATCGTGGCAGTTTTTGTATACCCTTGTCATAGCACCCTCCCGCCAAGTTGCGCAGGTAAGCGCTCAACCTCGTTTTTCAAATCATCGTCGGTCTGGACCTGTGTTCCACCCAGATGGGACTTCAACTCAGGAAACAGATGATAATCATCAGGTGCTAAGTATGGACTATAGGAGATCAGCCGTTGCATGTGCAGTATGGGGACGAGCGTTGTCGTGATGAAAAATCACTCCCTTCGTCGGCTTTCCCTTCCTTCGATTTTGAATGGCTCGTCGAAATTCTTTTAAAGTCTCACAGTAGCTAGCGGCGTTGTTGTGCCGGTAGGCATAAACTCGCACAACAATAGACCTTTTCTGCCCCAGAACACACTGGCCATCACTTTGCCGACAGAAAGTGTGTGTTTGAACTTTCGCGGCTTCGGCGAATTCGAATGCTGCCAATGACGAGAACGTTCTTTAGTTTCTGGTGTAATGCACCCAGGTTTCATCGCCAATCTTTTCAATCGTAGTCTTAATGACTTCAGGGATAAGTTAGCACGGCTCACGAACCGTCACACGCCGATCTTTAAGCATTTCTTGCTCTATTTTGGCAATTGTTTCGGCTGAAACCGATAGCCGACCAGAACGATGTTCGTCATGGACCTCTGTACGTCCATCTTTGAACTCTCTGACCCGCTTTCGCACGTTTTTACGTCCGTACACTGTGGCTCATAGACTTCACAAAACTGATGATGAATTTCAGTGGGGATGGCGCCCTTGGCACTAAAAAAGGCGGATCACTGTACGTAACTCGCACTTGGCGGCGATACTGACAGGAAGCTACATCGCAAAGGGCTGCTCAGCCAAGACTTATGGTTGCGATGGGTTCGTTATGGTGGGCTTTTGAAGGGGTGAAACCAAGCTACACGGCAGTGTTGTCAGATCTCGCGTAATAGCGTTCCTCACCTCCAGCGCCTTAGAGACCTTATTTTACGGACAGGTCACGTATTTGACCACAGCAAAATAAGTCATAAGTCATTTTACTATTCATAATTCCTTAACTCAAACAATTTTAGAGTATGATCGTTATTCACCATATTACTAAATATAGAATCCATTGTAGAAATAGTCTAAACTTTACTATCGTATTTCGAACTGCCAAGAATAGGTGCCAATATTCCTTGCTTTAAGAATCAACATTCTTATATTTTCAGTCATTTGGCAACGCAATTACGACAGTAAGATCATTTCTTGGTTACTGAAGTATTTTTATCAGTTAAGATATGATATAAACTTTGTTTTGCCTCCTGTGTTATCAAAGTGGAAGCTTGAGTGTTACGTGTAGATTTAAATTACATATGCGCAAGGAATGTTTTAGATGTTAAAAAATGAATAAAACACCAGAGCCGAGAAAATGGTCCTGAAAATATTCTCAACAGTGACCTAAACTTCTGCTCATGTATTTATTATTCAACTGTGTACATATATAATTAAAACCTATAACCTAAAACTGGTTACAATAAGTGGCTAATTTTGCAAAATATTTTTGGAAATTTTGAAAAATGAATGGCATAGAGCCTCAAGAGCGCAATCATGCTCTCCGTTTAAGCTTGTGTAAATTCTTATCTAAATCTGTTTTCACTTCCAAATTTTAATCATTATAGATTCCTAACAAGTTGGATATTATAAGGTTTAGAAGATCTAAATTTTATAACTTCGTCTACCTTATAGAAATACTATCCTTAAAGAAAGGGTAGAGCCAGGCTGAAAAATTCAATACCAAATGCGGGATTTGAACCACGGATGTTCTGGTCTCCATCCAGCCGCTATAAAACATTGAGCTACTATGGCCAACCTGCCGGTATTACATTAAATTCCCCAACTGACTCGTGTTTTTTTTTCCGTTAAACACATGAGACATCTACCTTAATGGCGAGTTACAACATGTAAGTACTTTAAGGCCCAGGCTTTATGTTCGGACCACTATTAGGTTAATTAATGGAAATTAATTGTTCTTTCACACCAGCCGTGTGCAGGACGCACTATGAATGGGTAGAGCCAGACTGAAAATTTCAATGCTCTAGCCGGGATTTGAACCACGGATCATCTAGTCTCCATCCAGCCGCTCTAAACCATTGATGTACTATGGCCAACTTGACGACATTATTCGAGAAAAAATATAAATAATTTATTTTAATATACTCTGAGACACAAGATACATGAAATAAAAATACCTTTTTATAATTATATTTAATAATTATAAATTTCTTAACATTAAATTCCCCAACTGACTCGTGTTTCTCCCGGTAAACCACCAGGAGTGCTCATACACATGAGACAATTATCTTAATGGCGACTTACTATTCTGTAAGAGCTTCAAGGTCCGGATTTTATAGTTCGGACCACTATTAGGTACAATTAATGGAAATTAATGGTTCTTTCACACTAGCCGTGTGTAGGACGCGGTATGAAAGGGTAGGGTATCCTTAATATTTATTATTTTCACCAAGTAAGAGAGAGACAGTGAGGGTTAGGACTATTTACTTCATGTAACTTTAGTTCTAATCAAGTTTGCGCTGTGGCACAGTAGACTAGAGCGTAGTGCTCAGGTTGCCGGCCAGGAAATTTGTCAAGGATGTATCTCACTCCTACAGATGCAGATCTTAAATGCCAGGTAAAAACATATTCCCATCCACCATAATGACGAAAGTAAGAAGCTGCGACAAGCAGCGATACCAGCCAGGAATGCCAACATTCAGGCTGGTGGATGAATGTTGCTGACCTCATTACCTCTCCTCATATGTCGGGGGAACGTCAGCGGTAATTTGGCTTGAGTCCGGCATCAGGACTTTACGGGCATTTCATCATCATCGTAGTCGTCATCCTCATCGTAGTCTATCATGATGATGATTATTATTATATCATCAATTGCGCACTAGATTTTTCTATATAAGTACTACAGTTTCTGTGTAAACAGCTTGCAGTGAGCTGCGGTTGTTTGCATGCACTTATAGTAATCAGCAGGATACGAGTTTATAGAATTTATGATTGATTACGTATGTTTTATTTAACTGGCTTCATTTTGTTCGAATTTTAATCAATTAAAGGTTAATTCTGTATTAAAATAAGGCGAACAGAAATTATGTGTATAATATGGTGTGATCCATATAAATCTGAACCACTTCAATAGGCCACAATTTTTAAACAAATAATAGGATATACGTACAACTTTGGGAGAATATAATACACAATTGGGAGATTGTATTATCATATTTATATCTCAAAGAAGCTGTTGGGAGTGTCCTCCACCAGCATCTATACGTGTTTGCATTCGTCTCAACATGAGGTAGGGGAAAGGGAATTTGTGAATTGTGTAAGGGAAAAGACAGTATAGAACCCTATCTAACACAATGCGCGGAGGTTGCAAAAGGGAGAAAAGAGGTTTGGGAGGAAAAATAGGAAAAATTAGAGAAGAGGATAGTAGCTATAAAAATGTTAAGAGGAAAGGAGGAAAAGAAGGTAATAAGTATTGGTGAGTTCTTGCAGAAAGTGAGTATCAGAAAGGAAGATGAGGGGAAAGAAAGTGCCTACTTAAGTAACAAGGAGAAATGGAGGTTAAGAGCTACCTGGCAGAGCAGAAGACCAGGGTGTCATGTAGGCCAAGGTAGCAACAAGGTAAACACAAATAAATGTAACCTAAAGTTGTAAATTGTAAAATTTTGGAATATGCACAATGAAAATCTAAATATCTAAAATTAAAATTATTAAAATACTAATTCTGGCATGCCTACCCTTTAAAATCAACCTGCTGTATTAAGCGAAAATACAATTTACATTGCAAAACACGCATTCTAGGTATTACTCTTCCCTAAACACAATCTTATACACCGTTCTGACAGATAGCAGGAACAGATTACAAAATATAACTTATCACTTTCAGCTTGAAGGGGCATCCGAAGGCTAATACAGCTAATAATGACCTTTTTTGTTTTAGAATTATGTTATTATTTGACATTTTCTGAACAATTTGATATACCAGGTGAGTCAGGGTATCCTCGCTTTACGCAGAGTATCCTCGCTAATGCTACTTATTTTGTTTAGAATGAATTCCTTGAGCAGATCAATTGTCCGTGACCTATTCTTGTATACTCTATTTTTAGATACCCCACAAGTAAAATCCGGTGAGGTTAGGTCAGGGGATCTGGTGGGGCCACAGACCTTCTGAGATTATACGATTATCAAAGAAACTTTACAAGAGACAGAGTACATGAATAGGCCACGTACATTTAATGTTCTCAAGGAATCCATTTGAACAGAAATAAGTAACATTGGCGAGGATACTCTCCGTAAACCTTCAGAAAATATGGTGAGATGAGTGCAAATATGTATAGATGCTGGTGGGTGACACTTCCAATATTTTCTCTGAGATGTAAATTGCTTAATATAATTTCCTAATTGTATATTATAGTCTACCAAGAGCTGCACATGTGTCCTATAATTGATTCAAAAGTTATGGCCTGTTGAAATGGTTCAGGTTTAGAGAGAGAGAGAGAGA